>CM067378.1:3323959-3741889 GCA_034510155.1 Eucriotettix oculatus
TCCAGTCCTATTTATACATACATGGAATATTCCAGAAGCAGAACATTCTCGAAACAGAAAATACTAGAAAGTAAAGGCAAACAATGTAAATATAGTAAACAAATAAAAATGGTTGCGTCGGGTGGGAGTCTACGTTTCTGAAGTCCGGCTCTATACCCCTCTGCCATTACTGAAGGTCTTGAGGTGTGGAAATATGATATATAAACATGCCTAATTGAAATAATTGTGAGGGGTATAAATATTTCTCATGAGCATATATTTAGGATACTCTTTCTAGAAAATAAAATTGAAAATTCATGACCATTCATTGGTAATCTTCAAATGGAAACAATTCTCCGTTCATTTCTTTTTTATTTTAAAATATTGTTATTGAAATATTAATATTTTCAGAAATATGGAATTATGAATATTTTAATAGAGTTTTATACAAAATTATTAAATCACAGGGGTACAGAATAAATCTATTTCCAACCCACAGGGCGTTAATCTACGGTTTTCTAGGAATGTAATGTCGTTATCTAGCGGGCGTAATGTAACGCTGGTTAGCGCCGCTAGATTAGCTATGATGCCTCATGGTGTTAGTTTTTGAGAAAACTTTGGCCAAAAAATGGCCTAATCGTCAGTTGCATGACTGCTGCAATAGCGTTGACAATCAATTGTTTCTGGTTAATATAACGAATATATAGTTCTCTGGCATCAACCCGGGTTATATCCTGAGTTGAATACAATGTTTACATACAATGATCTATGAAATTTCTTCTATTCTTTTACGAAAATTAGTATTCAAACATTTATAACTATACGGTTATGAATTCAATCTCCTTTTATAAGTGCAGAGAACACGTTTAAATCAGGACAGCTACTTAAAATATACTAATAATTAAATAGGTATAGTCGTTCTTTGAAGATTAAAAAATAAATTGTTACTACTAAATAATATATCTTTGTAAATATATTCATTTTTTTATACAGTGGAAGTGGCAACTTTTCTCTGTAATACCGACAGCAGAGCAATTAAAAGAATAATTGCTTTGCGTTGACGGCATATTGTGTAATAGAAATCAGGAACTCAGTGCTATTAGAATACATGTATGTACAGCAGACGATGGCAAAGTCATGGTACAGTATCTCATCATTTAAACAGGCTTATCTCGTGAGCGTGCTGTGCAAACACGCGTGTAATCGATAATCTGCCCTTCGCTGAATGCGTGTCATCTTGTCCGCTGTCTGCATCAGTCACGCGTAAAAATATGTGAGTCCAGGAATACAATGCAATTCATTAGCAATTCAGACAAACTAAAAGATTACATTTTGGACTCTTATTGTAAGCTGGTTGGGTGTGTTCCTTTCTCTATCAATGTACTTTAAAAATAAATTTTCAGAATGGAAAATAACTACGAATTGCTATGTGATTATTATCAACAAAATGATAAAACTTATTTTCTATATTTTTAAAGAATTCTGAGCCTAGGAACAGAGTCAGAGCACATAACGTAGAAAATTGGAAAATGCATATATCCCTCACTCACAATCGTGACTTGTTTGGACCGAACTTAGCGTTCTTCATCGACAGTGATGTTTACCAGTCTAAACAATAGGTGAACACATCGGGGTATTGGCAACTTTTATGTAACACATTTTAAACGATTAGCAATTCAATTTACTTTTACAGAATACAGACCTTTTATGGATAAAGTTCTCCAAAGACCTTGCTTTATACCAGGTGCATTACACCATGCCTTTGCTGGATTTGGGTTTGGACATCCTGCCCCCTTCTCCTCAACGCAACCAAATATTTCTGACGTCTCACTAATTGCAGAATTTACGACAGTGTCTTATATACCTGGCTGATCCGTTAACAGTATCTTTGTAGTTGTTTCATGAATTCTACGATGATAGTGCTTGTGTTGCATGAGATTGAGCCCGTGATTGGACAATAATTGATATGCTACACAAGAAAACACTTTTAAGATTGTTGGATTCACAGAAATGTAGGATCGTGAGATACAGCAACACACAGACGTAGAGGATATTGACGTATATTTAACAACCAAGTTCTGTACAAAACTCGTACTGCGTAAGACTGACACCCATTCGGAATCCAGTACAATTTATACATACATGGAATATTCCAGAAACAGAACTTTCTTTAAACAGAAAATACTAGAAATGAAAGGTAAACAAAGTAAACAAATAAAAATCGTTGCATCGAGTGGGGCTCGAACCAGATTCCACATAACTATAGTCCAGCTCGATACACCTCATCCACCATTGCAGGTTTTGAAGTGCGGCTTTGCTCCCTCCTTTACAAAAACAGCGTCTCGCTGTTAGCTCCGTGCTGCCCTGAGTCCCCTAGATCTCGTAGTTGGCCCGATGTAAGGTTTTGGGATGGCAGTCGTCATTGATAAATCTTCGTCTTCGTATAATTCCGCGTCGTCGTCTGGTCGCGTTTTGTCTTCAACCTCCCCTTGAGCGTCGGGTTTGTGATACGGTTTCACCTACAGTTCTTGGACGTGTCACGGCTCTTTCTTCGTCTCGAATTCGGATCGTAATTCTTGACCTCATACGTGATATCGGATAAACGTCGTAGCTCACGGTACGGACCAAAGTAACGTTTCAGGAGCTTTTCCGAGAGACCGAAAATAGGAGTAATTATCAAGACTAGATCCTCTGGCTGGTACGGAACTAGACGATGTCTTACATCGTATCGCTGACGGTCCTTTTCTTGAGCTTGGAGCGTACGTATGCGGGATAATTGTCGGGATTGTGCAACTTCTGGTTGGTTGCACATATTTGCCATCCGATATTTAAAAAACAGTATCCCTGTTATCAGCGTTTTTTGTTTCCTTCAGCTGTCGTCGAAACGTATCGGAGATAACAGAGAAAGATGCGCCGAAATCGACTAGGACTCGTACAGACTTGTGGTCCAACATTACACGGTGACGGTGTGTGTCCTCACCTCCAGGGAAGGTCGCGTTGTCTGGTTACGCGTTCCAGGTTACGCGTGCTAGGTGAGCTGCTGAATAGCAACGGAGATATCGAGCGAAGTGACGGAGGGCGATGAACACCTGTACGTAGGTACGTATGATGCCCGGTGGCAGATACATAGAACTTAAACAATAATTAATAATCTGGTCGTAAGGACCATATTTAACCTATAGTTGAATGTATAATTATATTAATATAAATAAAAAAGTGTGGAATCATATTATTAGAAATGAATTTTTTAAAAAGAATAATGTTGTTTTTGCCTGAAAAACAACAACAAAAAAAACTGGAAATATATTTCACTGTAGTATATTTTCAGAGATTTCGCAGCACTGATCACTTCACTACACTACACTAAACTTAGATTAAGTCTAAATTTTCTTTCTGTTAGAGGAAGTTCCCCAAACACTCCTGCAGACAGATTGTTCCAGTAAATTAATTGTCCTATTTAGGAATGAGTATTTTCCAATGTCTGTTTTTTGGTGCCATGCTTGTAATTTAAACAAGTGATCACCTCTCCCCTCCCGTTCCGAGTCGATTCTTTCATTCTATCTCGGATTCCCTGCCAAGGTTTTTGACCTGCAAAAGCTCCGTAGAAAATGTGTAGCCTAGCTCTTTCTCTTCTTGTCTGTAGCGTATCCCACCCTAGTCGCTTTACCTTTTCGTTCCCATTCCCAGGTCCTATTTGTACGAATTTTTCGGCGCTTCTTTGCACCCTTTCTAAGTATTCTATTTGCCCTAGCCTGTACGGATCCCAGCATGCTGCACCATATTCCATAAGTGGGCGTACTAATAACAAATATACCATCTCTTTAGGTTTCGCATTCCCCTTCTTGAGTGTTCTCATGACAAAGTGCAAAGTGTTCCACGCTTTCCTTGTAGTTTAATTATTTCTGTGGAGATGTCATCTGGACCGCGCGATTTCTTGTTTTTTAATTTACTAATTCTCCTCCTTACTGCCTTTGCTGTGATATGGAAGTTTTCGGATTCGTCCACGGAATAACTCAGATTGTTCGGCTTCGTCATACTGGGGTCATTATTCGTAAAAATCTAGTCCTCTTGCTTCGTTAGATACTCGTCTGCTTCCGTTACAGTATCTAACGTCTTTTCCAGGGCGGCCATAGTGGTCTGTTATCCTGTGTTCTCCAGACGTCTGTCTTCCCAGGGACGTAAGTTAGCTTAGCTTCCGCTTTGCAACGAGTTTTCGCCAAGAGGATGTCGGTGTTGATATTGGCGCCAAAACGATTTCCACTTCCTCCCTGATGGCTTCTTACATGGCTTCGTAAGGATAGTGCACCCTGAATTTCGTCCCTCACTATTTGGCGATATAGAGACGGAAGGTCATTCGCCTCTTCTACTGAGGACATCAGAATTACATTTGGAAGCCTCTTGAACTTTCTTGAATTCGTTTCTGGTCATCTCTTCAATGAACTGGCAATGTTCTATTAACTGTTCCGTAGTTGAAACGTCATTTAATAAAAGGGCCTGATACAAGTCCTCTGCGATACCTTTCATGGTTGTGCCAAGTTTTCCAACTCCCCATGTTTGGGTTAACAGTTCGGTACAATGCGAGAACGTTCTGTATGTATGATTGGGCGTTATCGCCACTTTTCTCAGCTCGTTATTTCAATTCATCTACGGCCTGCCAAATGTGACGTTCAGAATCACCAATGGCTTTCTTAATCTCAGTCTGAAAAGTTTCCCAACTGGTCATCTTGTAGTCGACCTTTTCATACCACTGTCTTGCGGTTCCGTCCAGGTAGAAATAGGTGTTGGTGAGGCACACTGTGTTCTCCCACGTTATATTCACCGCTCTCTTGGCCTTGAGGACAATAATTCGCTGGTTATAACCAGCCCTGACAGTATATATATAGTATCGCATACATTCAGGGCTACTAAAAGTATGCAACATACGACATATGCGACATAAATAATAACTTAATGGCGTAATTATTTAAAAATTATAATATAGGTAAAATTTTACGCATGTGGTTAAAAACAATACGAGACTATCTTAACTAAGTGCAGTAAAATAAGGCAGGTCATTGGCATAATGAATTTAGGTATGGAGCATCAAACTATTTGTAAACTTATAGATGGACTTCTAAAAGTGCAAGAAATGACGTGGTGATGGAAAAAGTGTTGAGAGAAGAGTTACTGTAGAGAAGCGGAAGAGAAAAGAACTCTCTGGAGTTTGAATGGTGAGTTCAGAGCTATCGAGCATTCTCCTGGGCAGTAGAACGTTGCTGTCAGGAGATACGAGGTGGAAGCCATGAATCCACGTCTACCTCGACAATTAGTTGCCGACTCCATCAGTCCTGGAAAGCAGAGACCGTCAGAGAGGACGGCACCAGGGTCCTGGCTTCAATCTCTTCCTCCACCATCACCATACGAGCATTCGAGGCGGAGCAGCCAACAGCTCAGCCCGTTCTAAGAGTCCAACCAATGTTTTCGAGTTTACGCGATAATTTTGGTTTTTTAGATTCTTTAAAAATTATGGGTGCAGAAATTGTTTTTATTTATATATATTTTATAGGGTTAAATTTAACAGCGGTATTGTTTTATCTAAATTTAGACATTAATTTTGTGTAATTTTCCTAATAACCACGGTCAACCAGTAAGTTCATGCGGATAATCGGAGAAAGTTGAAAATGAGGATAGTAAATTTTGTAAATAGGTTCCTTTATTATTTTTTTAAGTAACAGAATAATTGTAAATAATGTTAATATATATATTGTAAATAGATTTATTGTATATTTTTTGATAATATATTGATTATTAACATGAGCCAGGTTTGATATTTTAATTAAGGTGACACCAAACCAAAATTTAATTTGGTGTATGTTTAATAATAAAAAACCAACAATCAGAAATGCCCACCAAAGTTTATAGCTATACGGAAAATACTTATTATACTGTTACAATAATTTAAATTTTACAATAACAATAAAACATTTTTGAAATAAAGGAATTAATATGACTTTTATTCAACGATTTATTATTAAAAAAATTTCTGGCCAAAGATTGAGGATTTGCTAAATGAATAATATTAATATTAGGTGTATATTTGTACAAAAGAGGTTCTATGAAACAAGTGCCCAGGAAATTGTTGTTTCTGGCACCGAAAACAGGGCGCCCCGAACGGCAGGCAGCCGTTTCTCCTCCCAGCCGGGACTTGGGCGTTGAGAAGGAAACGTACTCGCCGCCTTCCGAGCTCTCAGCGTTGCCAGCGGCCTGACACACTTGTATATAAATAATATTTAAAAATAAAAAGCATGTTATGGCAAATGAGGATGATGCGCGAGAATTATATAAAGTTACTGCCTGTTTACCGTCATATCCTCTTGATAGTTGGAGAGTTACAAGTCTAGCGCGGCCCAGTTGAGTTTCGTACTGTGCGGCATACAGTATAGTTAATAGAACCTAACAAGAACGATTTTGTCATTTTCCTGTCCTCGAAACCGACGCACTGGGCGGTCATGGTGTCGTAAACGGTAGTAACGGTGTTGTACAATTGCCTTGAAAGAGCTATCTTGCTCGTCAAAAGAGTGGGGCAAGTAGTATCTAATAAAGCTGTAAGTCTCGTAAACATGACTACCAGGGAGACTGTTATTTGCACCAGAACACTGTGGTGTGTGACCACGCGGCTGAATGAAGTTTTGGAGACATTTCCGGTCCAGGCCACGTTTCCCGGTCCGGGCCACGTGCTTGTAGGGGGCTGCATGAGTGAAAGCAGAGTGCTTCATGGTGTCGTGAGCCGCCAACGGAACTCGTATTGGTGGAAGTTATGCAGGGTACTGCAGGGAGGGGGTGAACATAAGAATATAAGGTTGGAAGTGAACAGAGATCGCTCTCGAGAAGGATATCCTGATGGGAAATGAGTGAGAGCCAGGTGGAGGTTGATTCCCTCCTTCCTAGTTTTTCTCTTCCCCTCCCCCTTTGGTCCATGACCAAGGTAACTAATTTAAGACTCCTGCAGGCTGAGACGAACTTGGGCAGTTCGAGAGGTACGGGGGTCAAATACCTTCGGCATACGGTAAGAGTTGTCCACTGATCCCATTGGACCAGTCGGCTAACTGCCTCTCAATACTGATCAAGGCACGGAGGCGGGTTTGTTGCGTTCCCACAGCAATTCAGTCTCCCGTCATCAGAAGGGCGCAGGAGTAGTACCCACTAGCCCGACCTACCTGATGAAGGTTTCTAGGGTTTTCCCTGCATCACCTTTAGGTAAAACACCTGGTAGGATCCTTACACTATAGCCTGGGGGCCCTAGTCAACCCTGGGCTACCTTGCTCTACCTTCCACATCCCCCCTTTTCAACTCCTTTCCTATGCTATTAAAGGGGAGTTGCCTGCTTCAGAATCACCCTCATGTAGCCTGTTACCCCCCCCCCCCAAAAAGAGATCGCGCTCATAGCTGAAATCAGGTGGGCTATACGACAAACTCACCCCAGTAAGGCGCCTGGCCCCGATGGCATTCAGAATCGAGTGCTCAAACAGCTTTCCCCCAGAGCACTTGAAGAGATCAGTAATATCTCGAATGCCATCTTCCGCACACAACACTTCCCGGACGCCTGGAAGCAGAGAAAGGTCTTGACCTTCCGGAAACCTGGGAAAGACCACTCACTTCAAACAATCTTTAGGCCCATAACTTTGCTTTGTTCCGTAGGTAAAGTTGTCGAGAAGGTTATTTTGCGCAGAATCACACAACACTGCACAGAAAACGATCTCCTAAGGCCAAAGCCTGAATAATCACTCCACAACACTCCAGCTGCTGAGAGTAGTTTAACACGTCAGAGAAGGGTGCAACCTGGCAAGGTCTACGGCAGCCGTTTTCCTTGACGGGTTTCGACAAGATATGGCATAACGGTGTGGTTCGGCGGCTCAATGACTGTAGGTTTCCACTGGATCTAATACGGCTGCTGCACTCATACCTTGCACGCAGGATATTCTTCGTTGATGTCAACACCTCCAAGTCCACTATAAGGGGAATACAAGAAGGAGTGCTTCAAGGAAGTATTATTGGGCCTGTCCTACACAACATCTACATTAACGATGTCCTCACAACACCAGAAACCCAGGTCGTCATATTCGCCATCTTTGCTCTGTCGAGGCGACCATCGGCACTTAACAATAAATTACAACGCGCACTCAGTACACTCGAACCATGGTTAACACGATAGCCAATTAAAGTTAACGTTGGTAAATGCGAGGCACTCCTACTAACACGTAGGGAACGACACGCATGCATACACAAACACTGTCACAGTCCACTCACACTCCACAATCACCCGATTCAATTCTGAGACGCGGTTAAATACCTAAGAGTTTCACTGGATCTGGCCCTAACTCCATACCACGAACACCATCAGAAAAGCAAACATTAGACTAAAACAGCTATACCCTATGCTTAACAGAACAAACACCATAAACACTTCCACTGCTCGCGCCCTATACTTAACACTCATACGGCCAATTCTGACGTATGCTGGACCAATCTGGGGCTTTGCAGCCAAAACCCACCTCCGTAACCCCCAGTTTGTGCAAAACAAGGTACTTAAAATCGTCACCAAGGCACCTTGAAGGGCATGCACTAAAGACGTCCATAGGGAATTAAATATTCTGCCACTAATGGACGTTATCAGAGAATATGCTGTACATCTGTACAGCAAGACACAATTCTCTCACAGCACAATCATAAAGCGTCTGGGCAACTATGATCACACCCGTGACACTAGATACAAACGCCCCTAAACACCTCCTCCAACACAACACCTAATGAATTTTACTGACCACGCTAACGGATTGTTACAGGACATGCTCGGCGATCCGGACGTTACGGAGAAGAAGAGGATGATGCCCAAGCCCAACTACTAACAATATCCAATCAGATGTTGCTGTCGCACAAGAGCAGTATTCCAGCTCACTGCGCCTTTCAACCCCTCTTACTATAGCTGAGGTTATTTTCCGGGCTAAATTATCGGCACTTTTTTCCATCAGCCCTACGCTTTTCATTGTCTCTCTCACAATCTATCTCCTTGAACGACCGTATTAAAGGGTATTATGACCTCAGGTACGGATCAAACACAAAATCCCAATCCTTGTGTTCCAGTTGTACTACCAGCAAGTGCAGAGGGAGTGTAGAAAGTGGTAGACCTTCATACGGCGGTGCGTGCTTTCAGGGGACACCGCCCTTGGGGCCTTTGGCTCATTCAAAAAAAGTTAAAAATGATCGCGGTCAATCTTGTGATAGAAAGTGGTTAATTTTGCACTGTGAGTGTGCTTTCGGATTTACGATCCAGAGAACCAGGGAGTTGCTGCATAGAGGAGCGCCAGAGAGGCGGACCTAACTCCAAGATCAGGGACACGAAGCAGCATCACGAGGCAGAAAATAGTAAGCAAATATGTCCATTTCTTTCTGAATCAGTTCGCAAGTTAGAGTTAATTTTTATCAATGTGGAGATTGCTAAAATATTCATATTTCTTTAATTTAATATATATATATATATATATATATATATGTAATGTTGATATTTTTATTAATGGTGGGTGCAGCCGATAACAAATTACTCCGGGAGAAAAATGAAGGGTCAGGTTATTTAAAATAATATATTCGTAACAATAATTAAATAAAAATAATTAAATAAATGCTCAAATTTTATACAAAAAATATTGCAAAGAAAATCACACACTGGCGTCAGTACCTAAAGCTCAATAAGTGTTTAATATTTTACGAACACTGTTGTTCACAAAATCTTTCCCGGATTCTCTCTTTCTTCAGGGATTTAAATTGGAGTTAATATGTCTGAATGAAAATTGAACAAAATCGATTGGGTCGAAGCACCTTTCAAAAATAAATTCCTTGAGTATTAAACAAAATTAAACGTTGTCTCTACTTCACTGGGAATATGAGCTGCTGTGTGCGTAGGCCGGCAGGTTGTGACTAGAAAACCACTAGCATAGGTAATGTCGGCAGCAAGTTGCCCGCGTCTGTCTACTACGCAAGATTTATTCGTCTCGCTGCCACAAACATAAATTTTACGCTAACTCTTGGCTACCTTGCTCTACCTTCCGTATCCCCCTTTTCATGCTATGCTATTAAAGGGGAGTCGCCTGTTTCAGGATCACCCTCATGTAACCTGTTTATCCAAAGAAAAGCACATATCACAGAAGCTATTTTAGTGCTTATCAGAAGACAAGTTCCAAAGTACTTAGCAAGGACATTGTTCATCGTCAATACGCATCCAAGTTGCCACGATATATATCTATGGCAAACCTGTAGAAGTATGCCCTGAAGCAGCCGTGACCGGTCAAGAGTTGAGTAAGATAATAATTCACTTCTCCGTGTTTCCGATCGATCCAGTCTTTAATTGATCTTATTAACCTATGGGTCCATCGGCCTTTATTGGACTCATTCCAACAGCGTTGCCATTCTTCATATGTTTTGAGCCTCTCAACTCTCTTGCCTTCCAGACCTCTTGTTTGTTTGCAGTCTGCGGCACTCATCGGCCAGAATGTCTACCGGAGGCATTCCTGCCACCACACAGACAGCATCGTCCGATACTGTCCTGTAGGCACAGAGCCTGAGGACGGAACTAACCTTTCTCCTGTTTGATTTTACTGTCAAAGCAGTACACCATATCGAGACATCATACAAGATCACTGATCGCATAACATTCGCGAAAAGAAGTCGCCGGTATTGTCTTGGACCTGCAACATTTGGCATAATTCATGACAGTGTAGATACTGTCCCGGATACTTTACGTCTTACATAATCAAGGAGGTGTTTAAAAGACATCCTATCATCTATCATTATACCAAGATATCTGATAGACGATTTCCAATAGATTTCGCAGTTTCCGACCGTAAGAGTGATGGATTCTCTAGATTTTCTCCCAGTGACAAGAACTGTCTCTGTTTTTTCTTCCGCCAGTTTGTATTTTATTTGCTAATAATCTACAATTGGGCGCAAGCCCGGTGGCATATACATAATTAAATATACATAATTATAAACTAAAGAAAGATAAACATGTTCCGTGGATGCCCTGAAAGAGAAAAGAGAAACACTTCACTTCACTTTTTTATATTCGGAAACACATTTATATTAAATAAATATCCACTTCACTTCACACGTTTTTTCAGATTTGACCTAAATTTATTTTCTTGAAGAGGATTTCCTCCAAACACCCCCACAGGTAAATTATTCCAGTCGTTGATAGTCCTATTTAGGAATGAGAATTTGCCAACATCTGTTTTTTGTTTTCTATATTTCACTTTGAATTGGTGATCCCATCTACCTATATAACTGGGCTTTTGCATTTTGTAGCTAATTCCAATCCATGGTTTTTGCCCCGTATAAGCTTTGAATAGCAAATGCAGTCTTGCTTTCTCCCTCCTTTCTGACAAGACCTCCCAACCTAGCTGTTTTACTTTTTCCTTCCTATGACCTGGCCCTACTTGCACAAAATTAGCAGCCCTTTTCTGAACTTTCTCTAATGATTCTATTTGATTAATTCTATAAGGATCCCAACAAGCCGCCCCATATTCCAAAATTGGTCTAACTAGAGATAAGTATGCCACCTCCTTTGTTTTTGAACTTCCCTTTTTTAAGTTCCTCATAATGAAATGTAAGGAATTCCACGCTTTTCGGGCCGTGAAATTCACTTGTTCCTCCCACCCAAGTCTATTGTTGAAAAATATCCCCAGATATTTGCAGCTCGTTACCCTTGGAATTTGTTCCCCACCTATTCTATATTCTGTCTCATTTAACAAGGTGCGTTTAGTAAACGAGATTGAGCTGCTTTTCTTTCCATTAATTTTCATTTTATTTTCCAGAGCCCAGCTATTAACTTTATCTAGATCTTCTTGTAATAATAAAGTGTCTTCCTCGTTTGTTACCTTTCTGTATATGATACAGTCGTCAGCGAAAAGCCTTACCCCTGACTTCAAGTAATTCGGTAAGTCATTAATGAATATTAAAAACAGTAAGGGGCCGATTACAGAGCCTTGGGGAACTCCCGATGTTACAGCGCCTGAATCCGAAAATTGTTCCCCGATTTTGACTTTTTGCGATCTGTCGCTTAAGAATTTTTCTACCCATAGTATCACTCTTTTATCTATACCTGTTTTATTTAATTTATCCAATAGGATATCATGAGGTACTACATCAAATGCCTTAGCGAAGTCTATGATAACCCCATCTATTCTACCCCCATTATCTACTTCATCTGCTAACTCCTGAAATAGATTTATCATTTGACTTTCGCACGAGTACCCTTCCCGAAACCCATGCTGACCATTAAAAAACCACCCTTTTCTATCGAGTTCAGATCTAACGTAGGCTGCTAATAAGTGCTCCATAATCTTACACACTACTGAAGTAAGACTGATGGGTCTATAGTTTATGACGTCTGTTCTTTTACCAGATTTATAAATTGGTATAATAATAGCTGTTTTCCAATCCGCCGGAAGAGCCGAATTATTAATTGATACGTTGAAAATTCTTTGTAAATAAGGAATTATTGCCTCCCCACCAAGTTTTAATAATTCTGTGGATATATCATCTGGACCCCGTGACTTGTTGTTTTTTAATTTACGTAATTTTTGTCCAATTGCTTTCGCCTTGATCTCAAAAAGTACCGCACTTCCATCATTTTCCTCTAATTGAAATTTGTTAGCACTAACGTTAAATACTGAAATAAAGTATGAATTTAGTAGATTTGCCTTTTCCCTATCCGATGTTACCTTGTAGCCGTTGTTCTCCAAGACCACCACTGAATCATTGTTTTGCTTCCGCTTGCGAACGAATTTGTAAAGTTTCCCCCAGTTGTTCTGATGGCTACCGCTTATTATTTTGCATAAGAACTTCTCTTGCGCCCTTTTCTTTTCTATGTCTAATAATTTTAATAAACCTTTGAAGTTTTGGGAATTTGCAGTATTTACTTTTCTACGGGCATACGCGCGCCTTACGCGCCTTTTTAACTGTTTTATATATCTGGTGTAGTATTCTGGATCGTTATTTATTTTTAATATTTTCTGTGGAACGAACCTATTTCTAGCTTCCTTTATTATGTATTTGAAATTATTCCAAATGATATCTATATTTTCCCCACTACACATGAATTTAGATAATTGTTCCCATAGAAATGCTTGTAGTTCTGAAGCGTCGGTTTTGTGATATTGCCAAATTTTTCGTATTTCCCTACCCGAGACTTTTACCCTTGAACATTTTATTTCTAAAAGTACGGTATTGTGGTCACTCATACCTGGAAGAATTTCACAATTAATAACACAGTCCTCCGGCCTTAACAGGAAAACATCCAGTATATTTTCGTTTCGTGTGGGATTAGTGACTACCTGCGTTAAGCCATTGTCCCAAACTAAGCTATTCACAAGCTTTTGTTTTTCTGAGTTCCCTACTTCACCGTCCCAATTAACCTTCGGTAAATTTAGATCTCCTGCCACAATGACTTTCCCGGAAGATCCAGCCTGCAGTGTTTTTTCCTGGAGTTTTCTTAGAATTGTATAATTATCCCCAGGTGGTCTGTAGCATGCTATTAGCTCGATTTTTTCATCTTTTCCTGATTCTATTTCTAGGGACATTAATTCGTCTTCTACATCTGACCAAAGTAGTAAACTAGTTAATTTTAATTTTGTTAATACGAATATACCCCCTCCCCTAGACCCTCTATCCCTTCTAAAAATTTTGTATTGACCTCTACATATTTCGTTATCATTTATTTCTTTTTGCAACCACGACTCAGTACCGATTACAACATCCGGATTATAAATTTCAACCAAATTCCAAAATTCTTCGAGTTTATTTACTACGCTGCGACAATTTACCTGTAGAAAGCGTAGGAAACCCTCTTCCTCGTATCCTCGCGCTGACTTTGCATCGCTGATCGACCGTCGTCATTCTTTTCCCAGGCCGTTCTTCGTCGCAGCTGTCGTCGATGTCGTGATGTCCTCCGCCGCCGCCGCCATCCGCGATGCCGTGTTGATTTCCGACGTCTGCGGTGTCGTGTTGTTTACCTCTGCTGTAAGTCCTCTCGTCCCATTGTCCGTAGCCATTGCCCAATCACATAAATAGCCTCATTGGCTATCTGAACTATTTGTTCCCGGTGCTTAGCGACGACGACAATCGCTATGTCGTCTGCGAAGCCAATAATTTTGCTTTCCGTGGGAATTTCAAGTCTTAATACATCATAATACAAAATGTTCCACAACAGGGGTCCTAGTACTGATCCTTGTGGGACGCCTCCTGTGATTACGTACTTTTCCACGCCGGTTTCCGTATCGTAGAGAAGAGTTCTGTGGGAGAGATAATTCGTCACAATTCTCCTTATGTATGATGGCACCTGTAACCTGCGCAATCTCTCGAGGATACAACTCCATCTTGCCGAGTTGAAAGCGTTTCTGATGTCCAAGGTGATTATGGCGCAGTATTTTTAGGGCCTCTTTTCCATCTCTTCCCCCGAATAGCTTGGCGAGCGGTTTCCACTACCAAATTAATTGCATCGATGGTTGAGCGTCCTTTCCTAAATCCATACTGGCTGTCAGAAAAACCATTCTTATCTTCTACCGCCTTCAACAGTCTATTGTATACCAACCGCTCCAACACTTTCCCCAAAGTATCAAGCATACAGAGTGGGCGGTATGATGATGGAAGTCCGGGCGGTTTATTTGGCTTTGGCAGTAATACCAGTCGTACGATATATATATGTGTGTGTGTGTGTGTGAGAGAGAGAGAGAGTTTAAATTCACTGAAGGGAATATAAACTAAAAAGTAATAAATGTAAGCCTATTATGAAAATGTAGTGTCAGTTCATAAGTTGCCACTTTACAAAATAAGCTGCGGATCCTCTTCCGTTACGTCTGAACACGGCACATTCCAATGCGACTAAACCACAATCAGTTCAATATGTTACAAATCATAAATGTCGTACTGGGATAGTAAGTTCAAGCGTAGAGAAAACTGACTTTACTACCATTTGTTAGAACTTATAAAGATTTTTTACGAAGTAATAAAACAAACGAATACCTTTTAACAGGTAATTTTATAGGAACTTTTATACAGTTATCATGTTGCTCATAAAAGAGAACCGTATTTCATTAAAACCATGAATGGAACAGTACTAAAGAGGAAACTATCTGCAGTTTTACAGTCAGGTGTCAATTTGTTTATTAGATGATTACATCTTTTTTTGAATTCGTTTCACTGAACTTTGTAAAAAACGAAATTAGTTTTCATTGTAAGAACTTTTTTATAAGCTATATTTATCTAAAATAATAATAGGAATACTTGTAATAAACGGTCCTGTCGATCTTTTCTCTGCCTGCCGATGTATAACGGACTTGTTTTATTCAAAACTTCCGAAATTAAGTAGCTATTAAACGGAGGAAGTGTTGGAGGAAAATGCTTTTTTTAAATGACATAAATAATATATAGTTTAGTTTAGTATCTCATGCATGCAAAATATTAACAAAAATGGTACATAGGAATCATCGTACATAACATTTTTGTTAATAGAATGCGAGTTAGAAGATCAGTTTGGTTGTAGGAAGAATGTAGGGACAAACCAAGTAATATTGACTTTGCGTCTAAATTTAGAAGACAGGATAAGAAATTCAAGACCTACGCTCATGGCATTTTTAAACTTATAAAAAACCTTTGATAATGTTAATTGAAGAGAAAGGGTTAAAATATCGAGATAGAAGGCTTATCCACACATAACCTTTACAGAAGACAGTCAGCAGTAATTAGAATTAAAGATCAAGAAAAGAAAGTAGAAATCATGAAAGGAGTAAGATAAGGATTCAGTCTGTCGCCCATGCTGTAAAACATGCTGTAGGATAGCACAGGCAAGGAAGGCTTTCGCTGAAAAGAGGGATTTACTTACGGATAATATAAGTGTGAATATTAGGAAATCGTTGCTAAAAATGTTTGTATGGCGTGTGGCGTTATATTGTATGAGACGTGGACGATAGGCATTGGGGAAAGGAAAAGAATAGAAGCCTTTGAAATGTGGTGCGATATGCGAATTCTGAAAATCAGATGAGTGGATAGAATCACAAACGAGGAAGTTCTAAACAGAATAGGGGAAAAGCGAACAGTATGGAGGACGTTGACTAAGAGAAGGGATAGATTAATAGGCCACGTTTTAAGAAACGATTGTCTTGTAAAATTAGCATGAGAGGGAAGTGTGTGGGGTAATAACAGAAAAGGAATGCCAAGGATGGAATCCGCTAAGCAGATTAGTGAGGATTTGGGATGTGCTAGTTATGCGGAAATGAAAACTTTTGCGCAAGATAGGTTAGCATGGAGGGTTGCATCAGACCAGCCTTTGTACTGAATCCACAACATCAAAATGTACATTATATCAAATCTGTAAGGTAAGTTGCTAACATGTTGCTTGTACTAATATCGTGGACAACGCCATCTCACTTTCTATCAGCAGCATGTCTTCGGAGTTCGGTTAAGTAGAAGATGTAGTAACAAATCTTCATAATAGTGATTCGTATGACGTTTGCAAATGATATTGCTGACAACGCCTTCAGTATTTAAGCTAATGTTGGAGACATACCTGGGAGCATTTGTTATGGTGAGAAGGATCTTCGGTTGTGATAATTGGCTGCACACCCCCAGAGTTCCATTACGTAATTCCATACAGGTTTTATCACTGATTTGTGTACGAGTAGTTTGTTTTCTATTGATAATTTTGGTTTTAGTGCAATCATCCAATTTAACCCTTTACGTTTTAAGCTTATTTGTATCTTATTGTTATTTATATTTTCCCTCCATTTAACTTGGTTTCTAAAGTGAAGACCAAGTTGTTTTACTGCTTCTGCTTTTAGAATTTCCAATTTATTGAGCCTGACTGTATATAAATGTTATTTTTATAAGTGTTAATGTTATATGAAATATTTTATTCTATTTACTTTTATTTTCCATATTTTCAGCCAGGTCTTAATTATTGTTAGATGTTATTGAATATTCTGTGAAGGGTTGTCAAGATCTCTATGTCTCCTTCAAATGATGAATTATTAGTGGTCTGCTTTAGTTCCATTACTGTGATTTAGCAAATCAATTACGTAGAAACAAATGCTTGTTTAAGAAACATTATTATTATCAAAAATAATTATTTATTAGAAGTTTATATGTCTAGAATACATATCTGACGTCATGGGTTCCGTTTCTGGTCCGTTCGAGAATTTTCTGTATTATGTTTTAGTATTTCAAACTTTTAAATTCAACTGTTCCCCAACTATTTCTCAGCATAACATTCGGTTCCCCCTCCGTACAACTTTTAACTTAGCATTTAGGATATCGTTTACTTCACGCCTCAATAAGGTGAAATATGGTGTCCACGTTTAAGATGGGAAAGCTAGCCCAGAAACATTGTTATCGATACGGCGACTGTCCTTTAACACAAGTGGCCCATCGTTATGAGCCACCAAAACCGCGCAAACGTTACAATCGGGGTGAATAAGTTAGGTCACTACGAGAATCGGTTGGATGAGGCATTCGGGTCGCAAAAAAGTTGCCGTTATTATGGAAATGAGACACCAAATCGTGATGTTAATTAAATTAGGAGTTCTCGTCGTTAGGAGAAATACTAACCAAATGTCGCAGGTCTTCGATAATACCGGCGACATCTTTTTTCAAACGTTGTGCGAGCAGTGATCTTGTATGGTGCCTTGATTTGGTGTAGTGTAATGAAATCAAACAGGAGAAAGGTAGGTACCGTTCACGGGCAGGACGGTATCGGACGATGCAGTCTGTGTGGTGGACATTCTGGCCGATGAGTTCCGAAGAATACAAACAAACAGAGGCCTGGAAGACAAGAGAGATGACAGGTTGAAAACATATGAATAATGTAATGGATGAGTCCAATAAGGGCCTATGGACCCAGAGGTAAATAATATCAATTAAAGACTGAATTGATCGGAAGCACAGAGAAGTGAATTGTTATCTCACTCAACTCTTGACAAGCCAGGCTGCTGCAGGGCATATTTATATAGGTTTGCCATAGATAATTCACCTACATGCCCTGAATGTGGACTTAATGAGACACCAGAAGAAGTGTTTTTCAGTTGCTCGAAAGTTTCAGATGAGAGACGAGTATTAGAGAGCGATATTGGAACTTCAACAACACCAGATAATTTGGTATCCAATATGTAGACAAGCAGTCAAGTAGTGAGCATTGATAAGGAATCATAGTCATTGTACAAAAGTGAATGCAATATTTATATTTTAATAATTTTATTGACTTCAAATAGCAGTGAACTGCTATGTCAGAGTTTTGCGAGGCGAGTGTGCAATTCGAGAGAAACAGCCTAATTGCTATGTCTCGTGAATTGTGCCGTGAACTGGAAATGACGTAATATATACACATATATATGTGTTGTAACCAGACCTGTATTCTATGCTGGATAAAGACCTGTGAACTAACTTGGAATGAGGCTGCTCCAGTCAATTCACTACAATTGCTTCTTTGACAATTTGGATCAGTTGGTGTAGAAAAACCTATCACTACAAATTGTGCCGTAAAACATCTGGATTTATATTCACGGTTGACAATTCTTGGTACCCTACCCGTTCAATAATACACGCTAGAGGAAAACTTTCGCTCATGAATTTAACATTATGCCTGAGTAGATTTATTTAAAATTGTAAATTTTAAAGACGTTATCTACTGGCGCCCAACTCATTTGATTAATACTAATTCTGTCAGTGTCTTAATAAAGTAATCTTCTGTTTAATGTCATTTTGTAATTAATCCTTAAAGGCTGAATTATTTTTAAAATCAGCTATTAAGAAAGAAAGTGATTGAAAACATTAGACACAGAGAACGATTTATTTGTCTCTAACCTTAAATAAATATTAATTTGTAGTTATTGTAATATAAAAAATTTAATTCATGAACTAATTAACATATTTGGAAAGGACGAAATTTTTCAGTGAGCAGTTATAATATTTTATATATAACGAAAACATAGTAGCTCTGTCGCAATATTGATGTTTAAAGCAATGGAAGACTTAAAAATTACGGCAGGATTATTAAGATGAATATCCTGGAGTAGACGGGTATGAAAGAAAAATAAAATGCGCTCTGAATGTCGCCACTTTTTCGCCGCAGCTAGAGCTTATTTTTATTTTCGCCTTGTAGAGAGAATTTTCATTATCCCGCAAACTTCCTGCGGCGTTTTAATGAGCATTCAACTGTGTAACTAGTTCTTGATGCTTCAGCTGTTTAACGATTTTCGGGAACAATGGGAGCTCGCTGTTAGGTGGAGACAGAGGGACTCTATGAAGCGCAGCCACGCTCTCTTCTTTTGCGGACATTTAAATTTAGAAAATATCGATTCTTGCATTCCAATTACCGCATTCCCCATTGAGGATGTAACTGTGCGACACACACACACAAAAACTCCCTTCAGCAAGGGAGTGTCGCCAAATTTTCCAGCGTTTAATGAGTATATTCTCCTGTCATGTGTCTCGCAATGAATTCAGTTATAAATGCTTCTCGTGTTTCAGCGGCGACGTTTCGACGGGTATTACTGCCATCATCTTGTAAACTAAAGGTCGGGACACCATGCCATCAAGTTATGCGAGTTACTAGCGTGAATGCAGGCAGATTCGCACCAGCATACTCTACATCAAATATCTTGCAATTTTGCTAATGTATTTATATCATTTCCAATTTCCTCCCAAGCTGTTTGGTGAATGTGTTGATCACGTTAACTAAATGACTGAAAATTCTATATAAATTCATGATTTATGACTTTCCCAATTTGAAACTCCTCAATTTGATCAAAAGAAAATTTATTTCAATCCTTGAGTAGTAGATTTGTTGTCCGCGCAGTATTTCTAAATCGCACTGAGTAGGCGGCCTCACGTGATAGGATTGGTCGTGACGGCAGTGTTTTTCTAGCCTTATTATCGCTCTCCAGAGTTTATGTCATTTTAAATTTTATAAAATTTCAGCCAGGTTTTCCCGGCGCCGGGCTGGTGGCTGGGAGGTATACCTGCCTGTGTGTTTATAACGGTGTGCTAGGGGTTTTAATATGTATGCTAAAGCTGGGAAAATGCATTTAAATTAGATGCGGTTATTATTACCTAAACATAAGGAATAAAAACTATAACTTTTAAACTTAAATTAGGAAAAGGTGGAAATTATTATTATTAATATAAATTTGAAAAAGGGAATTATTTGACTTTAAATTAATATGACACTCGCAGACTCAATCAGTAATATGAATTATCAGTAATCTCTGGGAATGCTAATGCACAATGGGTATAATTTCAAATATATTGGGGTAAAGCGAGAACTTAAATAGATGCACTTCATCAAGGCGCCGTCGATGACCCAGGGCGTCACTGCTGGCTGATGTTGATGTCTGCGCGTCGTCCTGTGGCTGCTCGTTGGTGATTTTTCCCACTTTCGGAGTTACTCAGCTCGTCACCCAGGGATGCTCGTACACTACGGATGGAATATTATATCTTCATAATGTTTTCGCCCAGACTAATGTTATAAGTCCGTTTAATGTTCTTTAAAATATTGGTTTAACTGCTCCTGAATGTTGAAAGTTCCTGACTGACGAAATGTTCCTTGTCTCCAAGAACCCGCTGGGTTTTCTTCTTAAAACCACGCCCTGTCCTAATAAATTCTTAACATAGGCTTGTGATTTCTACGCCCTCCTTATGGAACTTGCAATATGTCTTTATTCCAGCAGCTGTCGTTCGGACTTTGTGACACTATTTTTGTTCTTTGACTGGTGAAATGAATTCTTCCGTTAACTTCTATTCAATTGAGTTTCCGGCCTCTGGGGCAAAACCTCGTCCCTTGTTTTGCCTTTAACAATATGGACGGGCGGAAGGTCCCAATCCAGGTCACTTTCCCTTCCTTACCCGGGTTGACCAGATAGATCCATAGTGCAGTCTATCTGTCACTCACATTTCAACCTTAATGTTTCCGTTTTCTGGCCGATAAGATGACTTTAATTCGTCATTTAAATGACCAATCGCGTTAATTCATGGTCCCAACTTCGTCTAGCTTAGATCTAAATAGCTACATATAATATTATAATAATAAAAATAAAATTCAATTTATGTGATACGCAATCGCGTCACGCAACGGTAAGCTTGTTTTTGGCAGAGGGACAGTTCCCTGTGTCATGAATAATTTCCAGCGTCGGACGGAGAAGTCATGAGGATTGGCAGAAAAACCTCACGTTAGATAGCGTTTTCCCTTGGAGGAGGGATATATGGAATTAAGCAAGGAAGGTGAGGAGCCGAAAAATATTCAGTATGGTGGAAGACATTGAGAAGTCGAGGAAGTGGAGGAGTAGTGTGGCGGTAGACGGCGAGAAGGCGAGGAGGTAGAGATGGAGAATTGATCAGGACGTGGAAGGGAAGAGAAAGGTAGAGAGTCGAACAGATTTTGAAAGGAAGGAATGAGCTGGAGGATGCATCAAGAAATAAAAGTGAGTTGTTGTTAATTAATGAGAGATTGTTGTTAAGAACAAGGAAGCCTACAGGAAAGAAAGAGGAAAAGCCGAGTTTTTCTCAATTCCGGCAGTACGAGTTCACCCCATTTTCTGCCGGCAGCACCAGGTTCAAACAGATTGAAGAAGGAAGTTCCGGTCGCCTAGTAACTTGCATAACGACACGAATGAAAACAAAACAGGTTCGTCAAGTGAACGAAATCTCTACTGCACGTGGTCATTCCAATGAATAATTAACCCTGAAATTTAAAAATCGTCCCCTTTAACTTCTTTATTTATGGATTTATATAGCGCGAAGGACCCCATTTAAAATTGTTGTTGTTTTACTAAAAATAAATAAAGTTATCATATTATATCTTAAAGCAAGTAATTTCATTTAAATAATATCCTAATCATTAATAACTTGAGAGGGAACGTGAGGATTTCCTTAAACCCCGACTTTCATTTCTCCTCCCCTATTTATTTGACGACTTTAAACTCTTTCCGGGAGTTTCTATTGGTTGTAACCTACTAGTTTTGAAGTTTCTGCCGTCTTGGAGTTTGTCTGTTGTCGCATTGTCGGGCCTTCGGGAATTTGATACCTTAAGTGAGCTATTTTCTTAATAATTTTTTATGTGCCATTGTTGGGTCTAATAAAGCTTTCGTTGAATATCATACCTCTGCTGTTGATTCACATTTTCCTGGCGCGCTCAAGAGTAGGCTGCTTTTAAAATTCTTTTCTTGCCCGTAAGCTAAGATCAGCAGGAGCATATTTCGGACTATGTTGCAGATATTAGTTTCGTGGCTGCCACTTTCCAACTGGTCGACATGATTCTATGCATGTTGTTTGTTTGTTTCTTTCACCTTCTACGTCATATAACGACTTGTTTGTAGCTTATGCGTGCGTAACAAAGGTGGACACCGAGCGGGAGGTGTTCTCTTTTACAAGCGTTACTACTGTATTTATTTTAGGTACTAATGAGTCATTCTCGTCGTCCAGGTCGAGTCGTTTTCAGGCTCATCAAATTTATCTTTTACTTGTGAATGTTGTGGTCGTGTAGGGCAGACGTGATGGGCGCATCGCTGTGCCCCAGCTTATTGGTGGTCACGTGCAGCGGAACTAAATGGACCTTTCAGAGGTTGCTTGCTGCCTACGCGAGGGAGAACTTCCGCTCAGCATGGCTGGGGCAAGTAGCTCGATTCTGGGGACCTTTCAAATGTTTGCTAATAGGCAACGTTGAGGTGGGTTTGATGCGCCTTGCGCATATAATGGAGCACATGATATGTTATGCTGCGTGACAGTATTTGTCTTATTTCATTGTTCTCAGTCTCTACCTGTATGTCGAATGCGTTGGAGATATATAAATCCGATAAATTTTAGTGTTTAGAAGGGATATATATTTTATACGAGTATTGTGTCTTGTGGGTGGGTTTCTTTCGTTATTTTCTCTTTCCTTTTAGCTTGAATTTGGTACCACGCACGTTATTACTCTCTGGGTGGGTTTCCTAACTTTTTTCTTCGTTCGCGGTTCGGCCTGATCCCACTTGTCTCATCAAATTTTCTTTACGCCTCCCTTGGAGCCCTTTTTTCTTTAGTTTTTTCTTTCCACCTTCTCACGTTTTTTGGAGGGCCAGGGGAATATTACGCAGGTTGTGCATATTTTTAATTAAGCCATTTATATATATATATATATTAGTTAATTTTACAAAATAGATTTAGTTCTAGTGTTTCCTAGATGCCCAGATGGGTGCAGAAGAAAGCGGTCAGTCTTCGTCTTGTGACTGGACCAGTCATTCCCACTCTGGGGTCGTTCTCCGTCTACGGAATAACTCACCCGCTTGTCAGCTTTACCGAGAGACCTATCTCCATTATGCGAGTGGTGTCGTACAAATAAGGCAACTCCTCTGCCTGGCTTCCAAGACGTCGAAAGCTCATCGACTCAACGAGCTCTTTCGCTTCTGTCAGCTATGCCAGGGTCTGTGCTTACGTCTTACCGTGTCACGATCAGATCCCCTACTGACCGTTCTCTGCGGACCGAATGCTCTGTGGATGACCGGTCTCCGAGATACGTTGACAGTATCTTACCATTTTATGGTGATTCATCCCAGACAATATTCATTGTTGGTTCACTCTCTCATCAATCTGTGTTGTGTGACCTATCGTCACTATTGTGTCGGACTGATGCCTCATTTGGGTGTTATCACTGTAGTATAGTTGGATGTGGCAGTTTTTATGTTCGTTTTTCGTGACACTCAATCAACGTGAACGACTGTTTTAATCTGATTGTGTTTTATTGTATTTATATTAATTGTATATATTATTCTAAGTGATTTAATTTTCGAGACTCATTATGTTCGTGTAGTAATATATATATATATATATATATATATATATATATATGAGGTGTAAGTCACTTGTTTTCTCTTATTTTGTTCATGTTGACATGTTTTGTTCTATTTGTTAGTAACAGGAAAGTTCTGCGCAATACTTAACCGCAGCGAACGGTATATGACCACCGAACACGCCTTACAAGGACTTGGCCACGTAGGGCAAGTGTTGGGTCTTAAAAACACGTGGACTTCCGGTTCCAGAAAAGCCTGGAAGCTTCTAGAAGCGACGAGTCCCATTGGGGGAGGAGGACACATGCACCAAAGGAGCTAATGGTAAGCTTCCTTGAAAAGTGATCAGCGATTGGTGATGAGGTCGAAGGAGCCCAGAGCAGCACGGGAGAAAGACACTTGACATCGGGTCGTCATAGGCTTACGGACGTTGCGTTAGTAGTAGGATTGGGAGGTGGAAGTGACCTGCACGAGACGAGCCGTGTCTGAGCCTGCGAAGATTTCTGCTGCCCACAAGCCTCTTGTGCTTTCCCTCGTCTCCCGACACGCTGCGTGACTTCGCCTTTAGACTTTAAATTTCATGTAACCAATAAATAATTATACAAATGAGATTCTGTTGTGTCTCTTTTGGTTATTCATTATTGATTTATATAATATTTTTCGGTTATCTTTAGAGATTGTTATGACAAAAATACCAATCTGTTACGAATATCATGACTAAATATGAACGTATAGATATATAAGTTTTATACTTTAATTGTGTAGATATACATATCATATATATTATTACTCTTTTAGATATATGTTTTTTGAATAGTTAGTTGCAAATTTGGCCATCAGAGGCGCAATAGCACAGTGCACCACTATATAAGATATGGTGAGAATTAGCTTGGTACATTTTGACACTTTGCATTACGCCTGATAGATGCAACGTCTTATAGCAGGTTGCTGCTCTACTATGTTTAATAGGTAAATTCTTCTCTCTGAGATTCACTCATCCTTGATATATTCTTGTTTGTATCTCTGTATAGATTGTAAATTGCGCAATAATGTACTTGTTTGTCGTTTTAGAGCCTGATGATGACCAAACTGGTCGTAAGCTAGCCTGAATTTTAGGTGACAATAAATATTGAGGACTATACAGTGGTTTTATAATTATTTTAATATACAACACAGTCAATTTTTAATCCTACAGCATTTTGAGACTTTCATGAGAGGAACTGGAGAGACTGTATCATATCTTCATCGAGGTTCCTTCCATCAACATAATTGGCGTATATACACTATTCCCATTGCGGTTGCGGCGACTCCTGAATTCATGATTCAAATTTGGAAACCGGTGAGATCCACCTATTGTTTCGTATGCATTGTCGGACCTAATGTTTAATTAATTGTTCTCTGTTACTTGTCCCAAATCCCCCGAGGAAAGGGTAAATTTAGACGGCTATTAAAATATGATTGTCCAAAATTGAAATTGTTTTAAATAGAAATTTTCTTGATTGTGTTATAATTAATAAAATAAATGTTAATAATTTGTTCGAACGAAGGGGAAATTATTATTGAATTTATCCCTTCATTTTAATTACGTATTAAAGTTCCAGGAATTATTAATAAGTAGTAAAAGTAAATTATTACAATATATTGTAACGCGTTCGCGGTGCGCCTTCAACAAGTTTCAAAATTTACTTTCATAGTCTTTCGCACCGTTGATCTACATACACATGATCCATTCTTCACTCATTTTCTTGTCCTGGGTTGTGGAGTGTGAAATTAATAAACTGAACGTGAGCCGGAGTGAAGTAATGTTTTTTCGGTTCCTGGAGTCGAATCGGACTGTCTCAGTGGCAAGATGAGGAGCCAACTTCATGTAATATTCAATTTATCCAAGTTGAATTAATATTTAAATGGACCACTTTAGCGTCTATTGTTGTAATACACAAATATTAAGAAGGGAATGAATTTACTTTAAATTTAAATTTAATCAATTATTTTCCAAGTCCGAGCTCGTGCAATACGCAGCTTTTAGCGGATCGCCTATCTCTGCCACATTCCAGTTACCTCCGCTGTAATTGTTCGTCTTTCAATTTCTTTTGTCTGCGATATTTATGTTTCCTGTGACGAAGTAATTCATTGTAAGCGCAAGACATTTAATATTTTCAGATCCTGTGCATTGTCTCTTGTGTTACAGACTTTATTTCATTTACATAAATGACTGACGTGCCTTTGTAGCTGTTCACATCGGCGGAAATCTTCTTTAGACGGCCCTCAAAGCGATTATAACGTAATAGCTTATCACCAAGAAAGTAACCGTCACTGAAGTTCTCATTAGTTGGAGTTTATAATAGATTTCTTGTAATATATAATTTACTGGCTGGAGACCCGGGGTTGCACGGGTATTTATTTATATTATTCCGGTACATTAGTTAATTCTTGGTCAACACATGACTAAATCCGGCATTGAAAACGTCATAATTTTCAGTACTCGAACAGAATATAGTTTCTTCCCCTCTTCAAGGGATGAATTTTTGCATAAATCGCATATTAAAGTTTATAATGTAACACAGCGCCCCCTTTACACCGGTATAGACCCAAAAGTTGATAATTTCATTGTAATTTTCATATGAGTCATTTCCACCCCCACCCATCACATGTTGCAAGGGGTTCACATTATACACAAATATTGTTGGGGAAAACACTGTAAAAGTAACCGACCTCAAGAATACTTTTTTGACTCAAATATAAGCCTTCATTACATATAAAAATTCCACCAATTCTATCCCTCCCCATAGGGAAGATGTTCGGAAGTTATACGCCAAACGTCCTTAAGTAATTTTTGCGTTTGACCGTCTGTTTTGTCACATCTCGACTGAACCCGACGGTATAGATACATTGCACTTGAGAAATTACTATTCTGTTTGCCTCCAAACGCTGCCGACGCTATTATTCAGTCTAATTTTCTCGAAGATTATTAACTCGACTTGCGTTACTAGTACGCGAAACGAAATTTTGATACCTCGCTGGTGGCATTTTCATCTCATTAACTATAAATAACACGTCGATAAAGTTCTAAATACACAGAAAACACACCAAGTTGTAGCGTTACGAAAGAAACGGTAATTGAATACGAATGAATGTCAATCTATTAATACTGTATAAACACGTCCGTCCAGTCCAGTGGCTACGAAGAAGAGAGAGAAAGAGAGCTTATGATCACTTCACGGAAAAATGTATAAGTTGCAGTTGATTTTGAAAACGTTTACAACAGATCGAGCGATATCGCTCCCCCCCTCTCATGCTGCCAAAATTACGCTTATAATAACACAGTAAGTGGTATAAATGGTATAGGAACTGCTAATAGAACTTTTAACTCGCAGTTGATTTTTACGTCACCTTTCGACCTTTCGCACTGCAATTCAATGTATTTATAAATATTTACATTAATATCTTCTGAACTCTGAAACATATTGAAGAGAAACATACACTAAACTTTAAGTTAAAAATCCTGTTTCAATCCCTGAAATTTTCATTCAAATATCCGTTGAGCCTTTTGGAGGATAACAAATCAAGTGTATAGGCAACCAGTAATGCATTGAAGGTTCAAACTCTCCTGATGGAATAGCAGCCTTCTCGTAGTTAAGTTCTTCAATTTTCCAATTTGCTGTACAATATTATTTTTTCCGTAAGAGCCTTGTACAAAGTATTTAAAAACTTATAAAAAAGGATGAATGAAATCGGTGAAGTCGTTTTCAAGTTATGGGGTGTCCAACGGAAATAGGGATTCATTTTTATATATAAAGATTATATACGTAATTGGATGAAAAAAAATATGATGTTCAAAATAATATAACAATTTATTGTATTCAGCAAAATAATTTGACTACGTAATAAAAACAAATATGGATAATATTAAAAAATTGAAAATGCGACTGGTAGCTAAAGCAAAGACGAAATCCTGAGGGGAAAAAGCTAATAACCACGAATTCGCATATTTAATAACGAGGAAATAAAACCCTACGCATAGCCGATGATATTGTAGTATTAGGGCAGCCCGAAGATGACTTGAAAATCATAATAAATGGGATGAACTGGGTCCTGGAGAAAGAGCTCAATATGAGGATTAATAGAGGGAAAACCAAGGTAGTGGAGTGTAGTTTCGGAAACGGTTGATTAACAAAGGGTGTTAGATTTGGAAGGGATATTTTGACGAAAGTTAAGGAATTCTGCTACTTGGGAAGTGTAATAACAAGGGTTGGTAGAAATACGGTGGACATAAAGAGAAGGATGGCACGGATAAGAAAGGCTTTCACGAAAAAGGGGAATTTACTTACGGCTAATATAATTGCAGATTAGGGAGGACTGAATACCACAATAACAACAATTGTGAATATCAGTGTATCGTTGCTAAAAATGTTTGTATGGAGCGTGGCTTTATATGGGTGCGAAACGTGGACTATAGGAGCTGTGGAAAGGAAACGAATAGAAGCCTTTGAAATGTGGTACTATAGGCGAATGCTGAAATACAGATGGGTGAATAAAATAACAATGGAGGAAGTACTAAACAGAATAGAGGAAACACGAACAGTATGGAGGGCATTAATCAAGAAAAGGGATTGGAAAGGATGGTGGAAGTGCTAGTTATTCGGAAATGAAAACGGTTGCATCAAAGCAGCCTTAGGACTGAACACCACAACAACAACGATAAACAAGAAAGGTAGAATTTCTCAACGCTAGCGTTCATCCATAGACTGATGTACGAGTGTGCAGTGAAATTGATGACCACAAAGCACAAGGGCGCGTGATGCTAATATCTTACACGCGTGCCAGATTTCTCCTCATTCACTTTCTATGTAAATTATTGGCCCAATTTATGCCTTACGCCTCTAAAGCAGTTCGAGGAACACAGTTGTAGCATCATGGAGTACTATCGGACTGCATATTGGAAGTATAATATACTTGCTGTCATAACCAATGAGAATATTGAGAATGGATGTCGGACATCTATTATTTAAATAATAATAATGTTAAAGGTTAATTTTATAAAATATATATGAAAATTGTACGTAACCTTGGAGTGGAAGCAATTTTTTTGTTACTGGCAAAGGGGCACCATATAGCCAGTTGTGATGAATAGAGGGCGGAGGAGACCTCCGTCAAGACCACACAGAAAGATAAGGAGCCCTGAAGAAATGCATGTGAGCCCCGAAAGCTTGAGCAAATATATATCATCGAGGTTCCCACCGTCACCATAACTTACACGATGACCGACACCGACGCCGACGCCGACGCCGTCTCATTTGGACACTGTATTGTATCACCTATTGTATCAAAACCATTTTCATGTGAACTATCGGACCCAATGTTTTATTAAGTGATATCTGCTACTTCGGCCAAATTCACATGGAGAAAAAATGTTTTTCTGAGAATTAAAAGATTATTACGCGTAGTTTAGTAAACAAAATATTAAAATTTATTATTACAAATTATAAACAGATTTGCTTTGCAAAGCTAATTAAATACCGCACAATAATCTTTAAGAAAAACACTCTTTCTCCCTGGGGAATTGAGCCAAATATCAGGAATCACTTAATAAATCATTGGGTCCGATATACACTTGAATATGGTTTTGATACAATTGGTGGATCTCACCACTTTCAAAATTTCAAATGTCCTTATTAAACGCAAAATTAATCAGGGGAGAATTGTTTTGTTACGTACGCACAGAATTATTATGTACACTTGGTAAAATCGAACATTCTAATACTACATTTGGCTAATTTTTAGTATTGGTGATTCCTAGTCGTAAAAAGGAAAACAAGATTTAATTTAGTAATTACTTTTTATTATATAGATCTATAATATAATTATATTTATATTAATACAAATATATAAGTAAAGTACTTAGTGAGTTCGATATTTTTGGTCCATGAATTGTATATCTTGTTGATATCAGGTTCAGCATATGCAAATTGAATTCTAATATCTGTTGTGGCGTCGAGCCTGTTACTGCACTTTCAATAAATTGCAGCATAATACAAAATCAAGCTTCGCATAAATAGGTTGTAGAAAACGGAAGTAAAACAATTCAAAACATGTTTTGAAATATTGGAGTACTCTCCTGACTAACTCGCCCAGAAATCACAAAGACTGAACATTGTATTTTTCTTTCACAGATTAAATCACTTTCATTTTGAGTCACCTGCCCCTAAACCTACAGGTTAAGCTGTACACACAATAGATTCTGAACCCAGGATTCGTCTTTACTAATTTGCAAAATTGGATGGGTGATTCTAGGGCCTATTGCTCAGGGCCAGTCATATTCAACTAACGGTTGAGGCAGACATAGATCTGAATTCGGCTGTAAAAGTGTTTTGGAAAGTAGAAGAAGTCCCTGTAGCTGCCCCATTGACTCAGGATAATAAATTAGCATCACAGATATTCGAGAGACAACATTATCGCGAAGCTATATTAAGGAGATGAGTAATTGATGGTTCCCTTTGTCATGTGACTACGTCGTTCAAATCTAAACTTGTTCGGCAACACAGATTACAGTGAGTTCGTGGAAGAATATGAATGCTCTCGGACATATGATTCCGGTACAATCTAATTCTGGATAATACTATATTCCTCACCATCCAGTTTTAAGGAAAACAGGAGTGGAAGTAATTTGAAAATTGTCTTTAACGGAAGTTGTTCTTGATCATCAGGTTCCTCTTTAAACGATATTCGTATTGAAAATAGATGTAGCAGAGATTTAGGTTACATCGTGTTGGTATTTTCACGAATATTCGTCATATGTATAGGACGATAAACATTATACCATATGATGGGCCTTATCAGCATATTTTGTGGTAAAGGCATATCAGCAGACTACATTTTCATATGGATTAGCTTCATCGCCGTATCTTGCGTTGCGTATTATGCAACAGTTAGTAAAGGATGAAGGACAAAGGTTACAGCGCACAACTCTTTATTCAGCTTAATTGGTTTCTTTTTTTTATATCTTGATCACATTTAATGTGCACCGGTGATTTAATTATAATTAATTCAATATTCAACATTTTATCTTAGGAATATTTGTGTGTTGCTGGAACAAGCATCAGAAACGGGTAAAATTATAGGACGGATATTCCAGGTTAAAAATAGAATAGTTTCTGGAATCACTCCTTGTAGGCTCTGCAACAAACCAGGAAACGTATAACAGATTTTGCTGGGGACGTTCAGCCAGGCCAATCAGGGGAGAGGTAATGGAACCGGAAGAAATTTTGGGTAATGAGAAAAATGGATTATTCTTGGCTGGTGCTTTGGAGAGACCAGATGGAGAAAGGGTTCGGCGGAAGAACAGCCTGAACCCAGCATTGCTCCAATTCTTTGGGCAACTATCCTGGTAAGCAGCCGAAAGGTTCTATCTTAGAATTATTGTCATATTCAGTTTAATTTTGCTTTTTGATAAAGTCCCTTTCTCTTGATCTCATGCGAGTTTCCACAGTAAATACTGTAACTTTGAGAAAAGAGATTTTCATGCAGAGCAGCCGGCAAATTAGGTTTAACATTATATGTATATATTGTGGCGTACATTAACGAAAAACCCGTAATTAATAAATTTTATCACGATGCCAAGACAGCGTGTCTGGATGTGGACGTTATTTTGCAGCCTTACGAACAATAGCGACGCGATGGTCAGAAGAGGGGGGGGGGGGAGGCCTCCATAAAGACAAGTTAAGGAGCGGGCCTAGGGGGAATGTGAATCCGAAATGGAAAGATTGTAACTTCACGAGTCTTGTGGCAGTTACGGCGAAGGGTGGAGTTTTTGGTGAAGCTGATTATTCATGAGCTGGAGAGTTGGAGCATCGCGCCTTCAACGACGCTGCCCCCTTCCCCTTGCTGCTGGTATGCTGATGGTCTGAATAAGGACGACCGAGCCGTAAATAATTGGACGCTGGTGAGACCCGCCCATTTTATATGCATTGTCGAACACAGTCGATTTTCTTTTTAAAACGTGTCTCTGCTACTTGGTCCAAAATCCCCTGGGAAAAGGAGAGTATATTCAGAACCCAAAATATAAATTTTACTCTGTACATAATTTAACCTTTTTTTTTGGAATTCGTATTAATAAATTTGAATCTTTTCAGTTTATAAATTGGAGTTGTTTATGAAATTACCCTTCAATTTTAATCCTTGCATAATTAATCAAAGAGCTAAGTCGTCTTCATTACAATATATATATATTTAATAGTTTTGTTTTTCTGTTTTAATTTTAATAATTTTTTGTAATAAAGTTTGTAAATTTTTTTAAATTCATTTCGTTCATTCAAACCATGTGGTGTGCTATAAGGTTTCCTTTAGCACCTAGAGCAATAGATACAAAACTTTTTGGTGAGTGGAGCTACTACAGAGCGTGAAGTTAAATTTTTCCTTCAAGAATTAATAGACTTTATAGCAAAGGGAGGTTTCACTTTTCATAAATGAGCATCGAACAATCCAAATGTACTCTCGTCTGTTGCAAACGTATCTATATCTAATTCAGTCTTTCTTGACGCAGACTCAAAGCCAGAATTAAGATTCTTGGTATTCATTGGAGTCCTTCAAAGAACACATTTTCTTACTAAGTAGACCAGTCTCATAGTATAAATACAAAGATAACAGTTTTGTCCAATACCGCAAAGATTTATGACCCCTTGGTTGGATTTCCTCTGTTGTTGTTCGCTAAGAAATTACTTCAACAGTTGTGGAAACTGAATTCATCATGCCGGTGATGTCACAGCAGGAAAGTCATATGTTTAAGTCTGATTTGACATGTTTATTCGATATTAATGTTCCACGTTACATTAATTTTATATCTACAGAAGAAATTATTGGATTGGTTTTGCGATACTTCTATCAATGCATATTCTTCAGTAGTTTACATTCGTACAGGATCGCTAAATGATAATGATCACGTGAGTCTTATAATGTCAAAAACCATCCCTAGTAATTACGCTTCCCAAGTAAAAGGATTCCTTAACATTCGTCAAAATATATCTTCCCTATCTAACGCCCTTTGTTATTCCAGTATCCATACTACACTCCATTACCTTTGTTTTCCCTCTTATATTGAACTCTTTCCGGGACCACGTTACTGCGATTTATTATGGCTCCAAATTCCTCTTTCGACTCCTGTAATACTGCAATATCATCGCCAAATGGTAGGATTTTTATTTGTTCTCCTTGCAGTATGATTCCTTTTCCATATTCCGTTTTAACTTTCTCCATCGCCTGTTCTAAAGATATATTGTCTTACCCCTTTCTTGATTTTTTTTGGTCTTCATTTCTAATTACTGCCGACAGCCTTCCTTTCTCAATACTTCATTCCTGTGCTCTTCAAAATCTTTAATAATGTGTTCCAGTTCGCATTATCAAACGGTATTTCTAAATCTACAAATGCCATGAACGTATGTCGGTTTTTTCTTATCCTGTGTTCGAAAATTAGACGCAAAGTCAATATTGATTCTCTTCCTAAAACAGATTATAGTATCAACTCCGGTGGAATGTTATCAATTCCTGGCGCTTTACAATGACTCAGGTCTGTCAGCTCCTTATCATACTTCGGCCTTAAAATTTTGTGCCCCAACTCTTCATCTTTCACCTCTTCTTCTTCTATTACTGACTGATCTACATTTCCCACTGTGATACTGTTCTTCTAAATATTCCTTCCACATTTCTGCCTTTTCTTCTTCATTCAGAATTGGCGTCCTATCAGCTCTCCTGTTGTTCTTGCTAATCTTTTTCCTCGCTCCGAATGTTTCTTTGATTTTTCCACAAGCTCCGTCTGTTTCTCCTTTCATCATCGTGAGCGAAGTTGCGTGGCTGAATCCACCTCTCTATGTCTACTAGTAGCCCAAAATGGCTCAATGAACGACCAATGAAACACTCCGCGTAAGCCTAATACAATTTTCACGAATTTTTTCCGTAAGTAGGAATGGCGGTTCCGTTTGCTGCGAACAGTTGGATTAATTGTGATTTCCGTTGATGAGAGTGAGGTGAAAAAAATAATATCCGAAATAAAATTAGGCAAAGCTCCCGGCCCTGACGGAATATAAAACGAGATGCTGATGGCACTTTCTGACAAACTGGACCCCTTCCTATGCGGATTGGTTAATTTCTGTCTAGCACAGGGAAGCTTCCCGAAACGATGAAAGGCGTCCCGATTAGTATTTCTTTTAAAAGTTTAAGATAAGGATATTACAGACCAATATGTTAAATCAACACACAACGGAGAAAATAGTTGAATAACTAATTTGTAAGAGGCTCGAAATCTGCTAGATTCTAAGAGGTAATAATGACCGTCAATACGGCTTCAGCAACGGAAGATCAAGTGAAGACGCAACAAACGGACTATTAGAGATACAAAAAATTCAACCAAAAAATATATAAAAGGATATAAGCTGTGCCTTCGCCAACCTATAGTGGCCCTCTCTGATGCGAAGACTACGAGACATAGACTGTCCGACGAACTATACGGCATGGTTAAAGATTACTGTAAAGATAGAGAAGTAATTCTACGATTTCCACACAACCTGATCAAGAAGACAACCTCAAAGGGATGTCCACAAGTTTCAGTTTGTGGTCCGCTTTTTCTGGAATTTATGTATGGAACCCCTACTGGTCCAAATGAATCAATCAAGTTCTGTTAGGGACATTGTAGCATATACCGATGACATTAAGATAGCAATAGAAGGAAACTCCATGTCAGAACTGGAGGCAAACTCAAAAACAGCCCTACAAGTTGTACATAAATGGTGCAACCAAAATAAAATGAGAATACCATATACTAAAACTAGATAGATAGATTTATTACGTTACAATGGGCTGAGCCCTGGTGGCAACATACATTTAATATTCCAATAAATGAATATAAGTTAAAAAATTAACATAATATAAACATTCAATATAAAATACTTTAACACTAATTATAAGCCTGAATAAATTAAGTTAAACTATATCCCTAATTCTATCCCTTAAAAATTTTAGACTCTTCGGAAAAGTCGCTAATAGACTTGCAGGCAAATCATTCCAGTTTTTACGGTCCTATTTACGAAGGAGTATTTACCCACGCCCGTTCTTTGTACAGTGCACAAAGCCTGGCCCTGTTTCTTCTAATTGCTAGCAGCTATAGATTACGCGTGCCTCTGGAAATATTTGCTTTTTCTGCCCGGTTTTCAAGCCTGTCCAACGCATGTATCTGATCCCAACACACCACCCCATTCTCAAGGATAGGCCGAACCGATTTGTAATCCAGTCCAATTTATACATATATGGAAAATTCCAGAAGCAGAACATTCTCGAAACAGAAAATACTAGAAAGAAAAGCAAACAATGTAAATAAAGTAAACAAATAAAAATGGTTGCGTAGGGTGGGACTCGAACCCGAGTCTACGTTTCTGCAGTTCGGCTCTATACCCCTCTGCCATCCCTGCAGGTCCAGAGATGTGGCATTGCTCCCTCCTTTGGAAAAACAGTTTATCGCTGTTTGTTCTGTACTGCCTCTAGATCTCGTCGTTGGCCCAGCGTAAGGTGATCTATTTCTCCCTGGTATTGGGCTGGCAGTCGTCATTCCTACATCTTCGTCCCCGTAAAATAACGCGTCGTCGTCGGGTCGTGTTTGGTCTTCAGCCCTAGAACGGGGTCGGAAACAAGGGCTCGTCGCAGTGAGTCGAAAGACTTTTGTTGTTCGCTGCTCCTGATAAATTTGGCGCCACCTTGCAACAGCTTGTGTAGTGGCCCTGCCTTTCCACTGAATTCTCCGACAAAACGCCTATAATAAGAGCAGATCCCAAGAAAACTCTTGACGTTGTGTAGATTTTAGGCCCGGGAAAAGTTTGTTATCGACCTGACTTTCTCCGGATCTGTTCGTACGCCTTCTCGTGAGAATAGATAGCTAAGGATCTTTATTTCCTTTGCACCGAATAGGCACAAATTTGGATTCAATCTCAGGCCTGCTGTACTCAGACACTCGAGAACAGTTCGCAGTCGGTGCAGATGGTCGCTCAACGTGTCCGAGAAAGCTATTATGTCGTCGAAATAGCAGAGGCACATAGTCCATTTCAAGTGGCACACCAAGTTTTCCATTCGTTCGAAATTTGCCGGTGCATTACACAACCCAAACGGCATAACTTTGAATTCGTAGAGTCCATCTGGTGTAATGAAAGCGGTTTTCTCTCGATCGGCTTCTTCTACTTCTATCTGCCAGTACCCTGAGTGCAAGTCCATGTGGAGAAAAACTTTGCTGATTTTAGACAGAGTATCGTCAATTCTTGGTAGTGGATAAACGTCCTTCTTCGTCATCTTGTTAATTCTCCTATAATCAACGCAGAATGGCCAGGTTCCATACTTCTTTGTGACAAGCACGACGGGTGATGACCACGGGCTCTGCGATTGTCGGACAATTCTTCGGCCAAGCATCTGATCCACTTCTTCTTGAATAATGCGTCGTTCTGCTGGTGATACTCTGTACGCCCTTTAACTGATAGGTGCGGCTGGATCGATTTTCTTCCATGACAGTCAGATGTTCTTATGTTATTAGCTCATCCCTTCCTAAGCATGTATGTTTCGGAAGAAGCTGAGGCTCGTTCTGACCATTAACTACGCATAAATCTCCAGTGCCATTCTTGAACGACCTGACCGACGCAGGAATAATAACGGGTGATAATTTCTTCTTTGCTTCAATTATAAGATCTACGTGGCCATTTAACTTAGGGCACGTGACTGTAACATTGGTAGCACTCGACGCAGGAATGGTCACATCAGCTAGGACAAATAACCGCCACGAATCCTTATTTCCTATTTCTTCTACGGAAGCTTGTAATTCATTTAACAGAAGTTCAGAACTTCCACCGTCGATTACGGCTTGTGATCTCTTCAAAAAGTCCCATCCGAGGATAACGTTGTGGCTAACTTGCGACAGGATGATGAATTAGAACGGCTGAATTCTGTTATTAATTTTCAGTCTGATGGTGCATCCTCCGGCTGGTTGCGCAAATTTGCCATCCGCGAGCCTTGATCCTGTTGTCAGCGATATTGGTCTTCTTCAGCTGTCGTCGAAACGTCTCGGAGATAACAGAGAAAGGTGCGCCGGAATCTATTAGGGCTCGTACGTACTTGTGGTCCAACATTACGTCAATATAATTTCTTGACACCTTGGCGACGGTCGTCGACGGAGGATTTTCTTCTTGTGCGGCCTCACCTCCAGGGAAGGTGACGTCATCCAGTTTTCCAGGTTACGTCGGCTAGGGGAGCGGCCGAATGGCGACGAAGATCTGGAGCGACGTGACAGAGAGCGTCCTCTCATTGCGGCGACGATGACCTGTATCTTCCTCGGAACAACTCTGATTGTTTGGCTGCGTCATATTGGCGTCCATGTTCGTATACAACCTGTCCTCTCCTAGTTCTTGCTTCGTCAAATACACGTCTTCTGTCTTCAGTATCTAGCTACGTGTCCAGGACGGCCACAATGGAAACACACATATTATCCCGTGTCCTCCAGAAGTCTGTCTTCCTTGGGGCGTAGGTCGGCTTCCGTTTCGAAACGACCTTTCGCCAGGAGGATGTCGGGGTGTAGATTGGCGCCAAAACGCTCTCTACTTCCTCCCGGATGGCCTCTTGGATGGCTTCTGGCTCTGCCACGTCGTTTCGAAGGGATAGACCACGCTGAATATCTTCCGTTACTATTTGTCGAACGAGAGACGACAGATCATTCGCCTCCCCTACTGAGGCAATCGGCACTATGTTCAGAAGCCTCTCGAACTTTCGTCGAATTCGTTTCTGGTTCACCTCTTCGACGAACTTGCAGTGCTTAACGAAATCGTCCATAGTTTTTACGTTCTTTAATAGGAGTTCCTGATATAAACCCTCCGCGACACCTTTCATCACATGTGCCAGATTTTCGTCCTCCCCCCTGTTTGGATTAACAGTACGGCACAATGCAAGAACGTTTTGGATATACGACTGGGCGTTCTCGTACTTTTCTGAGCTCTGTATTTCAATTCTTCTGTGTCTTAACGAACATGTCTCTCAGAATCACCGAATGCCTTCTGTATTTTGGACTCAAAAGTTTCCCAACTGGTCAACTTTTCTTCAACATTTTAGAACCAATGTCTAAGTAGAAGTACGCATTGGACAGGCCAAACAGTGTCGTCCCACTTGTTAAATTTAGAGACTCGTAGATAGCCTTTGGGTCATCTGCCTGGGTCTTGTCTGGCATCTCCTGTGAAGATGGCAGGGTTCCTTATCTGCTGCTGAACAGCATCATAGGCGGTGAGCTTCTTTCCTGTCGATCCATCACAGTGCTGGTTGGTTTTGTATATGACACGAATTCAGGATTCAAGCCTTGGAGTCTCCGGCTTTGTCGATGTCTAATAGGAGCCACTGTGTGTTAACTTTAGATGTTACCTGGCGTCTCCACCAGAAATATCACGTTTCTGAGGGATCGTGAGATTCAATAACACACACGTAGAGGTTATATGCGTTTAATCAACGGCGAAGTGCTGTACAAAGCTCTTATTGCGTAAGACTGGCTCCGATTTGGAATCCAGTCCAATTTATACATACATGGAATATTCCAGAAGTAGAACATTCTCGAAACAGAAAATACTAGAAAGTAAAGGCAAAGAATGTAAATAAAGTAAACAAATAAAAATGGTTGTGTCGGGTGGGACTCGAACACAAGTCTACGGTTTTACAATGCGGCTCTATACCCCTCTGCCATCACTGCAGGTTTCGAGATGTGGCAACATATTTTCATCCCCTAATTAATATTCAACTTGAAAAACGTTTCTCATTTTTGTAAATACAATCGATTTACTTTTTGGCGCTTTTATTTTCATCCAAATTTCGTTCGATCAACGATGAATTCTGTTTAGATCAGATTGAAGAATATTTGCAACTTGGACGTTTCCAATTTTTCTGTAAATGATAGTCATCGGAAAATAATCTTATTTGAGACTTAATTCGTATCGCCAAATCATTTATGCATGCTAAAAACATTAATGGCCCGATTATGCTTCCCCGGGGTACTCCTAGTTACTGTTGATGGAGTGAAATTTACCCACAAACTTAGTGGTCAAAATATCTGAAACACTATAAAAAAGCACAAAAGCTTAAGGTATCTTGGAATTCGGCCACACGAAAAAAATACATTTTTGGAGCATATAGATAGCCTTAAAATTAAAAGTATAAAAATTATGAATTGAATTACAAAAGTAACAACAATTAATTTCCAAATTCCTTTAAATATTTACAAATTAACTCACAATTCAATATTGGCACACTTACGCAGCGAGCACATGGGCACTTAGATTGACCAATGTTAAAGATCCAACAAATTAAGGGAAAAACTTTGTTAATAATATGAGGTGCCTTGAGTACAACCCCTTCCGAAGCACTAACAGTTCTTGTAGCTGTCGTCCTATTGGACCTAAAGATCAGGAAAAGGAGTGCGAAGTGCTGCCTCAAAAAAGGATAATCAGTGCAAGTAATAGAAATTTTAGGTAAGGAAGTAGACACCGAAATAGAAATTGAAGAAGAATTATTAAACATTGGGCAGAATATATGGAATTCATCAAATGAAGGGAGAAGGGTGTACGGTATTCTACCTAACATAAGAGAAAGATTACAGCTTAGAAAACACAACCCAATCATGAGTCTCATACATTTTCGTATTTGTGATGTTCCATATAGACAATATCTGGCCTGTGGAGAGATAAAAACACCTTAAGACACCGTTCTGAATTGCACCAATTATGAGGTAGGCAAGACAATAAGAGAAACCTTAAGAAAAGAAATAATAAGAAACCCACCACTCACCACGACTCTAGAAAACTTGACAAATCAGATTTCCGTTATAGAACTGGCAAAATACCTGACTCTAAAAATATAGACTCTTAAATACAGCACTTTAACGTAATGAATGCTGTTGTTGTGGTATTCAATCCTAAGACTGGTCTGATGCAACCCTCCATGCTAACCTATCATGCGCAAGTCTTTTCATTTCCGCATAACAAGCAAATACCCATCCTCCCTAAACTGCTTAGCGTATTCAGTCCTTGCCTCCCCCTTCTGTTCTTACTCCACACACTTCCCTCTAATGCTTATTTTACAAGACCCTCGTGTCTTAAACGTAGACTATTAATCTTTCCCTTCTCTTGGTCAACGTCCTCCATAGTGTTCGCGTTTCCCCTATTCTGTTTAGAACTTCTTCGTTAGTGATTCTATCCCCTCATCTGATTTTCAGCATTCGCCTATAGCACCACAATTCAAAGGCTTCTATTGTTTTCCTTTCCCCAACTCCTATCGTCCACGTTTCGCCCCCATATAACGCCACGCTCCATACGAACAGTTTTAGCAACCATTTCCTAATATTCACACTTATATTCCCCGTAAGTAAATTCCTCTTTTTCGCGAAAACCTTCCTTGCCTGTGCTATCCTATTCTTCATGTCTACTATACTTCTACCTCCCTAGTTATTACGCCTCCCAAGTAGCAGAATTCCTTAACTTCCGTCAAAATATCCCTTCCCAATCTAACACCCATTGTTATTCCACTGTTTCCCAAACTACACTCTATTATTTCGGTTTTCCCTCTATTAATCCTCATATTGAACTCTTTCTCCAGGACTACGTTCATGCCATTATTACGGTTTCCAAGTCTTCTTCTGACTTCTCTGACTAATGTTGTCGGCAAAGCGTAAGGTTTTTATTTCTTCTCCTTGCAGTATGATTCCTCTTCCATATTTTCGTTTTAACCTTCTTCGTCGCTTTTTCTATATGTAAGTTAAATAGCATTGGCGACAGACTTATCCTTTTCTTACTCCTTTCTTGATTGCGGTTTTATTTTATTGATAATCTATTCTAATTTCTGCGGCTTATCTTCTGTACAGATTATGTATAAGCCTGATTGCTCGATATTTTATTCCAGTGCTCTTCAAAATGCTTAATAGCAATGAATATGAATAATAATAACAAACAGTGATACATAAATTACTACATTATTAGTCTGAATCTACTCTTCACCAACCGGATTCTCAAATCCTGGAACCGGAAGGATGCGGATGCAAGGAAATTAAGAATTCTTTCCTTTAATATCTCCACGAATATAATAAAGTAATAGAAAAACAGATGACTCTTACGCAATTTGAATATATGCCACTAAAATATCTGACATGATAAAACGAGTTTTAAATATATATATATATATATATATATAATTAAAATCATATACATATGTATGCGTGTAAAAAAATTAAAATATATCAACAAAAGATAAAACATTGTTAAAAACGACCTCTTATTGAAATTAGAAAACAGGTTAAGTATGTAATTATCAAAAAAGGAATTCAAATATGTTTGATATTGCCCTACACTTGTGGCGGAATCACAGATACGTCGGCTCCAAAGTCGTATAATCCGCAAGGTATAAGCACAAAATCTTGGGCCTGCCGTCATTCTAGATTTCCGCCTCGGTGAGTTATTCAGCCCGCTGTCGGGAACTCTGGTGATACCAACAGTCTGCGTCGTCTCCAGCGCGTCTCGCGGCGTGAGACACATCTGGTAGGCACTGCCATAATGCCAGGACCTGCTGCACATTTGAGCAGCTCCTCCCTGATGGATGAGCCAGCTTTGCATCTTGTCGCCTAGCTGCATGCCGGAATTAAGCTGTCGCAACTCTCATCCTCGGTGTCGGCATATTGCGGCTGTAAACGGTTCCGAATAGCCGTGTACGGGTTATTCACTGTTGGGTTTAAGATTATATCACCCCAAGGCGGGTTTTCCCGGTTGAAGCGCCGACGCCACGTCGTGGAATTTAGTGATTTCCGCCGTAAATCCGCGCGGGCAAACTGACTTTCCATTCTCAGGAGCCAAATCTCTGGATTCGCACGACAAAATATTGGTGACACGTGCTACACTGGCGGAGTCCGGAACAGCGACGTTTTCTGCCATCATATTTAAATAATGTTATACAATGCCACACAACTATTTCTATATTCACATCACGTCGGGGATCACCAATTTTTATCGCAGGTGGTTTAATCACGCGCAATAATATGATAAAACTTTTAAAATATTTTATTTAAACATACAACCTGTTCACACAATGATGTTGAAAAAGGAATGCCTTTGGGAATTTTACGCAGGCGATTCGCCCCAGAGTGCTCCGGGGCTCATCTCATTATGTCGGGAATGCCCGCACTCCTAAAACTCGTGGAGACATAGGGAAGGGAATGCTGCGACCCAACAGAAAACTCGTCTTCCGTCATTCGGAAGAGCGTGAGAATAGTACCCAATGCCCGACCTACCTGATGCAGGTTTTCTAGGGTGTTCCCTGCATACCTTTAGGTGAAACACCGGGTAGGATCCTTAAACCCGGGGGCCCTAGTCAACCCTTGACTACCTTGCTTTACCTTCCGCACCCCGCCCCTTTTCAATTCCCTTCCTATGCTTTAAAGGGGAGTTGCATGCTTAAGTTGCCTGTTAAGCCAAAAAAAAACACAACACAATGATGTCCATGTTGCCATGGATCCGAACGAAACTAATCAACAAAGTTGATTGCTCTAGCAAAGATATCTCACTCCTCATGTCGTCTGCAATGTTTCTCGTTGAGCTTCTATGCATGTCGCTATATACTATGGCCGGCATTCCCAAACTCTGTTCCATGGAGCCATCGTCTTCCGAAGGGCCTGAATACGTGTTCCGCTAAAGATTGCAGTGATTCTATCTATACTATCGATCATGTATTAATACCACTTAATCATTTCGTAAGACAAAGACTACGTTTGCATATAACGGTTGAAAGTTCAATCACGACGTTGTTGAAAATCGAATCAGGACTTTGCGAAAAAAAAACCATTCCCTGTTTCCCGCTACAATAGGAAACATGAGTAACGATGTACAAGTGTGGACGTGTTCAGTCAACCAGAATCCTGTACGAGTGAGATAGACATTGCGAGCAAACAATAAGTCAACCCTGTAATTCAACAGCACATAATTGCAGCCTGTGAGGATCATCTAGTGCAGCGGCCCTCAACCGCAGGTCTACACGAAACAGGTTTTAGTGGCTACTTCAATCAAAATTATTTAAAATTTTGTGAACACAACACTTTTATTACATACTGAAGTGAGATGGCTATCCACAGGAAAAGCGCGATTATGAAGTTTTGAACTTCGAAATTGGTTGTTGATCTTCTTGAAGGCACAAATAATTCAGAACAACAATTTGTTGAAGTTTTACAAAATGTTACATAATTAATTAAACTCACATACCTGGCTGATATTTTAACAAAGTGCAATGAACTTATTCTTACAAGGAGAAAGTATTATAATTATTAATACAAGATATAAAATTTTTGATAAGAAATACAATTTTGGATTTCATGAGTTGAATCTTACTATATTGGTTTCCTCCCACACAAGAATGCTTGAATGAATTAAATTTTAAAGTAGATAAAGCAGTTTCCAAAATGTTATTAGAAAATCTATATGACTTGAAATCAACTCATTTGCAAATTAGTAACGAGAGTTAAAATTGTATCTTGTGATAAAAAGAATACAATATTAGATTTCATGACTTGAATCTAACGATCTTAATTGGATTCTTGCCATTAATAAATCTTGGAATGAATTCGACCTGGAATTAGCCGACCTCCTGTGGTGTAGTGGTTAGCATTGCTGCTTCGCATCACAGAGGTCCCGGGTTCCAATCCTGACATGAAACTACAGGTTTCGCTAATAACCATACAAGTTGATCCGACTTTAAATAAAAGTGATGAAAAACTTTCAAGTTGGTGAAGAAATTTTCAAAATGTTTTTAGAACTTCTAGATAACTTGAAATCAACTCTTTTGTAATATTTTCCGAAAACTATTAAGGATGATTCCTGGGTTCAGAATCAATTTTCTTGACAGCTAAACCTTTAGGTTTAGGGGCAGGTGTCTAAAAATCTAATTGATTTAATCAGTGAAAAAAAAATACAATGATCAGTCTTTGTGATTTCGGGGCGAGTTAGTCAGAAGAGAACTTTAATATTTCAAAACATGCTATTATTGTTTTTCTTCCGTTTTCTACAACCTATTTATGCGAAGCTTGATTTGTTATTATGCTGCAATTTAGTCAAAGTGCAGAAACAGGCTCGACGCCACAACCGATATTAGAATTTAATATACAAATACTGTGCCTGATATCAACAAGACATGCAATTCAAGGAGACAAAATATCGAAGTCACTAAGTACTTCATTTATTTATTTATATATTTATTATATTACAGGTATATATTTAAAAAGAATTACTAAATTAAAACTTGTTTTGCTTTTTACGACTAGAAATCAGCCATCATAAAAGATAAACTAAGCGGTCCGTTAGAATGTCCGATTTTATTAAGTGTTCCATTGAAGAAAAAGTTTGGGCAACCCTGCACTATTGTATGGCTTCATTGATTTAATACGTTTTGGTGCTTGAGCAATAAAATATACTATCTTATTCTCGACAACGTGTGTATTTAGCTACTAATGACATGTTCCGTAAAATTGAAAAAAAAAATGTGCGTTTGATCATTTTCGAATTGTGGTTGATCATTTAAGATGGCCTCAGAGTTTTTACCGCTCAGAAAAGACCGCAAAACCATTTTCCAGTGAAGTATACAAACAGCAATAAATTACGTGTTGTAATGTTCTACATGTCTTCTCCGCAGTTTTGTTATCACTAATAACTTTCTCGTCGCAGTAAAGACAATCGACCCTGCTGTTGTATTGTGAAATCAAAATTCATCAGCGTTCGGATATAAATTTAAAGAATATCGCCTTCAGTTCAGTCAATGCACGAAACGTAATGACAAACTAAAAATATGAAAGTTTATTGAAAGAATTATTGGTCTATTCAGTTTTTATTTAGGGGAGGGAAGAAGGGAGGGAGAAACCGGGCTACATGGGGGTGTTCCAGCAGCTCCCCTTTAAAAGCATAGGAAGGGAATTGAACAGAGGGATGTGTGCGCTGTGCCCAATAATTTATTTAATGGTTTATTCTGCAAGATTTCAAGGAAAAACACGGAGCCAAAGCTACCCTGTTCCTATTTAATAACAAAAGAAATATCCACGTGGGAAAAGTACATTCCTTCTTCTCCTTCCTTGGCTCTGCAACCCACCAGGGTCTTTGCCGTTATCTTACATTACTATGAATATGGAGTGATATCGATTCTCCAGCAGTCTTAATCCCAGTCACCGTGACCATGACGTCACAATCATCCAAGCCCATTCCAGTATTCCAATCCAGGACTTCTCTGTCGTGTGGCGGCGAGGTTATCCACTAAACCACAGGAGGTCAGCAGCAAATACATATACGACGACTAACTATGCCTCGTTCTCTCTCTAGTCCTCTAAGGTTATCACATACCTAGGCATCACAGCCTCTTAAAGGAGGCGTATGTTTCGGTGTCGGACACGTTGTGTTTACGGTGAATGTCCGCTGATCTCATTGGATCAGTAGGCCAGCTGCTTTTTGAATTGGTCGAGGCACGGTGGAGGGTTTGTTACGAAACCACAGCAAAGTCCTCTTCCATCATTCATAAGGGCGTGAGACAAGTATCCAAAATCTCGACCAACCTAATGCAAGTTTTCTAGAGTTTTCTCTGCATCGCTTTCAGGTGAATACGAGATGGTATCCTTAAACTGTAGCACTAGGGAGTTGCTATTTATTGTCACTCTCGTGTGTTGTGATTATTGGCCTAGGTTAAGACATATCAAATTGTGTATTTAATTTCAGTATCAATTCAAAGATAACAACTCAGATGGTGTGTTTCACGTAGGAGATAAATGTAGCATCTGTTAAAGTTGTTGAAAAATATATGTTCGTTGTAATGTGTATATTAATAAGTAAGATATGACAAAGTCAATAGAATTGAAGATCAAGACGAGAAAGAAGAAACCAAGAAAGGAGTAAGACAAGGATGCAGTCTGTCAGCAATGCTCTTTAACTTATATATGGAACAGGCGATGAAGAAACTTAAAACGGAATATAAAAAGGAATCAGACTGCAGGGAGAAGAAATAAAAACCCTATGCCGTGCTGAAGATATTGTAGTATTAGGAAAGTCAGAAGAAGACTTGTAAACAATAATAAATGACATGAACGTGGTCCAGGAGAAAGAGCTCAATATGAGAATTAATAGAGGTAATGGAGTGTAGAATGGGAAACAGTGGAATAACAAACAATGTTACATTGGGATAGGATATTTTTAAGAAATTTAAGGAATTTTACTAATTGGGAAGCATAATAACGTCCAAGTAAAACCAAAGTTTATCTAACACGAATTAAAATTTGGGAGGTGGGTGGGGATAAGAGGCTACACGAGGGTGATCCTGAAACAGGCATGTCCCCTTTAATAGCACAAGAAGGTAATTGAAAAGGAGGGATGTGCAAGGTAGAGAAAGGTAGCCAGGGTTGCCTAGGGTCCCGGGCTATAGTTTAAGGATTCTATCCGGTGTTTCACCCAAAGAAATGCAGGGCAAACCCTAGAAAACCTGCATCAGGTAGATCCGAATGACAGTAGATGAGGTTACTGTGGGGTTGTAGCATTCCCTTCTCCGTGTCTCCAGGAGAACTTAGGAGGCAATTCACCAATTGATCCAATAGGATCAGCGAACAACTGTTACCTTATGCCCAAGGTCTTCGACCCCAGTACATATACCACCTAGAATAGGTGAAGGTGTCTCGGCATGTGAGAACCATGAAACTTTGATGGTGTTGAAGTCGACTTTCTACGACAATAATTTTATTAAGTTTCAAGTGAACTAAGTGTGGCAGTAAGTAGGTGGATATGATAATTAAACCTAAGATTATTGTCAACCTAAATGCCAAGTGGTTTGTTATTAACATTTTGAATAGTAGTTGGTGCAAATTGGATGAATTGTTTTTTCATTTCTGAGTGTAAAATTTGAACCATCGTTGCAATTTTTGAAGGCGATTGTATCGAGAGAGTTTAGAATACGTGAAGACGGTTGTGGCCGTGGAATGTGGTGTCCTGAGGTCTGGGAAGCGCTGCGGTTGTGAATGGCGGCAATGCGGCTCTGTAGCCCTCGCACTATTGATCGGGCAGCACAGCAGAGCAGAGCACAGCATAGGAGAGTGTAGCAGAGTACAGCACAGCACAGCACAGCACAGCACAGTACAGCATGCCTGAGCTCTCCCGCTCTCGCTCTACGCTCTACGCACACCTCACACAACGGTCCACGGAATTTCACAATAACGTTCAAGTTACCTTTCATTTCAGTTCAAAATTATTTAAATTCAAGATAGCACTTGCCCAAGATCGAAATAATTTTTTTAAATTCATTTTAACTAACGACCTACTACCTAGAGTGTAAAGTAGGTCTTTTTTCCCCACATATTACAATAATTTTTTACAATTAATAAAACAAATGTATTAAAGTTATCCAGCACTTCCAGACTCGCGTTACATTACTATTATTATAATTTCGTCGAGCAGCACCTTTCTATCAGTAAGTTCGTGGCTGTTAGTTTGTGCGTGGAGAAGCGCGAGGAAGCTCCTTCTCGCCACCCTGTCTCCTGCTCTTTCTTCAAAAGGCAGGAGGCATGCGATTTTATTGGATCATATACCTTCCTACACGCTCCTCCAATTTTTTAGTCGATTCTTCCCTCACCGGAGCTCCGGAAATCCCGAGCATAACGGACTCCGCCATTGCTCGGTAGTAGGCCTTCTTACATCTGACTTAACTTTCATTGTTCTTTCTGGGAAGCTTGCAGGAATACCATGTTTTGTTGTTGCTAAACCGTGGTTCTACCTCTTTAAGCTGTTTTATGCATCCGGATCCAGGTTTATACCGTTACTAGGAATTTCATTCTTTTTTAGGAGCGTCCAGCTTGCGTAATCCATTGGAGAACTTAGTTTCCATTGTATGAGCTTATCTAAACATCCTATATCTTCCTCTATTCCTATTTCATTTTAAATTTTTTCTTCTCTATTTACGATAGCTCATTTGAAAGATCCTCCAAAATTGCCACCTTCTGAGGATTTCTTATTATTTCTTCGATTGAAACATTCCTTAACACTGTTCTTTTAGTTCTGTCCAAATCGTAAAGAGCACAAGGACCACGTGCTATTCCTTCCAGGTATTGCCTTGTCTCGAAAGGAAATAAATTTAACCCTTCATTGGCTGAAGATGGGCCATCCAAGACCTTTCTCTAATTCTTCGTCAGAATTTGTATGTTCTTCTTCCATTCGTGGTAGCGTCCCATCTTTGCTGCCATAAATTGAGAACTGTTTCATCAATTTTCTCTTTACTTTTCTAACAATTTCTTCAACTTTCCTTAAATTTCGCACCTCGTTTCCTTATTTCCAGGTCCAATGGGACTACCCCATCAGTACCGTGATGGCCTCTGTTGATATCCGAAATGCTCCTGAGATCATTAGCAGAGTTTTCCTCAATCAAAGAAACTTAAGAGATAATAATCAGAAAAATAATAAAATTCAAATATAATTTATGACTTAACGTTTAACATGAATAAAGAGATGGTCAATAAGTCAGTAAATAATTTTATTACTATTTAATCAATACAAATACTACGTTTCATCCAACTTTTGGACTTCTTCATGTAAACTATTAAATTGATGAACTATTTACATTAGAGGAATTTGGTGTCGCGAATAATCTCCCGCGACGGTCACGCCCTAAATGATGTGGTTTAATAAAATTCAGTTCGATTATAACTGTATAAAAGCTATAAGTCCGTCTACCATGACAACTATCTTAATTGGAAGATTGACCTTCATTTCAATTATATTCAAATAAAATATGCCAATATTTCCATGTGAACGAGTGAAGAAGAACAAATTTTACAAGCTATTAATCCCTGATCATACAATTAACTTCAAATTGGAGCACACGACTTTTCACCATCATATCAGTAGATCGCTTCGTGTGTAAAAAAAAATTCTTAAAATTAAAAACTGTCGATGGGAAAGGTTCACAAAATATCTCTATGGAAGAATTTTTTGTATTAGTTAACTTCAGAAGAAATTTGATTTATTATATATCTATCTCTAAGAAAGACCCAATATGTTGGACGAAATGTTTTACTTAAACTGTTGATTATTATAAAAAATGTCTTATGGGGTCTTTCCTTGTTTATTTTATAGATGTTATATTAATTTGAATATTATTTAGTTACATTATCTGATTGTTTGGAAATTAATAAATAATAAAACAGCCAAGAAGTCAACTACTGTTTATGAAGTTTATATTAAGTTCTTAATCGCTTATGTGACGTTACATTTGATTATCAAATGTTTTATAGTTATTTTTTATACGTTACTCAATATCGTAAAAACTTATATTTAGTTTAATGAAACTCCTTGGATCTTGCCCTTTGGTTATGTGAGTAGTGAATCTTTGGACACCCGGATAAAAAACTCGCCGTATATCGTTGGGGTTGTGTACTTAAAGTTTTGTTTAAATAACCGCTAACAGCGGCAGTAAACCATTATAAATGCAGAATACAATTGTAACTCATCGTGTAGCCTGTTAATCAAATAAAATGGGTTGAAATATTTTTTATAATACATATTCAGTATAATCTGAAGTAGCGAGTCCAATTTAAACGGATTCTTCGCGGCTACGCTGAGAGACACTTTTACTCAGACGTAACCAGAGAAAGTCAAGGAATATTGTACGTTATCGTATCCATTTAACAGGTGTCTTTGGAAAATAATATCCCACACTCTTGTGAACGAAGCTTATGATTTCCTGTGTTTGTGAGTGTTTAGGTAGCCGGAAGTGAACCGATGCTGAGCATTAAAACATTATTTTGTTTGTTAAATTAATTTATTCAGTGTTTACGAAATTCTATTCTGTGTTCCCTTCCTTATAGATTCCTCGAGTTAATGATTAAATATCAAGACGTTATTTAACCATTAAGCCAAGGTCGTTTCGGACGAAATAGAAACGTCGCACTTACAGACTGCTTTATTATTAATTAATTTAAATGTTGAACAGCTAATGCATTTCAATAATTGATTAAATAGTTTAAAGTAACTTTACAAAGAAATTATATACATAAAATAGGTTCATATGTGCTGTTCAATGATCGAATTTCTAGTATTGCTATTGTTATCTATGAAATTTATGAAGTATCGTTACACTAAATATCGAGAATTTTAATATTACTTCAAATAAATATATTGATCAAACTATGTTTGGTTTAAAGAGTGTTTAGCACTAAGACGTTTAAAATTATAACAGTGTTTTTGAATTCTATTTTTCAGGTGAAGCAAAGTTTTCACACAGCGTCAGAACTTGTACAGAAAGGTTTATCAGCTACAGAATGAATTATCTCGGATCTAGAGGATCTTTGGAATAATTCCTAATGCATGTTAATTAAAAGTACCAGTTGTTCAAGAATTTTAACATCATATATATATATATATATATAATTATTTCAATTTATCCAGTAATGTTTAACTTCTGTAGGCTCTTCTATGACTTTTTGAAATGACTAATTAACTTCTACATTTAGTTTTAATAAATGAAATACCCGACGGGTATGTAGAAGAAATGTTTTGTGTTATAATTTTTCATTTATTTTATTTCTATGTTGTGACAACAATATTAGGTAATCAAATTTCACAGACATTTGCATATACAAAACGAGAATGAAGCAGTTTTGAAAAATCGGGAAGAATATGTGAGTTTTGCGTGCAATAAAAATGTTTTGTTCTTACGTATTTATGTATTGTTTGTTTCAATTGTTGGTATTGATGTTATGGAAAGTTTCCATCTAATTTTGCAATCGAACGCTGGCCATCATCTGCTTTGAATATATTAACCTTTAGAGACGGAGGAAACGGGAATATTGCTGGGATATTCAAATGTAGAAATTTTTGTCAATTACACCTGTAGTCAGTTTGGACAGCTAAGTGAAACATACTTATTCCAGCTCGTATGTGGGAAGGTTATCGAGCCAGGTGATTGGGTCACAAGGTCACTAGGCCGCTAAGTACGGGCGCACTGACCTCAGCTCACTCACACTCACAGGGAACCTCTACAGTTTCATTATGAATATCTGTAATTTTTGTGATTCCTCGTAGGGCTTGTCTTGAACGAAATTATACTGTGTCTAAAGAAAAATGTAAATAATTGGGTAACATTAACTTATTAATAAATATCTCTAACACGCGAAAACTTCCTTTCATTAATTTTAATTTTTTATTAAAAAAATGAATTGATGCCATTGTCACGTGGGTGCTATGTGGCTGGGGACTGGCAGAAAATGGTACACAGCGCGGTTGGAAAAATCTAAGCTGTGTGGCAGGTTTATTTTTTGCTGAGATAATGAACCCAGTGGCCCGACCAGGGACAAAGCAACGGAAACCGATAAAGTTGAGTATAGGGACGGCATCAACAGTGGAACAGCTTCATCAACAAGAATTTCAAATCGATTCTCTACGCGGATGACACAAATATAGTTTGTAAATGATAATTGATACAGGTATGGTATAATAATTTTATTTGTATAAAAATTCATTTAAGAGGTAAATAATCACAAATTCAAGGGGACGATTTTTAAATCTCAGGATTAATTATCCATTGGGGTGACCACGTGCAGCAGAGACTTACTTCACTTGAAGAACCTGGTTTCTTTTGCAGATTGCTAGGCGACCGGAACTTCCTTCTGGTTGAATTGTAGACCTTCCTTCTGGCGGAAAGTGGGATGAACTCGTACTGTCAGTTTTTCCATCTTCTTCCTTCTTGCCTTCCTCGTTGTTAACACATTTATCAGTTAAGACCAACAAATCACTTTCAACTATTGTTGCACACTCCAGCTTTTTCCTCCCTTTCAAAATCCGATTGATTCTCTAGTTTTCTCCTCCCTTCCACGTCCTGATCAACTCTCCATCTCTACCTTCCCGCCTTCTCAACGTCTTCCATTACACTTATTCTGCCTCCTCGCCTTCTCAACGTCTTATAGCATACTGCTAGTCTGCCTCCTCGACTTCTCGTGCCCCACACTTAATATTTTTCGGCCCCTCACCTCGTAGCTCAATTCTCATATCCAAACTCCAAAGGAAAACGCTATCCCCCGTGACGTTTGCTCCGGCAATCTTCGTGAGTCTTTTGACCGGCACGGGAAATTTTCCATGACACAGAACAGTGTCCTTTGGAAATTTTGAAAGGTGAATGCGCTTTCAGCCAAATCAAGCTTAACGCTATAAATACACCTACAGGCATGTCTCCCGAGCGCCAGCCTGGCGCCGGGAAAAACCCTTCTTAACTGGCGGACGCCAGATAGCATGTTCTTGCTGAAATTTTATACTATTCAAAATTATATAAATTCGAATAAAATTGGGGAGAGTCCTACTGTGCTACAAGTTATTCCAGGTACACATTTCTATCACCTTTTTAAGAAAGTGTCCAGCACGCTGGAGGCTCTAAACGTCTGGTTGAAGATGAATAAATTAAAGGGCAGTGGGACCTTCCCCAATTTCCAAAATTATGTTTCCAACGATTGACATTCAGAGACACGCAGACATGAGGTGGAAATACCTGGATTAAGAAGGCGCCAAATCTATACTAAATATAAAATTGGAAAGTCTGTTTCGAAGTTTGTCTCGAATAGGCCTCGAAACGACAGAACGGATTTCAATGAAAATTTGAGGTTATGAATCAGGAATTTTAACTTAAATTTTCCTGTATGTCTTTATTTGCAGGTTTCAGAAGATCTCAATATAAATATTAATGAATCCAATGAGTCGTCCTCAAATTAAAACTTTTAAGGAAGCAGCCAAATTTTTTCTCTTTGTGATCGTTTTACAAATTCCAACCGATTTTCGAACCATCCACCTATGATCCAAGAACACAAACGCCCTCCTGGAATTCAAAATTTCCGAGGGAGACCTAGCAATTACAGTGAAACTTTTTCTATTCGCCAAGACAAAGTTCTGCAGTAATCCAGCCCAGTAATTTGAATGAAGATCGACTGTTTTACTGTCAGTCAGAAATAAATGTAATGGAATTTCAAACGGAAATAGAGAAACCGGCTGGCGGAACAGATTTATTTGAATAGGATTGACACGGGAGAAATCACGAATAAGAAACATGATACAGTCGTGGACATAGAATTCTATTTTTTAGATAATTTTAGGGCAGAAGCTATTGTGGACATTTGAAGAAGATTCTTCAGTTTACTAAAAAAAAATTTCTTTTGGGCCAGGTTCCTATATCATTCCATTAAATGAAATAATATCAGCCTCTCTTGTAGCGCAGTAGGACCCTCCCCAATTTTATTCCAACTTATGGAATTTTGAATGATATAAAATATCAGCAAGAACATTCTAACTGGCGACACCCAGGTGAGAAGGGTTTTTCCCGGCGGATATACGGAATTGAGCTAGTAGGCGAAAAGCCGAAAAATATTGTGGTGTTCGTTGTTTACACCATCAAAAATATTGTTGTACAATCAAACGAACAATAATAATAATAATAATGCATTTAATTTGAATAGAAATATAACTCAAATTAAGTTATAGTGGAAAACATATAAATTTACGATATCAATTTAATCATTAGCTCAGTCGGTAAAAGCAAAAATAATACTCTACGCTGCTTCTTAAATGGCTGCTCCCGGGAACGCGGGTGACGAACGATATAGTTGAAAATTAAAATCGCGAATCAGACGAGAATGGTTTGTGTGGAAAAGCTGGGTAAAATGCCGTTACCAGATGTTACGCCTGATGACGTCGTTCTTCGTTTTTGTTCGTATGCCGGTTGTTCCTTTGCTGGGTCACGTCTTCTTCATATTAAGATTCTCTAGCGCCTCTCCTTCAGATCAAATGTTATCTTTTTATTTTCTGTACTCCCACAAAATGGATCTCCTTTCTTAAATGTGCAGAAACTAAATTTTATACATGTCGCCTTGTTCTGCCACTGCTTCGTCTCTCCCTAGCGTCTCTCTCAGGCAGCCTCTCTGCACCAACTGTCCAATCTAATCTACTCCAGGCCATCAACAATGTTGCAGCCAACAATGTTGCAGACGGTGACGTTTTCCCGCCGACATTTCCCGCCTACTCAGCCCCATCAAGCCATTCTCGTATTCCGTCCTGTATACGTAAATAACAAAAACTAAATTATTTTTGCTTTACCCGACTGTAAGGATCAAGAATCACCACAATGTTAATTGTGATGCACGACGTTGAGAAGGCAGAGTAATTGTAGTGCAAGACGTTGAGAAGGCGAGGAAGATGAGATGGAGAGTTTTGAAAGGGAGGAATAAGCTGGAGTGTGCAACAAGAGTTTAAAATGAGCCGTGAATTGTTGCTCTTCAGTGAGAAGCTAGTAATAGCAAGGAAGGCTAAAGAGAAGAAAGTGGAAAAAATGAGTTTTCTTCAATGACCGTCAGTACGAGTTAATCTCCACCGGCAGCACCAGGTACAACCCGATGGATGAAGGAAGTTCCGGTCGCCTAATAAACTGTACCAGATCGCGAATGAAAACAAAACGGATCCGTTAACTGAACGAAATCTATTCTGCACGTGGTCACCCCAATGAATAATTAACCATGAGATAAAAAATCGTCCCCTTAATTTTTTTTTGTAATAGCGCGCAGGACACCTTTTAATATGATTGTTTTTATATGTATAAATAAAATTATTATATCATGCCCTTAAAGTTATTTAATTAAATAATTAATATAATTCCACTTAATCACAAGCACAAAACGTTGAAAGTTTCCAACAATACCAAAAGCAAGACCGAACGTATTGCTAGAAGTGTGTTCTGCGGGACAAACTACGGCCCCTCTGAAATGTTTCAACGGGCCCGCGCCTTATTATTCCTAATCCAACGAATAAAAATGAATGCAGGCTAATAGCAAAATAAATATTTTCCTGTTTTTATACAAATTGATTGACTTGTCTTAGATATTGGAATGTTGCTTCTCCCTCCACCACCGCTTGATTCAGACATGTCTTAGCATTGTTGGTTTGCCAGTTTTATTATGCTTATTGTGAAATATTTTAGCCCTAAGTACGTAAAGTTGATTCTGCGTGCGGTATTTTCAAAGATGAATGTACTTGAAAGTACTTTTTCATAGGGACAAACCACTATGTCTCATCTGCAACGAAACAGTAGCAGTCTATGAAGAATTTCACGGCGTTTCAACTCTAAGCACAACGATGTCAAGGTTAGAGCCATGTCCGAAGGAGAAAGAAAACAATAAGCAGACGATCTACGGAACGTATTTTTAACAGACGAAATAGTTCTCAGCTATCAGCCACACATGCAAGATTTGATCTCTCTCTCCCCCCTCCCCCCTCCCCCTCCCCCCTCTCTCTCTCTGATGCTCTACGTTATGTCCTGAGAAAAGAAAAGATTTTAAAAGAATGATCTTATTCGGACTTCTAGAATCGAAGCAACAGATAAAAACATATTATCACAGTTGAATAACAGACTGAACAATTTAATTTCTGCTCAATTACTATGGATGAAAGCTGATATTGTCCAGTTCTTATTATTTTTAATACGTGTTGATGAAATCTTTTGTATGCATGAAGTCTTTGAAGGGAATTATAACAGGTTCAGATATTTTTCACGAATTTATGGACCGAATTTCATCTTTGAAAGTGCATTGCATATATAGTATAACAACAGATGGAGCAAGAAATATAACGGCGAAAAAAATCTGGATTTTTTGGGATATTTAATGAAAAATATCCGGATAACAATATTATATTTGTGCATTGCATTGTACATGAAGACGCCCTGAGTAAATATACTTTGAATATGAAAGCTGCGCTTGACGTTATTGTGAAGCTGGTCGATGTCGAGGTCTTGATCACGGACAATCCACGCAGTCTGAGTAAGCCACTTTGCCAACTGAATGACGAAATAGTGACATTCTTCCTGTAGAGCATAAAATCTTAAACGATACTGCATGCTTTTCAGACTTTACATATTTCACGGATCTTCTCTGCCACATGAACAAGTTGAATATCAACGTGCAAGGCAAAAATCAATATTTCGACGATATCTGGGGACATGTCAAATGTTTTTTACTACAAATTGTTCTTTTCGCGAAACTATATGAGGTTGAATTCATGAAGGAAAAGCTTAAGAGTTAGGATCATAGTCTGAGAAGACTCCATGGTGAATTTTAACGACGATTGAATATTCCCGAATCATTGAAAAGGGCTTTGAAATTTTCAGTACGGCGTTTAATGTGCACTGTGAAACATTGAATTCGGCTTGATTCGATTAAAATGAACACTCAACTCGAACAACAGTTTCCCAATGTTTCAAAATTATAGTCGAAATCCACTTTCCCAAATCTTATATCTCATGGCCAGAGAGTTACTGCTATGTTTGCTTTGCTTCATCATATATATGTGAACAAGTGTTTTCTACAATGAAATTTCGAAAGAGTTGCGTTGGAAACAGACTGACAGACGAGCGTTTAACTTCTCTTATAAGAATAAGTGCATCCCAGTTCGAACCAAATTATGAGAAACTTTTAGAAATGCAGACACAGTTTCATTCATCACATTCTCCTTATAATCTTTTAGACATTAATAGAGTTTAGTATAAAAAATATAAGAATTTTGTCAAATGTGTCATTGTTATATTTTAAATTATATTGGCCCGCCTAAATCATTTATCCTTTTGTTTGGCCCCTCTTTCAAACGCTTGCCCATCACTCATCTATAATATGGATAATAATATCTGTTATAATACCACTTAATCAGTTCTAAGACGAAAACTCAGTTTGCATCTAACTTTTCTTTGTTTCTAGCTCGTTTGGGAACCGATTCAACAACACATAAAAAAAGAAACCCTATTCTTGCTTCTTGCTACAATTAGAAACGTGGGTGGCAATGAACAAGTATGGCCGTGTTCAGTGAGGTAAAGATTGCCATAACCCTGACTTCTACGGATAATATTTTAATTAAAATAAATGAATCGACGGAGGTATTTTTATTTATTTTAAAGTTACAGTCAGAAAATTATATTTGAATATTTTATTTAACAAATGACAGTGAGCAACGCACTAACCATATAAACCTTAGCGCATAATTGCAGTGTAGTGCAGCGCTTATCAAGCGGAGGTTCGCAGGGATATTAAGTGGTGCGCGAAAGATTTTTTTTGATTGTGTGATTAATAATAAATCAGTCTAATTATCCGGAATCCTCTAAGGTGGGCGTTTAAGGATCTTCCTTTTTTATTCTCTTGGATATGGCATATATGGGTATGTAGCGTGGGTGGTCGTTATTACCATTATTATTATTTAGGGTATACGTTGTGGTAAATAATGGGGTTATTCGACGTAGCTGCCTTGACATCATTTTTAAATGATTTTGTTCTTTGGCGATGTTCTAACTTAGCGATGGGACTGGTGTGAAAGCACCCTGTAGTTTTTTTGAGGTTGCTTTTATTTGCATTATTAACCCGTAATCTATTTTGGAAGGTACTATGACTTTATAGGTTAATAGTAACAGTTCTTTGTCCGCAATTGTTATGGGATATATACTTGAGGATATTGAGTCGTTTTTACATTCAGTGGTTGTGTGTATAATTTGCTTCGTCCACGTCAGTTTGGCATCAAAGTGCATTGCAAATATTTTAGTGGTTTAAACAAATATTTTTTGGGGGGTTAATAGGGTACATGAGGGTGATACTGAATCAGGCAACTCCCCTTTAATAACATAGGAAGGGAATTGAAAAGGGGGGATGCGGAAGGTAGAGCAAGGTAGCTAAGGGTTAACTAGGGCCCCCGGGCTATGGTTTAAAGATCCTACCCGGTGTTTCACCTAAAGAGATACAGGGAAAACCCTAGAAAACCTGCATCAGGTAGGTCGGGCATTGCGTACTATTCTCACGCGCTTCCGAATGACGGGAGACGAGTTTGCTGTGGGGTCGCAGCATTCCCTTCTGCCTTATGCCCAAGGTCTTCGACCCCAGTACATTAACCTCCCGAAATAGGTGAAGGTGTCTCGGCATGTGAGAACTTTGATAAATGAAAATCCAGAGAGAGTGCGAGGCATTGCCGACATAATCATGTGAGCGCCGCAGTCACTCTGGGGTGAAGCGCCTGCGAGAAAACTCCCGCAGCGTCTATAAACAAATATTAGATTTTGAGTTCGTAGAGTAAGAGTCGGGTTGCTATTTTGATTGTGAGTGGAGAATAATATACACTCACTATTCTGCAGTGAAAAAATAAGCCCTGATCTAAGCGATCATTCATAAATACTGCTTGAAACGGTTTGCATGATCTCCTGGCTTGATGTTAAATGTCTTCCTTTACAAAGTATGGTGATGTCATCATCTCACTTGCTATGAATGAAGGGAGTCTGAAGGCGGAGACACACTGCCGTCATGTTACGTGACTGCGTGACTGCAGGTCGAGTCACGCCCATTAGTCTGTAGCAGGTGGTCGCTCTACGTCAAGTACCTCTACAAATATATTCAAACTTTCTTCATATTTTATACATCATTTCCAACACCTCCCAGATTGTTTTGCGAATGTGTTGATCACGTTACTGGAATGACTTAAGATCGTATAGAAATTCACGCTGTCTGATTTTTCCAATTAATAACTCCTACATGGGGTCGAACAATAATTTATTTCAATCCTCGAGTAGTTAAGTTTGCTGTCCGCAGAGTATTTATAAACCGTACTGAACGAAATATCCTAGTCAACATCTATCAGCCGTTCATTATCCCTTCTTTCTAGGAAAAGTAGATGTAATAGCATTACGGACATACCAGGTATTGTTTCCGTACTGAGCAGCCATAAATAGAGACATTATAACATATAATATAAATATTTTACAGATACTGTTTGATTTATAAGAATAATACTGTATTTTAAAATTTAATAGGGTATTTATTACAACAATATATATGTACACGCGAGTTTTTATAAATACGTGTAATGATCGCTTATGTAATAAGCTAAATTACATTAGCGTTATATGTTAAAATCAATTTAACACAACATTAGCGAAATCAAGGTGATGGAGTTATTTTGTGTAAAATAATTTTTGAATTCGTTTGGGCAGGAAGGATAGCGATTTCCACACTGAGCTGACCCTAGGCCAATGCCGAATCACGGTACTGCTAGGGGCTGGAAACTGGCGAAGGAATCACTACGACGATCTCATCTCACCGCTATTCATACCAATGGGTCCACTTATTCGCACAATAACGGTAATTAGCACTCTTTCCTACCCAGGTCAATTGTAAAATCGTCAATTTCGAAAATAATTAAACTCACGGGCAACCTGAGATTCCGCGGCTCGGGTAACCACTTTATTTTCCTAGTATGGAACTTAGTATATATAGTAACTGTAAATTTCTTAATTTTAGTATTAGTTAGTAAATACTATTTAATTTGCTTATTTCCAAATAGAGCCCTTAAAAATCAAAATAAATTTATTAATTTAAATATGGAACCCTTCATTAATATAGTTAAATAATAAATATTCAAATACTTATGAAAGAAATTCAAGTTCTTGTGCTTATGTACGCACGATTTAATAAAAATAAAAGGTTCTAACTGAGATACTAAGTCCGGTTCATACATTTTTAATTTAATGGAATAATAAGTTAAGGAGATAAAATTAATTTGAAAAAGTAAGCATTTTAAATGTTACTGAAATAGTGATAACTACTTGTCCTCTTCTCATTTAATTTAGGTATATTTTCGGAAATGAACGACGATGACGTGAAAGCAGATATTGCACTAAATAGAGAAACGTGAGAAATGTGTTCATCGTGTGGTACGGTGCATTCACACCATATCACAGGCCTAGCACGTGTTGCTTATGTGAGAATGCCTCTTGACTGTGTCCATGTTCTTATCTAAATACCACCCGAGTCGAAGGTCAATGATTTTTCTAATATTTTGCACATATTACACGTGAGTGAAATGGGTCTAACTTTTTTACTTTTAGTTAGGTGTTTTTTCTGCAACAGGATAGGGATTACAATGTAGTATTTCCATATCAGAAAGAATTCCTTATCTACATATATAATATTATATATTTTAAGGAAGGTTTCGTTTGCTTTACATGGCAAATTTTTAAGAAGTATATTTTGAATGTAGCCAGGTCTAGGTGACGAGTTCTTCAATCCTTCTATATATGTCATGAGATCTTTCATAGATTTGGCTTGTTAATTTGTTCTTGCTTTGTTTTATAGTGCAGGAATGTTTTACAATAGTATTGGACTTTTCGGCGAAATTGATTGCAAGTTCACAGATTACTGTCCAATTGTAGCAGTAAACTTGGTTCTATTTTCTATTGCCTTGCATAGAGTTAATCTTTTTACAAGAGTCCTTTATATTATTATGGTATTTATAACAGAGACATAGGATTTCCAGGATGCTGCTTTACTTTCTTCAATTATTCTTCTTACAGCCTCTCTCAATTCCTTATATTCAATATTGTTTTGTGTTTCTTAAATCTATTAAAGTCATGTTTCGACAGTTGAAGGGCCTTTGTAGCTTTTTCGTTCCACCGAAAGATAGTCTTCTTTCAGTTTCATTTGTTCAATAGAGTCCTTGGCTGCTTCAGTGATGATATTGCAAAATTAATTAATTATACTACTAATAATGACCTCTGGTGTTTGGTTCGCTTAGTAGACTCCGCGTCGTCTCCAAGGCTTGTCCTTACGGCTTCCTCAACTTGAGTAGCAGTTGTTAGACTGTCGATGTCCCGGATCTCTAGAGTGATTTGCGGTGTCCTCGACTCTATTTGGGTGTTGTTGCCTACGGCTTCTCTGAGAGCGTCGTTGTACTGTTGTACAGCTATCCAGTTCCAGAACAACGACTCCACTATTCGTCTGTCGGGCGGACTTTATGGATGTACCGCTTTATTCAGGTTTTACGTCATTTTTGATGCTACTAAGAACTTCGGCAAAAGTTTGGCATTCAGCAGGTTTTCTAAAAATGGTGTCGGACCTGGGCTGTACCCTTTTCTTCCTCACAGGTGTTTGTTGTCCTTTTTTGGGCGGACTTCCGTCCACGGATTTCAGAAGGAGAAATAAGTGCCTTTTCAATATAGGATTAACAGCTGTGTTGGGCGTCTCTTTTTCCCTTTGGGCTTTTTCCTGAAGCAAAGTCACGGTCCGTGGAGAGCTCCTGACGTCATTGATATCTTCCTTCCAGGCATCCCTATAAGCTTTGGCGACGTCTAGGGCTCCTTGAAACTTCAAAAACTTAGGCCGTATCTCCTTCTCTAAGTTCTTCAGGGGAATTTTTAAAATTTCCTCAAACTGAATTGTTTCGGCTATGAGCTGCTCATCTTCTTTTGTCTCGTTGTCTGAAGGGAGGCAGGTAGTCAGCGGTCAAGGCATCGCCCACGTGGTCGCAACAGAGGTTGATAAAAACGTGTTATTAGGACGAATTCACGGTTGGACGCGAAGAATATATTCCTCGTATAGCCGGCATGTCACTGTACCTTTCGTAAACACTTTTCACACTAAAATCACCTATGCCTTCCCAATTTACGTCGATATTACTCCGAAAGCGCGACGCCACCCACACGGTGGTCACAGCTCAACTTAACCTGGACAGAGCGTCGATATCACGCAGCTTCTCTCTGGTCACGGACTCTTCAGTCTCTTCAGGATTGGAAAGGCGATCAGCCCGAACTGCGGTGAAGTTCACGACGTTCAGCACACATTCTTGCAGTGCGATAAGAGGACCTTTCTCAAAAGAAATGCGGTGTAGTGCCTCCAGTGCTCATCAGCGAGGACTCGTGGTTAGTAGTAACCACGGTCATTCATAGCGTCCTTTAGAGGAAAGACAGTGACATAACTGAGCTAACCTTAGTTTATAAGATAGGTTTTATAAGTAGTTTTTATTAAATAGCATAATGAATAGGGTTAGGAAAATATATTTAGTAGCTTTCAAGACTGACTCAGTCAAAGACCAGCTAGGAAAAGGCGCCACCCTAAAGTAATGCGTGACGGATACCTAGGTGGTTATTCTCGCCTAGGGGAAAGGGTTTTTGTGGTTTTAGTGGGTTTGAGTCCCACACTACCCAGACGTTCTGGGTGTCCCTTAGGATTTTCACAGTCGTCCCTCTGAAAAACAACTATCAATTTGCAGTATATTATTATTTGCAGTATATTATTATTCTATAAATTATTCCTAATTGTTTCTTGGAAGTGAACAAATATGGAGAAAACTCCATTGACATTCCATTGCAGGATGTTAAAGTTTTTAACCGTGTGCTTAATTCAGAAATGTCACTTTCAGACTCCTTTAGCAGGTTACTCTTCTTTAGCTTGTTATTGTTAACGACTCTTGTCAACATGTTTTTATTGACCTTTCAGTAAGAAGAGAATACGTTTCTGTCATCATTTGCATGATAGAATGGATGTCATTCGTGTAGTCTTTATCTAGGAAGTTGTTTAGTTGTTCAAGATTGAGAAAATATTTCTGAGGATGTTCATCAATTGTACTTTATAGGGATGCTAAGAGTTCATCTAATGATTTGGAGAAGTTGCTCTTCTGAGAGAAGTTATCTTTACTTTTTTCTTGTCTTGTCTTAGTTGTCTCTGTTGGTCACTCATTGTAGTTTCAGATTTGTTGGTTTCAACTGCTATTTGAGATGATGATTCAGAAGTTAATACTCGTTTGTGATTAATGAGAATATTTTCATTGCTGTCTGTGTCATTATGGTTCTGTATGTTTGTTGATTTATTGTGTTTCCCTTGTATAACACGTTCGTGTTTCATTTATTAGTTTATCTTCATAAAAATCATGTTTCTTTGGACACGTGACCTGTTTGCTTGCAGAAAAAGCATGTAATGTTGTCTATAGAAAAGAAAATTCTGTAAGTTTTCGTGAAATTCGAATAAGCTTGTCTTGAATCTAGGCTTATTAATTTAAAATCTATTAAATTGAAACAGTCTTCCGGAATTATATTAAAAAAAATTAAATTGAAACAGTTTTCAAACTTAATAATGTGACTAAGTAATTGAATGGGAATAATCCTATTCTCACGACAGCATTCAAGGTATAATATCTCAGACTCAGCTTTCAACAATTCAATAAATAACGAATAACCCCTAGTAAAAATATCGAACCGCAATTTATTAGCTGCTCCGAAACTTTGCATGTCCTCTAATATCTTCCTTTCCAAAACACTCTTGCGACTTCTTCCTTATCTTCCCTCAGCTTCTTTGTCAATGCAAATTTATAAAATGGTATAAAATGGAGTAGTGAATATAATAAGTTTAAAAAAAAGACTGTAAATTTAATTGTGATAGAAACAAAATTTAGTTAAGTAGATGCTAGTGGTGTTAGTGAGGTAGAGCGGGTAAACTGTACACAATTAGACTCTGTTAAGGAAAATTACATTTACGTGTGTCTCCTTGTAGGAATGTAGTTTGACGTCGGACCTGTGGTCCAAATTTACAGAGCACTTTAATTTGTAAGTATAAAATATTCATCCAGCACTTGTTTGTAACAAAAATGAGATATGTATGTAACGTATACAGATTTTAGGATGCCAAAATATTTTTTGAAATTATGACGATACAACTAATTAAATTATTTAACATATCTGAGAACACTTTAATTGACTTGATTTTATTTCGTAAAAATCATCAAGGGTTCAGAGCTTCACAATTTTTTTCTCTTTGTTGAAACCGAATTTTCACGCCACTATGCGGTAAAATTTGCAGCTATTCACGTAAAAGAGACTGAAAACCGCACTGTTGATTTATGGCAGGTTGCTACGGCGGACTAATTTAATATTTGTAAAATTCGGGAGTAGGGCAAAAAGTACTTCCCAGATATATTTTTCGTCACCAAGGAGATTACTAGACCAAAGATTTCGCGGTGCAGAGAAACAGATTAAGGTTGTGACTTAAATTAATGATTCGTTGCACAAGAAAAACTAGGTAGTCGCCTAAGGTCGGCGAAAATTGAGCCAAGATTGAGAAGAACGCAGATTATTATGACACATGCTAGGCTTTTCTCATCCCTTGGTGTACGTAGAAATAACGTAGAATTAATATACAAGACAGTGGACAGGTTATTTCGATAGGTCGACGTCCACACGCCATAACATAGAATGTGAGGCAGAGAACAGAGTGATGTTGAAAAGAGTGGGGTGATGTAAAATGGAATATCGGCCATGATCCTCATAGAGTGGAAATTAGTCATTGGCAAATCAAATTCATGTACGTCAATAAAACTGTCTGCAGTGGCACAATAATTGTTGAATGTGTATAATGAAAGCGCTCTTTTCTTTGCCCCACCCCATGTCATAAAGTCATGAATTATAACAGACTTTGTAAATATTGTTTCTGTTTTATACTTTTATCTTACTTTGAGAATAGGTTCCCAGTGCCTATACAGATTTACATGCTAACTTTCAGTTCTCGTCCTGAAAAATAATTTCGCACTTCATACATCTAGGCTAAACCGTAAGATTTGAAAAATAATATACTTGTATGTTCTTATTTTGTTTTATTATTACAGTATTAAATTGTTGAATACGAGAAACTGCTTTCGAGATGTAAAATATACTGTTCAATTGGAATTCCTATTCTTCCCGTCAAAAAAGAAAAAGAAACGGGAATTTATATTAATGATATAACTAAATCCATCATTACCAAGAATGATAATGTTGTTTTAGTATAAATGTTAAAATAATAAATTAAGAGCGTCGTGCACTTTGTGATGATTCCCGTTCATTTTAATGACTGAAAATAACCATAATGTTCATGTCGCAAGGTAAAATTATGCTCAACTACTGTCTTCTATATAGGAAAGGTATTGGATTAACAGAACGTCCTTCTTTAATAATCCCTATATACAATCACTTGCACCTATTAATCCTAACTAGTTGCTCGAGTAACGGAATAATTTTAGGACTTCACTAATAGCCAAATATCCAAATAACACGATCATTAGTACATTAACAAAGTTGAATACAAATGTCAATTAATAATTTTATTTTGTCTCCTTTTTTCTTTTAAGTAATAGTGTATTAAGTTCATAGTGAAGCAAATTGAATAATACAAACTTCAAACAAATTGATCATCTGAAACGACCTAATAAGGCTCAAAGCAGTCATAATTATACTCCTTTTCACTCCACGACTTACAGAGAAAAAAATAAGATTCTTATCCAATAATACTCGTAAAGATATACTAATTACTGAATGAAAACTATTATGACGGTTAGTATAAGTAAACAGAAAATATAAAACTACAACCGAAATCATTTTTCTCTGGCCCGATAAAACTTTCTTTCTATTTGCTTTGTTGTTACCTGAATCTTTCTTGTCTCAATTTCTCACATATTTTGTGGATAATGGTATTACAGAAATATATACAGGGTAAGTGAAAATGATGGACCCGATTTCATACCTTTATTCTGTTAAATGTAATGAACATATCATAATGTGAGACATGTGCTAAGAAAGGCAAACTCTCAAAGTTTTCTTGAGTCATTGGCAAGTGTTGTATGTGAGCAGCGCGCGTAACACGACACACATCATAGTCAGTGTCCATCTGCAATCTGCAGAAACCACCATACTGAAGTTATCTAGGTTGACTTCTGCCCACTACGCACGAAACATGTTCCACTGTAGAAGGACGGTCATGGTAATCAAGCACACAAAGCTACTTCGCTCTCCAGTCCAGTCACCGCCATGGTCTTGGTCTGAACAGCTTCCAGCTGCACTCATAGCGGGAGGGAAACTAAACGTTGAGACTTTCCCTGTCTTACTCCTTTCTTGATGGCTGATTTCTTTTCAAGTCCTTCTATTCTAATTACTGCTGACTGCAATCTGTTGAGGTTATGGATAAGACTTCTCTCGCAATATCTTAACCTTCAAAAAACGTAATAGTGCGTTCCAGTTCACATTGTGAAAGGCTCTTTGTAAATCTACAAATGCCATTAACGTAGGCATTCTTTTTCTTATCCTGTCTTCTAAAATTAGACGCAGTGTAAAAATTGCTTTTCTTCCTAAACCCAAACTGATCTTCTCGTAATTAACATTATATTTGTCGTTCCGTCCTCCTATATACTACTTTCGCTAATATTTTACATGCATGAGATACTAAACTAATTGTCCTCTGCTGTTTGCATTTATTTTCTTCTATTACTGACTGATATTTCCACTGGGATACAATTCTAGATATTCCTTCCATCTTTCTGCACTTTCTTCCTTATCCAATTGGCTTCACATCCTCTCTTCATGTTCTTGCAAATAATTTTCCTCTCTCCGAATATTTCTTTGATTTTCCTATAAGCTGCGTCTATTTTTCCCTTTCACCATGAAATGTTCAACTTCTTTGCTTTTCTCTTAGAGTCAAGCCTTTTTAGGTGCTTTGCACAAGCAATTATCATTACTCGCGTTTATATATTTACGTCTTTCTTAAATTAACTTTCTTGTTTCTTGTGTTATCCATGCTTTCCTTTTGGTCTGCACTATTTCTCCTATTATTTTGTCAGTTGATCTAGTTATTTCTTCCTCTAAGAATTCCCATTTCTCTTCTGTATTGTTTATTTCTCCTTTCTCTATTAATCTATTCTTAATATATTCTTTGAAACTCTTAAGCATCTGTTGTTGTTTCGGTAACTCTAATACCCATCTTTTTGTTTTATTTCCTTTCTTGAGTTCTTTATTTTCAGCCTGCATTTCGTAATCAACAAATTATGTTCGAAGTTTAAATATACGATTTTGAGTCCAGCACCTCATTCCTATGTCTCTGTCTCACGAAATTGGTACCTGATAAGTCCCCCGGCTTCTTCCATGTGTTGAGTCTTGTTTCATGATTCTTAAACAAGATATTTGTCACAGTTAATTTGTGCTGAATGCAAAATTATATTTTCCTATCTCCGTTTTGATTCCTTTCACCAATTTCATAGTCCTCAACTACATAACTTTTCCTTCCCTTTCCTCTTACTGCGTTACAATCACCAATTATCAAATTCTCGTTTCTCTAGACATACTTGATTATTTCATCAATTTCGTAGATTTTGTCAATTTCTTCTTCCTCTGCGGCACTTGTGTGCAAATAAACTTGCCTCAGACTTTTATTCATTACTAGACCTACCCCTGCATCCCTCTATTCACTTTTATGTTAATCACTCTGTATTCATTCGGCCGAAAATCTTGATCTTCCTGCCATCAAACTTCAATAATTCCTACTATATCTAACTTTGACCTTTCCATTTTTCTTTTTAAAATTTCTAATCTACCAGCACGGTTTAAACTACTGACATTCCAGTCACTCTTTGTCTTTTTGATGACATCCTCGTGAGGCGTCTCTGACCAGAGTTCAGAATTGGGCACTATTTTACCTGCTATCACATTGCACATGCATTGAGCGTTGCATATACGCGAGATATTAAAGGCACAGTTGAAGTTCCCCATTACTTTCAATAAGCTCTTAATATTACATATTTTCATTGAAGATAATTATTACAACATTTTATGAAAAATAATGTTTAATCTTCAGCTTATAAAATAGGCCAAGTAAACGAATGAAGTAAGGCAGAAACACTTGGGCTGGTTGTTGGCTGCCCAGGAATGAGGATATTCCGAGTGTTTGGGGAACTTCCTCTAACAGAAAGAAAATTTCGACTCAATCTAAGGTTAGTGTAGTGCAGTTAGTGAAATCTCTAAAAATATACTACAGTGAATTATATTTCTAGTTTTTTTTTCAGGGAAAACAATACTATTCTTTTTTTTAATAATTCATTTCTAATAATATGATTCCACGACTCAATCTAAGTTTAGTGTAGTGCAGTTAGTGAAATGATCAGTGCTGCGAAATCTCTAAAAATATACTACAGTGAATTACATTTCTAGTTTTTTCAGGGAAAACAATAGTATTCTTTTTTTTTAATAATTCATTTCTAATAATATGATTCCACACTTATTTATTTATATTGAATATAATTATACATTCAACTATAGGTTAAATGTGGTCCTTACGACCAGTTTATTAATTATTGTTTAATTTCTATGTATCTGCCACCGGGCATCTGCCCATTTGTAGATTTATTAAATACAATACAATTAGCATTGGCTGTGAGCTGCAGGATTGGGCGCTATGGGGGCAAATAAGGATGCGTGACCGTTGTCGTAGATACAGGACACAGCAGCAGCTAGAATGCTTTATGTATCTAGTATTGGCTGTTTTTTCGTCATAGGCGGCGCAGAACATAATCCAGGGCCCGTTAAGGAGGAAAATGTTCCAGTAATTTTGCAGTTTGGAACATGTAAGAAAAACTGAAAACTGGACTATCGTGCGACCATTATGTGAAGTGGTCCCATTTCAGTTGCCAAAAACTGAAAAGGCCAAAAAGCAAAATGGACAAGTAGACGTGCAAAGCGCGTGTGCAACAACAACAGGTCAGTTGGTTAAAAATGGAAGTGAATCGACTACAAAATATATTAAAAGAAATGAGTAGTAAATTTAACTCTGCAAAGGAAAGAATAATAAAATTGGAAGAAGAAAATAGGGAACTGAAGACGCAGAAGCTGACGGAGGAAGAAAATTCAATAAAGCAGGATCCAACTTGCTTGGTTTTCGGCGATTCAATCGTGCGACACGTGGGGTATGAACCCAAAACTTTTATTAACTAATCTTTTTTCTACAGTAAACTATAGACGTATAGCAAATAAAATTCTGGAATCTTGTCGATTTGCAAAATTGTTACGTTATAATAGGGACGGAATCATCGCTTTGTCGTTTAATAGGGATTGCTGAATTTTTTAGGCAGGACTACGTAACGTATAGATGGGACAGAGATGGTAGAGGACGCGGAGTATTCATGTGCGCCAAACAAAATATAAACCGTGGTAAATAATGAATATGAAATAATAGCAATCGATATACTACTCAGTTGCCCAAGAAAATCTCTGAGAGTTTTTGAAGCTTACGAACCTCTAAATAACGGGTTTGAGGGTCTCATTAAACTCTGAAATGTAATAGTAAATTGAGTTGCAGAATACGAACTTATTGTCGTGGGAGGGGACTTAAATCTTTCATTTGTCGATTGGGAATGCAATCTTAAAGTAGTAATACCGATGCTCAGATGTTAATAAATTCTTCTTGTCTGGGATATTCAAGCCAACTAGATTGGAGTCATGACTTGATGTATTCTTGATAAGGCCTGAGGAGATATTCCTAAATTCGGAGGTGGTGACTGGCGTAAGTGCAGCGACCTTAGTAGAAGTCAGCGAACAGAAAAACAAACCAAAAAGGTATTTCAGTTCCAAAAGGCAGGTAGGGAAGGGTTTCGAAGTAACGTACAGGAAAAACACGCTATGAGGGCTGTTTATGGAGAAAGTGTTGACGACTGTTGGGAAATATGTAAAACAATAATTAGCAAAGTAATAGGGTACTACATCGCAGTTTAGCATCTAAGGGAAAACGCTGACCCGGAGTACTTTTTTTCTTTCTCTATGGCTCTACAGCCCATTGAGGGCCTGGGCCTACCAAGTCGACTGCGAACTGTCATCTTGCATGACACATTCCGAATTTGGATTGACACGTGGTCTGCGTATCGATCCTCCAACAGTCTTATTCTCTGTCTTCTCGACCATGACAACACAAACATCCAAGCCCGTGCCAGGATTCGACCCCGGAACTAGAGGCTAGCCACTTCAACACAGGAGGTCGGTGATCCGGAGTACTACAATCCTCAAGTTATCAGTATTGTCAGTATGGGAAATCAGTTTAGGGGTAGGCTAAGGAAACTAAAGAGAGCAGTTCTAAGAATCAATGAAGTGCAAAATTATTTCCTAAACAAAGCATTAAAATAGTGAAGTGCAGTGAAGTGAATTGTGTGTGGTTCCTGTCTTCACTTTTCCTTTCAGGTCAAAAACTTATAAGACAGTACGAAATTGTCCCTGAGTTTAAATTGTAGTAGTAATTTACTGTATTTGTATTCTATTGCGATTATTTTGCAAATAGCTGCCACCGGGCAAATATCATACAGCAGCTAAGTAATAATAATAATAAAAGAGAACAAACCCGCGACCAGTGCTGCTCTCACCATCTCAGTTACCTCCTTCTTATTTATGTTTGCATCTCAAATTAATCTTCCATTGACTGTTCAAATAATTTTATGGCCTAACTTAGGACGATAATATTATAACAATTTTCAGTTCTAAATTAATTTTTATAGCATACGAACATGGGTACCGATTTTACTAATCATCCTCCAGTTTATTGATCAGCCAGAAAAGAAAGTTTTCTTAATGTGTTCCTGTGTTTCGGATATTAAATTCAGAACAATACGATATTAACGCCCTCTACCATGCTACTTTATTGGAAGTAGATACGCGTTTCGGGTTCAGTATAGAACTTACAAAAACTTGATAATATAATTGATGTAAATGTTTCTCTATTGACGAGATGAGTTCCTTAGTTAAGGAGCCATTACGTAATTAATGGTAACTGTGCGTGGCACGCACAAAACATCAGTCATCGACTAGGAGCATCCCACATGTATACAAGGATCGATGTGCTCTTTTTGCGGGGTTTCATGGCAGACTTTCCTCGAGAGGCGTTCTGCACGGACAAAGAGAAACAATTATAACACATATTACACCCATACCTAAACATTGACAGCTTTGTGAGTGACAAATTGCGACTTCAAATTTAATTGTCATATTACGTAAAAAGTGATCTACATAATGTAAGTAGAATTAGGATTTCCACCACCCTGATATGTCTGAAGTCAAGTTGACGATGATGCAATATAAAGAATAGCAAACGCGTCAATACACTAAATACGAATACCGATGAGAGAAAGTGAAGAATTGAAACATTGGACATTAATGAGGCGGCAAGAACAGTGCAGAAATTAAGTGAAATTGTATCTCTCCCAATATTCCAGACACTAAGGAAAGTCACTCATATTCACTCAGGCAGAAATCCTGAAATGAAACCTTTCACACCTACAAAACTACAAAAGAAATTGAAAGTTTTAAATCTCCGTAAAAAATCTCGACATAGTGGGGCAAGAAAAATGGTAAAACAGTTGACAAATAAAGGATTAATATTGCATGAACATATATTTAATATAATTACTGGACCACACTGAGGAAAACAGTAGAAATTATAATAATCTCTAAGCCTGACAAACAGTCTATTATGCTTGTTGCCCACAACATAAATTGAAAAGAATAGCCGCCGATTCCTAAGGAATGAAATTTTCTGCATCCATTTTGCACCCGACAGAAACACTCTGGGATACAACAAAACCTATTGGTTACATAATTAATAAAGCACTTGAAACCAAGAAGATCTGGATATCGGTATTCGACAACGTTCGAGAAAGTTTGAAAATTTGGCTTATTGAACAAAATCATATTATGTTTGCCGAAAATGTACTTTCACCAACTTAAATCCTGTTTAAAAGACAGAAATTCAGAACGAGACTCAACGAAGGAGTCTGGTAGCCTACTGGGACACTTCAAGCCTGGTAACCGGTTATCACTCAAAACAGACCTCATATATATGCTTATATATGCTCATTGGAGTACTATTGTTGTAGTCTCATCCCTACTACAGCCTATTATGAAAAAAAACTCCTGGGTCAATCCGTGCGGAGTTGTCCACAAGGAAGGGAATTAGTTGCCGTGCCTTATCCAAAAAAAATTAATATTTTGCTGATGTATTCACTCATGTTTCGGTAGTTCACAACTAAGACTTGTCTGACGCAACCCTCCTACGTTGCGCAAGCCTTCTCATTTTCTCATAGCTAGCATAACCAACATCCTTCGTGTTCAAAAGTGGACGCCGCTTTTAGCGTTTGTTCTTATCTGCAACATTCTAAATTATTCAGCACTGTCTTGTCGTATACTTTTTTCAAATAAACTGCATCGTGTTCAATATATTCAGGTACACAAACTAAATTGCATTTTACTTTCCTAACATTATTTTTTCATGTACTCTGGGTAACACGAAGATGTCGATTCCAAATGAAGAAAATTCAATTTTCGTAGGACAATTTCTTCGAGAAGAAACAGTTTTCAAATGTCAGTATTATTCTTACTTTTTACATATAATAGTGTAGTTACTTTATATAAATTATCAGTTGTAACTGTCGTACACCCATTTACCAATTTAAACCTATTAAATTTTTCCGTTTTTTTCCACTGTTTCAGTTGCAATATCTCTGTTGTGTATTCAGATAAAAATCTGAACGTTGTACAGATAATAGCTCTCTATAGTGTTGAACTACAGTATAAATTTCAACTTTGAGATTTAATTCAAAGATGGTATAAGAAATTGTGAAATATTGCAAGAAATGTTTTATTTATACATGTAAGATCAGTGGCTATATCAATACAATACTTTAATTATTTAGATCCATTAAACTATTTTGATAACAACAGACTCTATTATACAATTATTTGTGATAAATTATTAAACAATGTTAACTTCAAGCGTAATGATATCAAAAAACTTAAAACTAAATTTAAAATACAATCCAATAATGTGACAAATTATTTCCTTCAATTAAATTGTTGTGGTTGTGCTAAATAGTCCTAAACCTGGACTGATGCAACTCTCTAAATATCCTGAGCAATGATTTACATTTCTACATAGCTATAACATCCCACATCCGCTCTAATCTTCTTCTGCTGTTCGAATACCACACATTTCCCTCAATTGTTAAATTTACAAGGCCCTCATGTCTCAAAGCGTGACCTATTAATCTATCCGTTCTCTTGGTCAAAGTTCTCTAAATTGTTCTCTTTTCCCCTATTCTGCTTAGAACTTCCTCGTTAGTTTCCCTAACAACCCAACTGATTTTCAGTATTCTCTTATAGCACCACATTTCTAAAGCTATTCTTTCACTAACTCCTACAGTACTCGTTTCGCACCCATACACTCCATACGAAAATTCTCTATCCCATATTAAATATAACCTACGTTAAACATAAAATACCTTATATCTACAATTGAACACGATAAGACAACGGTTATATTTTATTTTACCAACGTATGTCACATTACAGCCTATAACATTGCTACTTTTTCTACCAAAACTTACAATACAAAATGATTTTCTAACTGCGGTCGTATTGTCGTGACAATATTCCTTTCAGTATTAACCGTACTATAATATGTGTATTTAATACGACCTGTAAAAGTTTGAATTAATTTATTTAAAGCCACAATTAAAGATTTGCAATGATTAGTGTTTGTTTGCTAACGCTGACTGATGTCGTGGGTCAGAAGATCATCGCAGAGAAACGTTGTGTGAAGGGATGTTTTCCTTCATCCGGACATCCGACTGGACGCACATGTCGTATAATCCTGAATAACAGTTTACCTATGTGGAGATAAATGGTGGTGTTTGAATATCTATGTTGCATTGGTGGTGATTAGAATAGAACAATATAGAATAGTAAATTTTTCATTTTATTGATAATATAATAATTAGATTATATTTCAAATGTATGTACTGTTGTTCTAGATGATCACTTAGGACATAAAAGCCGTGTCTGCATAATTTATACTCGTCTTTATAGTAACATACAAATGGATGATTATAGATGCTTGTTTGACCAGTAATTTTCTTGTGCTTCCTTTTGTACAACTAAGGAATTATTTTCTGAAATGTCAGACAAAACAATGCATTCATCATCCGACATGATTTGAATTTTCTGTTTCATAATCTTTCTTTGTGATTTTGTAATAAAAGATTGTGAGCCATTGTGAACCATTCTTTAATAATTTACAGTGTAAGTTTTATCTCAAATAGTATAGCTTATGCTATTAGTAGCTTTCTTCATTATCTATTATCAATTATTTGCATATTCTTAAGACATGAAACTTACGTAGGTAAAAAGTCTTACTCCCACTTATACTACATTTGGAAATAATGGATTGCTTGCTATATTTACTAATTTTATTCCGTTATTAAGGTAAATTTCAAAGCTGACACGTATACTTTATTTTGCAACTACAAAGACATTTATTTTTATACGATTGTTTTCACTAATTATTAATATTTTCAAAGTTAACATCTCATAATAATGCAATAATATTTATCTAAAAAAGTTCAATAAAATTATATATTGCTATCAAAATCGTTTCGTTGTTTAATGTGTCTAAATAATTTAAGTATTTTATTGATATAATCATTTAACATTCGAGTGGAAATGAATAATTTTTTGCAAAATTAAACAATGTCTAATACCGTCTTTTAGTTAAATCTCAAAATAAATATTTATATCACCTGTACAACATTCAGATTTTAATCTCCATGTCCAACAGAGTTATTGCAACTCAAAAATTGTAGAAAATTGAAAAATCCCATATTTAATTGGTTTAAATTGTGTATAGTGTATAACTGATAATTTATGTAAAGTAACTACACTATTATATGTAAAAGTAAGAATAGTATTGACGTTCGAAAATTGTTTCTTCTTGAAGAAATTATCCTACGAAAATTGAATTTTTTTCAATTGGAATTGAAATTTTTGTTCATGATTTAGCAACAACGATTAGTCTACTACAACATTATTTGCCTAAGCTTGAATCGTGTACATAAAATTGAAAGTGTCCAAGATTCTATTTTCTTAAACTTGACCCAAATAGGATTTGGCATCGGTCGGAGGAAAATAGGATGAAAATAAACAGTACATCCCTGTTAACTGAAGTAAAGGGGAAACCCTTGTTTCGCATAATTTTCATACGTTAAGAAGTGAACATCTCATGCTACAGTTTCAATTACAGTACAAATTTCTGAAAGCCATTGAAGGTGGAACGGATTCAAAAATCTCATAGTGTGCTACGTTGTTTGTTGTTGTTGTGGTATTTAGTCCGAAGACTGGTCCGATGCAACCCTATATTGCGCAAACCTTTTCATTTCCTTATAACTAGCGCATCCCACACACTACCTAATCTGCTTAGTTTATTACATCATTGGCCTTCCTCTTCTGCTTTGCCCCACACACTTCCCTCTAATGCTAATTTAATAGACCCTCGTGTCGTGGCCTATTAATCTATCCGTTCTCTTTGTCAACGTCCTCCATATTGTTCACTTTTCCCCTATTATGTTTAGAACATCCTCGTTTGTGATTCTATCCACCAATCTGATTTTCAGCATTCGCCTATCACACCACATTTCAAAGACTTCTATTATTTTCCTTTCCCCGACATCTATCGTCCACGTTTCGCTCCCATATAACGCCACGCTCCATACGAACATTTTCAGCAACGATTTCCTAATATTCACACTTATATTATCCCTAAGTAAATTCCTCTCTTTCGCGAAAGCCTTCCTTGCCTGTGCTATCCTACTCTTTATGTCTACTATACTTATACCATCCCTAGTTATTACGCTTCCTAAGTAGTAGAATTCCTTAACTTCCGTCAAAATAACCCTTCCCAATCTAACAGCCTTTGTTATTCCAGTGTTTCCCATACTACACTCCATTACCTTGGTTTACCTCTATTAATCCTCATATTGAAGTCTTTCTCCAGGACTACGTTCATGCCATTTATTATGGTTTCCAAGTCTTCTTCTGACTCCCCTAATACTACAATTTCGTCGGCAAATCGTAATTTTTTTTCTTATATCATTTTGTTGTTTATTCAAGTTAAAATTATACTTTTAGAATTATAACGTAGCATTTGAATTACTAATTCAAAAAATTCTTCTTGTGTCCAGTCCGTACGTTTTCGAGTCACGATTACTCAGTGGCTGAATTAGACGGAAGGGAACTTCACAACAATATAGCCACTCTTAACAAGCAAAGATGAATAGCCGCAATATCAATTAATAAGTTGGCTTTCTTTCGCAAACCTTAGCAAGTTAAAAACTTTTAAATATTTGATACAAACTGATGAGAAACCATTCAGCATCGAATTATCAGGCCATTAAAGAACTTTTTTTGACCGAGGTTTATTCGTCTTCCAGAAACACATCATGGCATTCAGTGTGTGCCACTAGCCAAAGCCCACCAAATACTCTAATTATTTCCGTATTATTTTTTAGTATTGCGATATTCAGGGACGTTTTGGGTGACTCGAGATTGGGTTGGCCTAAGTTCGATTAACCGGAGTTGTGCTGTCTTTACAAAAAAAATAAGAAACCGTTATTAAGTTTAATATAAATTGGGGAACGAAAGAATATTACAAGTATATTAATGTAAATATTTAGGCGTAACCTTGAGCACGGACTTAAATTAGGGAGAACATATAAATTCAGCGACTAGGAAAGGTTGTAAGGCATTTCACTTTATAAATAGAATATTGTGGAAAAATAACTCGAAAGACCAGCAGCAGCGTGTAGGAACCTATATATACTTCATATAGTGTTCAACCCCGGACGAAGAAGGAAAGTTTTTAGAGGCACGGGTAATCTAGAGACACTTTGTGCGCTACACGAAATTTAAACAGACAAACCGGTCAAATTATTATTAAATTTCATATTCATTTACCGACACTTGTAGCGAAAAATAAACAAAAATTTAAAATGAAACAGGGAAACCAATGAACTGGCATGAGTAAATACTCTTTGGTGAACAGCATCTGAAGAACCTGCAAGACCACAAGCTACTTTTACCAAATTATTTAGGGATAGAATTAGGGATGTTGGTCACGTTAACCTTATAATTATAATTATATTTAGTTGGTAATGGTGAAAATATTTTGAACTTTATATACAAGGTCGGGAGATGAACCGTCATGATTTGCGCTGGGACGTCAAGTGCAGCTCAAATCTATTCTCTCTCTCCCCCTCCCCCTTAAGTTGTTGATATGACAAATTCCTGATTTGTACACTCATTTTCGTTTCTGTTTATTACTCTAGGTAGTGGGCTTAATGCGGTCTTAAAATGGTTTACCCATCTTTGGAGTATCTCTGCAGTTTACCATTTTCATCCTTACACATGGCCGGGTCAGTATATTGTTTAGCACTATATTTTCCTGCTTCTTTATAGCGCAAACCTATTAATAACCTTAAATTCAATTTAGAATTGAGGTGAGTCGTGCCTCAGTTCACAAAAAGCAGATAAGATTAGATTGATATCCATATATTACTTAATATGACACACTCAAATCTCAAAATTCTTAGCAGTAGGAAACTTTTGAGTGAATGTATTAATCAATCAATAAATGTGATAGATAACAATCGGAAGCATTTTAATAAAATAATAACAAATCGTATCATTCAATGCTTTATTTCAGTCGTACAGGTATAAAATAAAAACTTTGGTAGTGATGAGTTCTATACAACAGAAGGGCGTTCGTATTGACGAATATAATTTTTTCCTGTAACATAATTTAATTTCAATAAATATTGGGAAGTAATTTCTAAAAGCGTGTGCTTTTAACATTTTAAATGGAGACCGATACTGCTATTAAGAATACATACGGTATTTATAAATCTAAAGCTAACTTTTGTGAACAGAAATGAGTAAAAAGAATTCCTAAGAGGAAGATATTGTTTTTAAATTAATTTGCCGTGTAGATCATTTTCTGCCGATCATTTAAACTTTGAGAATTCATAGCCCATTTTTGAACACCAACAAGAACTTGGCTGATAACCTAAAAAACGTATTGATCTTTACTGACTCACTCACGGCACAGAGATGGCTACGTCAATTGGAGGCTAAAAGGGAACTACTAAGTCATATCAAGTAAGGAGTGATAATAGAACTCAACCACGCCCTGAGGAAACACAAGTATCAGTGCTCGTTAATAAAGCTTATTGTTTGTGTTATTTTTAATAATTTTTTCAACAAAATTGCCTGGCGCTCAATCAATAAATATTTTTAATTAAATCGACGGCTAAGATAATTCGGAGGGGCTCATAATTCGTCGAAAAATACTCGGTTCCGTTATAATATAAATACAGCTCATCAGAAACAACCGAGACATTGGGCGCGGACCTGATTAAACCCGGCTTCTGTCCAATTCTCTCTGTTCTAGTGGCTATTATAATTTATCTCGTCTCAATGCACTAATTAACGTTTGATTGCTTTTTACGGTCGATAATAATCCAAGTTATTTATAAACTCATAGTATGTCTTCCGGTCTAGTTGTTAAAAATCAAAATCCTCCAGAATTCGATAGTATAATAATTTCGACATACGGAGATTCAGTTAAAAACAGTCAAATTTCCAAAAACTCCTTTATTGGAATTTTACATTATCACTTATTTAAAAAAATATTATCACCTTAATTTATCGATGTCAATTTCCCCTCGTTTGTGGGTTATATAGGTTGTAAATTTTACAGCACTTCGCATATTATTTGTATGAAAATTTCACAGTAATTTCTGATGTAAGTATACAGTACGTATTAATTGTTGAAGGTGCAGTGTGCAGACGCAACTCAGTGACCTTATCTCACACTTTGAAAGATATGGTGACTCACACAAACTAATTCCTTGTATATCAATAAATTATATGATTTTTATTAATAATTATTAATAAAATTTACACTCATTTATGCACAAACCAATCCTGTGGTAGTTGTGTGATAATTAATGCTTGGCATAATAACATATCAGTCTTTCACATTTTTTATCCAACCTTATTAATAATTATTTTACCGTTAGACTGTAGCGAAGCACGGGCTTTATGACAAGTTACAAATATCAGAATCTAAAACCATACAATTATAAGTACCCGGCATTGCACGGGTTCACGTCCATGTGATTAAATAGAAGCTAATTACGGTACTCGAGGGAACACTACAATCTATTTCTGTTTCAAATCCAACATGTTTTCAATCTTAGGTTGTGGAAATTGCGAAAAATAGTCACAGCGATGTCTCATTTTGATCCAGTTCCGGTCATCTGAGAAGAAACGGTCAAATGACCAAAATTGTAGAGAATTGATTTTCCAGTAGACTGTGTGCCCGAAGTATTTTTTAATACCTCCGTTTTCGAACTTTTATAGTTGGAGGGATTCCAAAAGTAAGTTTTTATTGTGTTGTTGCTCTGGGATGGAGGAGTGGGTGTTGGTTCTTCTTCGAAATATAGATATCCACTGGCAGTTATCGGTGAGAAAAAGAGAAACAGTCCTTACTCGTTTCTTCAACTTGACATTGCCAGAGGCGGAAAACCACCAAAAAAGACACCTACAAAAAGTGTAAAAACGTTTTTTTTGGACATTCTCACTTTTTTAATATATATACAGTATTCTTGTTATTAAAGTTTATTTAATTAATACTTTTACCTGTGATGAATGTCACAGTGCATAATATTTTATTTTATTTAACAAATCTACAAACTGCTAATAGAAGTTTTAAGTCGCAGTTGACTTTTACACCACCTTCCACGTGGAAATTCATTGGTTTTTCATTTCAATTAATATCTTTTGAACTCTGCAAGATATCGAAATGAAATTAGACGCTGAGAGCGAAGGCAGACTAACCCACATTTTTTGTGAATTTGAGTTATTTGTGTTAACTGATACTAATATACGATGTAAATGCAATGAACATGAGTTTCAGTACGCTTATTTTCAGTTGTTTAGAATTTATTATCTTTAACGTTGTTCTCAAAAAACGATAGTACTGTGCGTGGTCTGAACACGAAATTGTTGGATGTCTATCTTAACATTTTAGAAAACGATTGTCATTATTAGTTTAGTGGAAATATGGCGTAACTTATTGACAATAGGTGTAACAATGTGTTCACATCCACTAACAAGGGTTTATAGCTATCATCCACCATTAGAAACAATAGAACAATTAATTGAAACCAAAAGTCCACAATAATTTAAGTTACAATTTTAAAAAGGCAGATTTTTCCGCTATCTATAACGAATTAAAATATATATCATGGAAATATCTTCTCAAAATAAACAGTCCGGACATGGCAGTAGCACATTTTTACGAAACTTTCTACAATATCTTAAATAGTTTCGTACCATTAGCAAACCCAAAAAGCATTCTTACCACATATGGTTTTCTACAGGTATAATACAGGATATTAAATTAAAGGCTAAATATAGAAAAAGATTCCAAAAATATTGCTTTCCGTCTGACTTACAAATATTCCGTCAAATTATACAGCAGCTCAAATAAACAATTAGAAATGCGTATTCTCACTATTTATATACTATTGAAGAAAATTTAAAAACACACCCCGAAAACTAGTGGACAATAATTAGGATTAAACGACAGAACAATGAATCAACCACAGTAATAAAAACGAACGACGCCATATTAACAAGAGATAGACTAATCACAGAAGCCTTTGCGCAATATTTTCACTCAGTGCAAAAATAATAATATTTTAAATATACACAAAATAGAAGAAAGTGATGTTCTAGAAGCTATTACTCAATTAAAACCAAAAAAATCGGCTGGACCGGATAAAATTCCTCCCTACATAGTAAAAGGGCTTAAGGATCTCCTTATAAAACCTCTTCTTCACATTTATAATCTATCTCTACATCATGGAATTTTCCCAGCCACATGGAAGCAAACTCCTATATTAAAAAGTGGCAGTAGATCAGAAATATCGAATAACAGACGAATCGCGCTTCTCTCTGCTCTAGCAAAATGTTTTGAATGTATATTGCACAAATTTATCTTCGCTCACGTAAGATCACAAATTTCAATTAATCAACATGAAGGGAACATCTACGGTAACTAATCTAATAAATGACATAGAACTACTTCGACACTGGAGGTCAAGTTGACGCCAACTAAACTGATTTCAAAAAAACCTTCGACACAGTTAATCATAAGATACTACTGGAAACATTAAACACTTTCGGTCTTTCTGACAATCTCATTAATATGTTAGGTTCCTACCTGCAAGACAGGCAACAATTCGTATGTTACAATGGTTTTCTCTCTGAAAGATTCAATACTCGATGAGGTGTAACGCAAGGATCGAATCTTGGACCATTGCTATTCACGTTATTTATAAACGATATTGCCATGCACATACATTCAAATGTCCTTCTTTATGCGGATGATCTGAAACTTTTCAGAAAGGTAAACTCGAATGCTGACTGTGCAGCTCTTCAACAAGACCTGAACAATATACTTTGATGGTTTCAAAGAAATAAACTTTTCTTCGATACAAAAAAATGCGTATCGTATACTTGTACACGTAATAAGAAATTAGCAAGTGTAAATTCGGTTAAAGATCTCGGCATAATTTTCGATCAAAAACTCACTTTTGGCGATCACATGAAAATCCACACAAAAAGCGAACAAAGTCAGTGGACTAATTGTAAGAAACTCCAAATTGTTTAGAAATACATCTATCCTGTTACATCTTTATTCATCTCTATTAAGCCCAATATTGGGATCCCATACATAAGAAACAAACTCACGAAGTAGAGAAAATTCAAAAAAAGTTTTTAAGATTTCTTTACTACATGGACCAAGCTTAGACAAGTCATATGAAGATACTTCACAATTGTTTATTTCATGTGAATTGCACGAGATTTGCAGTCCCTGAGGAGAGCTGACAGGGATTTCCTTCCGGAGACATTTTCATTTCGGATATCATCTTGTCTCGCTCACAGTGAAGTGTTATTTGTGCAGTGCAGTGTTATCTGTGAAGTGAAGTTTATACTAATCTACAATAACTTTCACAATGTTACTTCTCTAAATCCGTTGTAATTTTCTTCTATTAACACACAAAGTATTGTTCATATTAGAAGATCTTTCTCAATAATCATATTTTATTTATTTTCTTCTATATTTATAAATATATTTGTAATTTTATTTTTACATTTGTAACTAACCTCAATTTGAAATGCCTCGTTAATATAAGAAAAAGTTGTAATGTGATACAAAGTTCACTGTAGTTATTGTATACGAATGTTCATACTTCTATTGTAACACATGCATGGTATCTACGTAATTGGACCAACGTCTATATAGTACCTACAAATAAATAGTCCGTTTGTGCTCTTCACCATTTCACGTGACTCCGGCGATCGAGGAAGTTGTGCGTTGAAGAAAATGTTTGTGCTGTCAGCACCTGGAAGCGTTAGTGCAAAGCCGTTTTTCAACATGGAAACAAATTGGAAAAGTGTTGAGGAGCAAATGAAAAATTAGTTGTTTTTGCGGAGAACCGTTTTGTTTGTGCAATAGCATTTGTCATATTGAGGGACTTCCAGACGTACCTTTAACTGTTTATACGCAAATTTGTAAGAACCGAACAACTGATGATGCACTCTGATCAGCGTGGAGGACGGAACAAGAACATTAAAATTTCTGTACTGCGCCAACATATTGCAGGCAGCCCAATGTATTCTGTAAAGGAAAAGAACGAAACGTTTTAATTAGTGGACACCCCTACCTGCCCTGTCATCAGGATTTTTGTCTCTTTCAAAAAAGAATCATATAATTTCCTAATATTTCCCTTCCTGAACATTGGAATAATGTTATAGTGTCCACCAATTCAAGGTAATCAATATGAATGCACAATGTTTCTTTTCAACAAAATATCACTAAGAAAGATGTTCCCTAATGACTGTTGAACAAACAATGGCTCCAGTTTGAGGCAACAAGTCCATTCATTTTTTTATATAAATACTCGAAACGAAGAGCCATTTCAAGAAATTGATGTGGCCAAAAGAACATCGACAAGTATCAGAAATTTATTACTGCTATATCCAAATGGAAACTTAATTACAGAAACAAAAAAGAAGGATCTGACCAATTTGCTTTAATTTGTACCCTCAATTTATAACAATTTCTACATTAACTTAAAAACCACTTGCAGTAATTACGAAAGGTTGCCTCTCCTGTATTTTGGTGATGTTTCCGAGGTGGAAAATCTTTCCTAACAAGTAGAAAACAATCTAAAGTATTACATGAAACGTGTAAATGTATAATATTATATTTTCATCATAAATGTTGACTGCGTGTTATTGAATGTGGTAAATATATAGTGTTAATATTCAATCAGAGCGAAAATGGACTAACCCACAAAAAATGAATGTGTCCTTGAATAAAGTAAATTTTTGTGATATTTATATTTTAGAGAGCTTCATTAAATCCACAGTTAATTGTATTAACTTTAGAACTCGAAAATGGTGTTTTTAGCCCATACTAAGATGCCCGTTTCCTCAACATTCACTTCCTTGGGGTTGGTCCACTTTTACCTCAAATATACACGAAACTTTAAGTTAACATTCTATTTCAATTCCTGAAATTGTCATTGAAATTCGTTGAGCCGTTTCGGAGCATAACACATCAAGAGTATTCGCAACGTGCATCCATTGGATATTAAAACGCGGAGATGTAAAGTAGCCTTATCGTAAAAAATTTTCCAATTTTCTGCGCAATTTTATTTATTTTTCTTTCCGTAAGAACCATGTAAGAAGTATTAGAAAACTTTTTAAAAAATGAATGATATCGGTAAAGTCGTTCTCAAGTTATGGAGTGACTAAGGGAACTAAGGATTCAGTTTTATATTTATAGATTTGTGTATTCAAGCCTTCTTTAATGGTTTAATTGTTATAATATTCAGGTTTCGTTTACTCTAAGTAGTAATAATCAACTTTTACTGTAAAGTAATGAACTAATACTACATTGTTACAGCGTCGTGTATTTCTTCATTGATCTTCTTACTATTAAGGACGAGAGATTGTGATGATTTTGGAGTCGAATTATCGCAATGCGTGGTGCGTTTTATATTGCCACCTGTGAAAAGGAAGTGACGTAGGTGGTTCATCGCAATGACGATAGCACTGTCACGCCCGCACGCACACACGCACGCACGCACGTAGACACGTAGACACTTTGAGACGGCCAAGTACACAGCCGCGGGCACGCGATCTCACTATCGAGGGGATTATCGCTTCGTGACTATTTCTGTAAGCATTCCACTGACCTCGTGAACAACATATGCTTTGCTAACCCCAAATCCCTGCAACAACCCCGTGTCTTTATAACAAAATAGCTACGTTACCTAACTAAGTAATACTTTGCGTAGTTAAACGTGAGGAGTACCTTACCGAAATAGACAGCAAACACGAGAATATTAATAATAAAATTAATTTTCTTGTTATATGGAAAACAAATGTCGTGTGATAGAGTGAGATATTATATGAAACAGCTGGATCGAACGACACTAGCATGTATATAGCACACCTTACACACGTTAAATTTCTATGTAACATTTTCCCGATGACTCAACAAAATATCTTATGATCGACGCCAGGTCCAAACAACATTTTTAAAGTGGACATAAATAAAACCTTAATAATAGTTATATTTGGATGTATAAATTGATTAAACCATTATTTTTCTCCACTATATGAACACTGTAAGCAAAGATGAGAGGCACAGAACAATGTAATTCAGAGTTTGTGTTGCATTGAGGAGCGTTTTCTAGATTGATAATGCGCCACTTTGTCGTTTAAGTATGTGATGTAACCAAGGGGGTTGGTCTGTACCGATTTTCCGTCTGCAAGGCATATGGCGACCCTGTGACGTCACTACGTCACTTCTGAATGAACGTTGTCACACACTCACTCAGACATTCGCACTCCAAACATAAATCATCAGGCCGTAGGATACAGACATATTTCTATTTGATAAGAAACTGAAAACCTTGTAAATCAGGATATATAATATTTTTATTCTAATTTTACTGTAAAGCAAATAGCTTGACATTATTACTAGGAAATTATATTAAAAAGAAGTACTTGCCTGGTTCATTTCGTGCACAGGTTCGAATATTTACAGTGATTGCTAGGACGAAAATGAGACGAGCTTGAGCGTAGCACAACATTTACAAAGAATAACTGTAGCATTTTAAAGGATGTTTTAGTGGGCAGCACACTTTGTGTATAGTTCTAGGGCAAGTGTGAATGCACCTCCGCTGCTATGAGTAACAGTGTTCTGCAACCCGCCGCACACCCGTGTCATTCTCGACAGTGGAGGCAACTGTTTCCCTCCCCGTCAACTCGATGCGGCGCGGATCAGCTTCGGCGTCGCTCCGCCAGCCAGCGCCACGATACGCCATTCACACGGACAAATGAAAAACTACGACGTCTTCCCCAGCTTCAGGACCAACGATCTCTTGCCAATATTTAATATACAACACTTCTTTGGTTTTGCCGCAGAATTCTTACTTTTACAGTGTAAAAGTAATTTTTTTTAAAATTATCTCAGTTCGTAATTCGAAAATAACCGGTTGTTATTCACTAATGACAACTTTAATTTCGTGTAGGCAAGTTCATGGTTGTCTTTAGGGTCCAATGCACGGCAATATCTACACATGTGAAGCGTGCAAAATATTCTAGGTTTAAGGAAATGGGAACGATTTGAATGTTTCATTACGGTGATGCGATTAAACGAGAAAAAACCTCATCAATCATTGAGTCACCGCAGGATTGGATCGATGTTCTGACGACGACTGGCTGTCTCTGTGTACGTCTGTGTGTCTCGTGACGTCAGCCAGAGGCCGGCCAATGAAGACGCTTCTTTATGCTGGGCATGGCGCCAAAAAGGTATACACGTCATCTGGCCTGGCAGCGCCAATGGGAGTTATCCGACGAGTGCTGACGTCACGCCGAGATTTAGGGAGGGAGAGGGAGGGGGAGAGGCGAAAGCCCGTAACTAAGCAACCGGATACTGTAGCCACGTAGGAATTTAATTTATTATTGTTTAGCATGTCATTATAATTGATATCTTTTTCAAGAATACCACGGCAACGGTTATCCATTTCAAACTCTTAGAATGCATTTTATATTGAATATGTAATTAGCTGCGTAATGAAATATATTATATCTGAAATTAGGGAGAACAAAAACGTGTGAACATATTCAAGACGTTGAATTAAATTAATACTATATAAAATTCAGTCCTACGAGTTATGACTTTTAAAACAATTAGAAAATTAAAATTAATGGAGCAGTACGAATAGTAAGACTTGTCAATAATCACACACACATATATATTGTAATTTATGTATTAAATACGCGAGTCGAAACTTTGAGTCTCTTCATGTTTCCTAGCTGCATGGGAGGCAACTCGCATTCCTGGGGGCAAAAGATTGACCCTTCCTTTTGTGTACAAAAGAAAGCCAATTCACGAGAAAAGGGATCAGCGTGAATAATTAAAGGGCTCCTTCTGGTCAAAACGAATGTTCCGTGCAGATTTTGAAATCTCACGGAGGAACACAAAATGCATGAAGGTGGAAATATTTCATATTGGCTGAAATTGTCAAAGAGTAAGCCAATGGAAACATATGAGGATAACAACTGATTACTGGTTTAAGATTATGTAGCTTTCCACCGATGTTACGAGGGAGGTATTTTCGGAGAAGAAGACAGAAAGTGTTGGGAAACGTGAGAGAGAAGCTGTGGCAGAGAGAATTTGTTGGGAGACGGAAGACATTTGATATAGAGAGACCACCTAATGCTGACCTAAAACTAAACTGGTAGTCGCTGGAAGGAGATAAGGGAGTCTCCGCCAGATTGATCTATGAGTCTCAGCCCGGACGGAGATGAACAGATGTCATCACCTGAATCAACCACCAGCCACCATAATTCATCGACGCAGACCGCGATGCAGATGCAGATGCAGATGTACTTCGCGGGTATCGTTGTTGTTATAATTAGAAAGAGTTCGCATTTGCCAAGCCTATTGCCATTAGAAATCCAAATAGGTTCTTAATTCACCTCATTGAGAACCCTGATTTAAAATCTGATGCAAATTGTTTGTTTTTAATAATTCTGTTTCACAATTTGTAAATAACATCTTTCTAAAATATTTGATTTATATTAAAATCATAATTTTAAATATATTAGTCTTTTCTATATTTTCAATAATAAATCCCCATTAATATAGTATTATAACGTCATTCAATATCATAAATGAAATTCACCCCACCCTAGAAATAGAACATTATATATATATAAATAAATATGCTGGTTGTTAATATTTTGATGAGCTGTGTGTGAAGTCTACTATCTGCCACACGAAAAATATTACACCGAGGAAGAGAACGACGAACTGAAAAATTATAATATATGTATACAACAATCAAAAATTACAATTTATCAGTCATTTTAAAAATAAATATAATACACACATGTAAAATATTGAAAAATAGATTCACGCACTACTGTCTGTATTTAAAGATTTGTCATGGATTTCTTTTTATGTCAGGGTTTTAAAATGGAAACATGTGAATGAAAATTTTACTGCCAAAATGTAGGGTCTAATCAACTTTCAAAATAATATTTCGAAGGAAGTGGAAATACTTCAAATGAAGCTCAGTAAAGCATATAGTAATGTTAGTAGAAAGGAATGTAAAAATGTCGACCGGACCAGGGACTCGAACCTAGGAAGGGGCTCTACCAACTGAGCTAATCCGAGTCGACGTCCAAACAATATTTCGCTTTAGGACGGAAAGTTCGTACTAAGGCAGGTCGTGACTGGGAACCACGAGCACAGGAGATTGCAGCCGGAAAATGTCGTTGTCTTGTAGTTTGTTTGAGGACTTCTAGACAGGGCATAGGAACCTTTCTAAGTCAGCGGTTTGCTTCAGTTTCATGTCCCCTCCCCCCTTGAGACGCTCAAATTTCTGTATACCCGGCCAGCTCTACAATAGATTTTATATGCGAAATGTCACACGATTATTATTCATACGATTTAAAAACAAATAAAAATATGTGATTTTATGGAACGGAGTTTACCGTCAATTTTTCAAGTTTATTGCGTAATTTTCAATCCCACCACTATTTAGAACAATGTACTATAATTTTTTTTAATTGTTCGATAATTCTTTTTCAAATGGTTCTTTTAGCGTTAGTGAGAATTTTTTCAATTATGTGTTACGTTTCGTTCTGTAAACCACTCTGGGTAAAGGTAATTGGACCCATTCACAACACAATTTGCTTCCGTGTGGTGGAAAACTCACTCCGACTTCTGCTTCCAGAGTTTCCTAGATTCTGGTAGAATTGGTGATTGGTCCGGTCAAACTGAGGTCATATCTTCAAAAATTGCAAAATTTAGTTCTTATTTACCCCTGGGTGATTGGAGGAATACGATGTTGAAGCCAGATTCCTGTTGGTGTGACACATTGTGATGAGAAAGATGTTGCTTCGAGCTTCAAATGAAGTACTACTATGAGATGCTATGAAGGACGCAAGATTAGTGTACTAAGTCTGACCTGAACCGTTTCTTGGCTGTAAGATGTCGCATAGGCCGCATAACTTAATTTTGAGCCTTTGAACGGAGATCCTTCGTGTGCGTTATCGACAAAACGCAGGTTGTATCGGATAAATAAAATTAGTGGCAAGTTCTGCGCGTCGCAATTGCCAGACTTTGTTAATGGCCGATAATGAAGATCGAACCGAGGCGGCGCGAAAACTTTTATATTTTGAGGTAAGACTGTGAGGAGATTCCCAGCCTCGTCCATTCGTTGCTATGGTTTCCTAGGAAACGGCTGTCGACAGATGTCAAGTTAGAACAACGTCAAACGCTGTCGGCCCATGAGCAGGTATTAAGGCTGCTGGGGAACTGATACATTGACCACGCATCACCCCAAATTCGGAATGTGTCACGCCAGGTGACAGTCCGCATCCGCCTCGGTAGGCCCAGGCCCTCAAGATGGCTGTTGAGTCATTGGAAGAAGAAGAAGTTAAGTTCACGTAACACTACGGAAACATTATCGAAAATTTAGTAATTGTTACAAAAAGAAATGATTCTTAAAGAATAGAGCAATCATATTTAAATTGAGGTGGGAAAAAATACCAAGTACACACTTGCCCAGAGACCTGAAAAATGTTAAGATTACCTAATGGTACTAGTTACACTGGTTCAATTCTTCAAATCCTCAAAACTTACCAAGTGTGAACTTCTGTATATCAAACTTCGTTTCATTTTCTATATATACCGATTCTATGCACTATTACAAAAAATAATATAAATAATCTAATTAAATAATTGCACTGTAATCATAATATAATTTAATAATTAATTAATTAAACTGTCTCGGAATCTTAAATGAAGTAATTTTATCCGACTTAATAAAACACAAAGAATAGTCAAAATTCAGATATGGAATAATTTAGTTAGACTACGTTCTGTCTCCCAATTTTTGATTTCGGCCCCAACTACAGAAAAATTTTGTAAATTTAATTGAGGAACTGAATACTTTCCTAAAGTTGAAGGACGAAACGTATTCTAATTTAATTAGTCGATTTCTGACTTTTGACCATTCTTTGTGTTTTATTCACGAGAATCTGGCTGATGAATAGATGCTGCATAATAACAGGTGTTTTATTCCAGCAATTTACGAATTATAGTCACTTCTGACTCAAAAGCACACACTTCAATCATTTTTAGAACAAGAAGCACATAAAACATATCATAAATAGTGCCCATACCACAAGATTAACAGTGAAGTCGCACGGGGATGCAGGAAGTCCACAGGCGGTAACAATAAAATATGGAACAATTGTGATTAAACTTTGTCCAAGACGTCAAACTCTACACGATCTACCAAAAGTGATACGTAACAATCGAATGACTCGAGTTCCATGGGCCAGTGAAAATACTTTTAGAATTGTATGCGGTTGTTTCAGAATGTTTTTCTTGCGTATGGCTGCTACTACAAAAACTACAGGCAATACAACCCATTACATTATGTACCTGAATATTAGTGCAGGATAAATATTAGCTACAGGTTAAAGTATGCTGATGACGCACTTACATTACACATTGAAAACTCAATCCCAATGTCCGTGCTAGAATGGATCCACTCATATTTCAGAAATGTTTAAATATTACTTCAACGGACCAGGGGAGTTGAAAGGAAAGGCATCGTAAATATTAAATCACTGTGGTTACTTGAAGTCCTCATTTTATATAGGTTTGACTCTGACGTCCGTAGCCTGGAACTGTTTGTCAACGCTATCACGGAATTGGTGGTGCAGGTAGTAACCATCCATCCCCATCTGGCTTCACAGCCAACTTTTCTGACGGACAACGCTTTCCTACGGATGGACGTTTCGGCGACTTTCCGATGCGAGCTACTCTCCGATTTAGACTTAGGGTTATCATTAATCCTATTAATAGTCGGTTGATGAAATACGACACATCATTAAATTAAATACCAAAAACAGTAGACTCTCGATTGTCCGTGGTAAGGATAAACAAAGGTACACATATAAACAAGTCATATATACTGGCATAAAATTAAAAACGTAAATTTTTACAGATTTATTGATGAAGTACAATTTACCTTTAGATACACTAATATTCTAAAGCAGTAGCATTGGAGGATCAGTTACAATGATGATGATAATAATAATAATTATAAATTATTTATTTTCTCATATAAAAAGGTAAACTATCTTACTGCGTGCTGTTTTAATAACTTGTTAGGTGCCCGACGGTGCTAGGGATTTCATTTGTATTTACCTACTAGATTATTTAATTCGATTGTAACGTCTTTGTTAACACTTAAAGCATAAACGAGACTTTATATTACAGCCCATCCTCAGTGGTGGTAGTAGTCTTAGGCATACATTCCTTGCTTCCCATCGTAAGGAACACGTGTATAAAATTGGGTTTAAATTTCTTCTCGCGTTTAGATTGGTATGCGGCACATGCAGACACAAAAAATACACTGAAACCGTAAATTACATGTAAGAGGAGAAACTGCTTTAACAATCTATTTGGTGTGATTACCATGATGTAATGGAGGGCATAATCTATCCACTTGTGAGTTCTATATGTCTTTAGGGTAGCAACTTCTTTTATCTTAAAAGGAGAAAAACAAAGAATCTAAATCTTCGAAAGATTGACGGAAACCTTCTTTGAGCAGACCACTACAATGTACCAAAACTTCATGGCAATCAGATGAATGGCATAAGAACGCTTAAGGGCAAACCTGACAACTCGCAGTGTGTCTGAAAATATTTTATATTTGTTAGTACATTCTACTGTTATAAAATTATAGATAACATATTTCATGCTGTTCGTTCTACCTATGTGCGGTGTTGTAGTATTAAGTTGTTAGACTGGTCTGATGCAACCCTCCATGCTAACCTATTATGTGCAAGTCTTTTCATTTCTACAACAAAACTACCACAACCACCCTAATCTTCTTAGCGCATTCCATCCTTGGCCTCCCTCTTCTGTTATTACCACACACACTTGCTTCTAATGATAATTTTACAAGACCGCCATGTCTCATAACGTGGCCCCCATATTTTCCTTTCTTCTCTTATTCAACTTAGAACTTCCTGGTTAGTTACTCTATCCACCCACCTGATTTTCAACATTTTGTCACATGTTCTCTTGAGATTGTAGGTCCCCAGGAAACTGTAAACAAGAAAAAAGGGATCCTTTGCAGAATTTCTATGTAGCAGAGTTTGTCCTTGACTTTGCTCTCGAAGCTGGTTCGGAACGTGGAAAGAAATAAGATATAAGGCTTATCTCGAAGATTCAAGTAACGTTTAGGACGGTTTTGGTAGTGTGAGCAGGTTCACGTGACGCTGATCAGGTAAGAATCGGAAGGTTGAAGTGTTTACCAGTTACAACACAAATATGCAGTTTAGGTATGTGTATAATTACAGTAAATATTACACACTGTAAGAAAGTAGGAAAACAGCAAGACTGTTGGCGATAGACGTCGACATTACCCTACGGGCAAGCTGTATGGGTTCGACTTCCCTTGAAAACGTGGAGTTTGAGGCTTTTAAAGATGCGTGGTACATGTCATTGTTCCCCATTATTTAGGTTCGCTGATCTATCGATATTCGTCAGCGTTCCTGCAGTGCTAAAGGGTTTGCCAACCTATATCGCAAGCATATTAAGGTATGCGTCGATCCACAAAGGTAAATGACCTATGTGGTATCCACAGTAACGACGTTTCAGAAGCTTCTATTCTTTTCCTTTCTGCAAACTATTTTTTTTAAATATGAAATTATACCGTTAGTTATGTGATTGAACATTAAATGGTAGCGCTGCTTTATGACAAACCTGATAACTCAGAAAGGATTTTAATATGGTGTCTGAATCCCAATTGTTTAGATTTATGTTGTAATTTTATTACAAGGCATATTTGCTCATGTTTAATATACCCACTACATTAACTATCATCGCTACTACTAGGCATGATCCAAATTCAGGTATAAAATTATATTTAAGAGCGTTTGGGCTAGATTCAGTATACTAATCGTTCTCCACCCTCTATAGTTCTCCCTATGCTCTTGAATATGTGTATTATCCATTTGTATATTTCCGTTAATCATGTTAACATGAGGTCAGTATTCTGGATTATTATCGTTCCATATTTATTTATTCTGGACTGCCTCGTTGTAAATTTGTGTTTGAATTATTTGTGTCCCAGACAATTACCACAGAGTTTTAATATCTTAAAAGTATTAATCTTGGTATTATAAAATTTGCTTGGATTTCTGTTAGACTCGTTATGACCAAAAGATGTACTAGGCGTGTCATAGTCACTTGACCGAGAATAGTAGCGTCTGACTTAAATATTGTCCTCTATTCTTCCCCTCATTTCGTTTCCTTCTGGGAAGGTATCGGTTTCACGTCTTCCTCAGGGCGGGTACGCATGCAAATTGTTACTTTCGTATTGATACTTTCTATTGTTGGGACATAGTGACCTAACAGCGAATGAAACTTCTGTAGGGTCGAAGGATAAGCACTCCTGAGTAAATTCTGAATTTGAACCGACAAATGTCTACCGAATATACTTAAAATTTCCTCATCACTAACGGGAAGGTCATATATTATCAGATGCAATCGGGTACAATCTGCTCTATCCTCACAAGGGCTTCTATTTCTTTCACCAAGTGTTCCTCTAAAAACGACGGGTTCGCTTTCACGTGTTCAGCTACGCCATTAGAAATTGATTCAGTCAATTCACTAACGTTATTGTGTAACGCGCAAGTGCTGTTAATAGAGACCTTCGGAACGAAAGCTATTTGTAGTGTAAATATGTTAACAGCTTGATTGTACATGTAAGCAAAAGTAATTAGCAATGATCATTAAAAACAATCTTAATTTCCTCAAAAAATGTATAATTATACTTTCCAAAATTACACATCCACACATGAATCTTTGTTGTCACTTATTAGAGAGAATTAAACAAAGGTGAATGTTTTTTTAAACACTTTCGTTAAACAAAAGAAATCAAATGATTGTACTTTGGTACTTTGTCTCCGTAACACGTGTTCTTGCGGTGAGGTCCTGGGAGCTCCCTTGGTGACCTGGCCGCTGGCGTCGCTGTTGGCTCGGCTTGATACGGGAACTAGGGTGATGACGACGTCGTCCTCCGTCGTCCTCCGCGGCAACGCGTCAGGCAGTATGGCCAGTGTCTCCCCATCTCCCCGACCAATCGCTTACTATTTTCTAAGGGAGCGTGTTCTTATCCCTCCAATGGTAATCTTCCTCCGGTCCCGTGCTTCCAGAACCGGAAGTCAACGTGTTCTGATCACGAAAAATTGCCCTCACGTGGCCATGTCCTTTTAAGGCGCGTTCAGTGTGATGCGCCAGTCGCGGTTGCTGAGTTCTACGCATGCTTTCTCACAAATTAAATAATACAAAAAATAATAACATATCAACTTGATAACATAAACAAACTAATAAATCTATCTAAACCTTTAATGTTACGATATATATACGTATATATATGGGTATTATGAAATGCAAAAAAGTATTAAGGCAGCCTCTCGGGTAAAATATTTCGAACGTAAAATAATGCCCTATTCGGAACTCCAATCAGGGACTACACGGCAGGATGTCATCAAAAAGACATATAGTGAAGAATCGGAGCGTGGAATGTCACAACTTCAAAACGTGCTAGTAGATTAGAAAATTTATAAAAGTAAAGATAGAATTTACATATAGTAGGAATTAGTGAAGGTAGATGGCTGGAAGAGCTAGATTATTAGTCGGATGAATATAGGGTTAGATTTAGATTTATTATTATTCAATCCATAAGTCCTCGGTTGAGGAAATAGGAGACGTCAAATATAATATTACAAGAAATATACAAAATTTTACAATTAAGAATTGAAGGACAAAAAGACGAAAGATAAAATTGAATCTTCAATTTTCAGTCGACGGAGGAGGCAGCAGAAGATCGTGCGTAGGTTCCCATCCAACATGAAAAAGAAAATAAGTCAGCAGTTAAATTCTAGTAGAGTATAGTTTTTAAATAATAGGAGAATTTGATATGACACCAGAAAACTGTTTTAGTCCTTCCTATCTACTAATTTTTTCAGTAAATAATACGCTCCATTCATTAACAGAGATTTACAAGTCTTTATAAATAATTTTTGAACCTTTAAAGCTTTTATTTCTTCCGGGAGAGTATTGTATAGATTTATACAGGAATAGTGAATGCTTGTTTCAAAAAGGTTTAGACGATGTTTTTCAACACGGAGCTTGTATAGTACGAATAGCTTGAACCGTTTAGACCATAGAGATTGATGTTGCCCCATAAGAATTTTCAAATTTCTAGAATATACGTACAAGGCAAGGTTATAATTGCAAAGGTATTCCAGTCCGCACCAGATACAGATACTATTCGATTTCAAATTATTGTCAATCAGCAGACCAAGAAAATGCGCGTGCTCTGAAATGTTTTCCAAGTTAGGAGATAAACTGTTTGTGTTTTCTGTGAAGTTAACGATTTTGGTTTTCTCTAGCTTAAGAGAAAATTTGTTTGCAGTGAACCAAAGATTGAGACGGCACATCGCAGAATCAACTTTCTCGCATAAAGTTTCCGAGTCAGTGGCAGTCCATAATTATCAAATTTGTGTCGTCAGCCCACGTAGAAAACTGATTTTAAGGGATCTAAATAATTAGGTAAATCGTTAATGTAAATGATGAAAAGTAAAGGACCCAAAATTAAGCCCTGACGGACACTGCAGGTAATTTTTTCCCATTCTGACAAATACTCATTCCCATCCTTGTTTTCAATCGCAACTTTTTGGCGTCTGTTTTGCAAGTACGAAGCTAATAAAGAAAGGGGAACTCCTCTGATTCCGTAGAAATCTAATTTTCTGAGTAGAAGATTATGGTCTACTAAATCAAACGCTTTCGAGAGGTCAGCAAAAATGCCAGTCACTTTAAGTCTTTCATCAAGTGCGTCATGAATACTTTGAACGAAGTCATATGAAGCCGTGTTGGTAGATTTTCCACTAATAAAACCATGTTGCGATGGAAATAAGTTTGAATTTATAAGAAAAATCTGATATTCTCATAAATAATTCTTTCTCAAGAATTTTTGAGAATATTGGTAAGAGGGAAATAGGGCGATAATTGGAGACGTCTGTTGTAGAAGCCTTCTTGTGTAACGGTATAACTTTCGCGTCTTTTAGAGAATCTGGAAATATACCGGAGGAAAAGCACAAGTTAATGTTGAACTGCATTGGAATTACAATTTCATTACAGCAATGTTTAATGAGCTTACTGTTGATTCCATATAAGTCACAAACATTAGAAGTTTTCAGACTTTTTATTATATTATAAATCTCACTTTTATTGACCGGTAGTAGAAAGAAAGACTTCGTAACCGGGTTTCTGGACTTGTGCAGCATTTCGGTAAAGCTGAGTGTGTTACGTTTTTCTATAGCTTGCTTTTCTAACATATCACGGAAAACGTTAATAAAATACGAGTTAAATTCACGTGCTGATTGTTTACGTGATATAGGCTGTTCGTTCTTTATTAGTTGTATATCGTTACGGTCTTTAGAATTACCGAAAGTCACTTTCATAACGTTCCATGTCACTTTTACTTTATTTTCAGAATTAGCAATATATTTTTCATTACCTAGTTTTTTGCGGCAGTGATAACTTTCTTATAAATATCTTTATATTTAATATAAAAGCTTCTGAATTCAGTGCTTGTATTCATCTCTTTTAATTTATGAAGGCGACATAGATTTTCACGTGATATTCTTATATCTTTAGTTATCCACGTATTTCGTTTAGTACGTTTCTTTTTACTTAATTTTAGTGGTGCCACATCGTTGACGACCGATAAGAAACAATTGATAAATTTACGAAACATATTATTTGGGTTCGACTCGTTTTCTGTGTCAAGAATTGTATTCCATGAAGTTCCCCCGAGATTAGCTTTGATTTTGTTCAAATTTAATTGACAAAGTCGTCTTCCGCGCGTAGTTACAGGTGGTTTGCAATAGAACAGTTCACTATATATGCGCATAACTTAGTCTTTGTGACCTGATAATGCAGAATTAATGGTACATACTTTGTAATTTTGGAGGTTCAAATTGCATACGAGGAAGTCGATACACGTTAAAGGAGTAACGAAAACCCTGGTAGGATTACTATTAGTAACAGGAAACCCGTTACAGGAAAGGATTTGTTCAAGGTCTCGCTTTTTCCTTGTGTCCGACAGAAAGTCAATGTTGAAATCACCACAGATTTTCTTTCTTTATGAACTTTTGAAATAATATAATCCAAAATTTCAAGAAATATATCTACATAACTAACTGCATTTCGAGAATTTCATAAGACTACAAAATTTTTTATGCCTTTAACAGTTGTGATTTCAATTAAGCTGCATTTGAAATCCTGCTCTTTACTATAAGACTGTATATCAAATCTCGCATTGCAATAGGATGAATGCTCGTTTGTTACATAAATGAATGAACCTCCATATTTAAGTGTACTTCTATTAAAATTCACTAGCCTTTTATAACCCGTGATTGGAAAATTTTCAGCTTCAGGACTAGATTTCCAATGTTCGGTTAGCGCTAAGATGTCAACTGGGGTAGAAACAGCTCTCGGGCTTCCACACGGGTACCATAGTAATCAATGTGCGACGTTTCGACAACAAGCTCCGCCTGGAAGATGGCAACAGAGCTTGTTGTCGAAACGTCGCACATTGATTACTATGGTACCCGTGTGGAAACCCGAGAGCTGTTTCTACAACAATTACACCGGAAAAGCCTTCGATCTCTAATTATCAACTGGGATACTTTGCAGTGATAAAAATGTTTCTAACTCAAGTTTTTTACTTTTAAGGCTCTGAATATTTTGGCTAAATATACAAAATTTTACATCTGCGTCAGCCACATACATGCATTTGCTATTTTCTGAACTGAAGTCTGAAACAATTTGCTGGTTTCCGTGAAGGTTAAATACATATTAACACAAAAGTGAATAGAGAAAATTAAGGGCTAGGTGAAATATTAGCTACGATAACGTTAGAATAAAACCACAGCCTACGGCAAACATTCAAGTATATATGGCCATAGATGCCACAGAGGAAGAACATATTGAGAAAATCTACGGCCAAATTGAAAAAATGATGAAGTATTATAAGAGAAACGAGAGTTTGATAATAATGGTTGATTGTAACGCAGTAATAGGAAATAGAAGATAATTTTAAGTAGTTGAGCAGTGTGGACTTGGTGAAAGTAATCAAAGGGGAGATAGGTTAGTAGAATTTTGCATTGAGCACATATTAGTAGTGCCAAATACCTGTTAAAGTAGCACGAAAGAAGAATCTACATATGAAAGAAACCGGGCAGGTACCAATTGAACTATATAATGGCGAGACAGAGACATAGGAATCATGTCCTGGACTGCAAAACATACCAATAAGCAGATGTGAACTCCGACCATACTCTCTTGATTAAGAAATGCAGACTGAAAATGAAGAAACTGAAGAAAGGAATTAAAATTGAATTGAAAAATAAATAAACAACATGATGTGGCTTCAAAATTTCAAAGAAGAGATTTATAGCGAAAGGAGAAAGAAACAATACAGAAGAGAAATGGGCACTCTTGAAAAAAAAGAATGATTAGAGCAGAAGACCAATAGAAAAGCATGAATAACACAATAAATAATAAAAATGATAGATGAAAGACGTAAATATAAAAACGCGTGAGAAGAAAATTGTAAAGAGCAGTACAGAAAATGCTTCTTAGAAAAAAGCAAAGTGGTTGATGATTTCACGGTCAAAGGGAAAATAGACGCAGTTGATAGGAAAATCAAAGAAACATTCAGAGAGACGAAAAATATTAGCAAGAACATCAGGAGAGCGGATGGGAAGCCAATGCTGGATAAAGAAGAAACGACAGAAACATGCAAGGAATATCTAGAATAGTTGTATCATGGTGCAAATCTAGATTAGTCAGTATTAGAAGAAGAAGGTAAAGTGGATGATGAAAAGTTGGATAAGAACATCGTGCCGTAACGGTCAAACACATCTGCCAGGACTTTTGGTTGTATTGAGTCAAAAATAGGAGACAGCATTCGGCCCAGGGGCAATAAAGCAGAGGCTTCACGTCCCGCCTCGGGTGAGAGTGGCGTGTTTTCCGAAGTGTAACCATCAATGTTATTTGTCAATATCCATCCCTGCTACCTGGATGATATGAACCAAAGAAGTGGGGAATGGATTGTAAAAATGCGTGTTTAGAGATTGAAAGGAGATTTGGACACATTTTTCGCGAGCGGTGAGCTAAGACAGATTTGGTGATAGATTCCGAGAGAGGTTGCTGGACCGGTGGTTGGAATTGTGGCAAGGGAGATTTAAATTATTCCTGGACCAGGCAGAATAGCAGCGGCGGCTGTGATCTGGAGAGAGGACGACCCAATAGGAGGAAGGGGCTGGAATATTCGCTAAACCGACACCGTAATTACCCCTGTGACTCTTTGCTGGTTTTATGTACTGCCTGATCCCAGTAGATTTGTGTAAAATATTATGTTCTATGAGAAGTCCCATAATATACGACCTGAGGTTAGAGATGAAATTAATTAATTTTTTTATAAATATATATGTATTTTCTATTTGTGAAAGAATAACCGGTATATAGATTGAAATATAAAAATTGTAATTAATAATGTAAATATGTTTTGAATCAAATAAATTATTGTCTTTATTTTATACTATATAATCTCATTAATAATATATCAAATATCCAACCTTAAAATAATGAATAACTCCCCCACACACACATTCATATAGTGAGAAGGAGGAATATCTTGGACATTCAGGATAGTTTGCGATATCACGAAACAGGAAGAATAGCAGAAGATTTTAGTAAAAACATAATTATACCCATACCGAAGGAGATTGGAGCTGATAGACGTGAACAGCACAGGACAATTAGTTTAGTATCCCATGCGTATAAAATATTATACTTAATATTATGCTCAGTTTCACTTGAATTCCTTGACTGGAATATCGTTGAAATTTAACTCCACGGAAGGATGATTGACAAACTACATAAAAATATAATAACAAAATTACACAAATGTATTAAAAAACGTCGAATAAAATATAATAAAGAATAACATAAACGTATAAATAAACGTTTTAACAGAACATCATGCAATTTAATTTAAAATTTCAGTTACTTTATACATATCTACTCTTATATGGCTTCGGTGCCTAATAAATTATTTTTTTCTAGAAGGTGGGTGTCTGCGGAAGTTTATCCCCAGATTGAATGCGGGGTTCACCTAACTCCGTTGGGGATTGCCTCGTACTCTCCTTGTTTTTTTTTTGGTTTCAAAGTTGAGCATTTTCTCAACTGTTCAAAATAATATAAGTTATTTCTCCATTCAGACGTTTTGTGAGTTTTAGTACGCGGTCGGTTATTGCGGCGGATGCCCAAAAACAGGTCAAATGTCTTGATGTTGGAGAATCATTGACTAGGAGCAGCGGTCAGAGCAAATGGTAATGATTTTTTTTTAAAAAAAACTCAGGAAGTGGGGGTTAAGTCTTCGATGGGATAGGGAGTACAGATTTGGGCAGAGAAGGAAATGGTTGTGACCGTCGAGTAAAACAGAGATGACAGTGTTTTGATTAGGTAAATGAGTGAGACAGAGGGACAGAGTATAGTGCGGCTTTTGGAGAGACGGAGGGGAAAGGTCTGAGGAGGAATGAATTAAGAGGTGTGGGATACGTGACAGTTTGAGTGAAGAGGAGCGATGGCGAGGGACACGCCCAATCTGTTACGATTGTAGCGCCTGGTTGCGGGCATCTGGTGCTCAAGGGGTCCAGCGGAACTCAACGGCCGCTGCAGCAACGAGATCGACAAGTAGTAAGCTCTTCCCTTTTATTTGGCTGCCTATGCTTGTGACTACAAAGACCGGACAAGCGAATAAACATTAAAATGTCTCATATAATTCATAATTATTGGAAATATTTCGGTTTAGCTTAGAGTAGTGAGTATTAATGTGAGCCTGACAATGATTGTGGAGCCGTGTGAGCGAGCTTTGGCCGGGATTTATCTTCTAAATTAAACTGTTTCAACTTTTAAGCCTTGTATACTTCTTGATTAAGCTTTACGCCAAGACCCTGAGAGTCTCATTCTCGGCTCAAAACCCACGTGTCTTTGCTGGACGCTGCCCGTCTCTCTCTGGATCACGTGGTTCGCGATTGCCGTTTTCTATTAATTCTGCGTATGCAAAGACGCCCGGGCCGACATTCGACGTAAACGTATCCGAGAGAGAGGGAAAGGGTTACAATATATACTGAATTAGCAATTTTTACATTTTTATCACGTCCCTACGATCATTCATCGTCTTAAATCTCGTACATCACTAACTTTCCCATCCGTTTCCATTTATCTCGGAAACATAGTACCTGGAATGTAATAACCCCACACGTTACGCCACTCAAGTTATTAAAAATAACAATAAATTATTTAAATTTAAATAAATTAAATAAACCATATTAATTTAATTAACCTTTTAAAGTACAGTTTTAATTAGTTACAAATTTTCATCCAAATGTTAACCTCCTAAAATTTTCTTGCGAACTGACTGAATTTGGAGTAAAGCAGTCTTGTCCAGATCTAAGGATGTTTCTTATTTTATTTGTTAAAACAAATAAGAAATATATATAATAGATAGGTGTATCAATAATATCACAATCACCAGAATGTTTTTGAAAGCCATGATGATTACGTTGCTGGCTTTTGCTCTAATTGCCAACTATGTAGGAGCCTTCTTTCGTCGAAAACTCCAAAAACTACCTCATTTTTTTGTTATTTCTTCGATTGGTAGGTTGTATTAGAGAGGAATTGTTATTTAGTGGGGTGGGGGGCAACAGGCTACATGAGGGTGATCCAGAAACTGGCAACTCCCCTTTCATAACATAAGAAGGGAATTTGAAGGGGGTGGGGAAGGTGGCCAAGGGTTGACTAGTGCCCCCGAGCTATACTTTAAGGTACAGAGTACAGAGTTCTTGTGTTATTCAGCTCAAGATTGTGCAAACCTTTTCATATACCACATCCTCCCTAATCTACTCCCTCGTCTGTTCTAATCCCAAGCACTTACCTCTAATTCTAATTTCACATTACCCTCATGTCTCAAAACGTGGCATATTGATCTATCCCTTCTCTTGCTCACAGTGCTCCAAATTGTTAACTCTTACCCTATTCTGCTTAGAACGTCCTAGTTAGATATTCTATCCACCCATCTGATTTTCAACATTCGAAAAATTCATTTATCTTCCTTTCTGAAATCACTATCGTCCACGTATATTAACCTAGTAAAGCTGCAGCAGGTAGGTCAGGCTATTGGATACTTTTCTCACTCGCTTCAGAATTACGGGGGAGGAGTAAACTGTGAGGTTACTCTTCATCTGTTATGCTTCGAAACGGCTCAAAGTTTATCAATAAAATTTCAGGGATTGAAACAGGATTTTTAACTTTCAGTTTCGTGTATGTTTCATTTCGAAACCTTGGAGAGTTAAGAAGATATCAAAGTAAATAAAATAAATACATTGAATTTCCGCTCGAAAGGCGGTGTAAAAATCAGCTGCGAGTTAACAGTCCTATTAGCCGTTCCTGTACCATTCATCCTACTGACTGTGTTAGCATAAGCGTAATTTTAGTAGCATGAGAGAGAGAGCGGGATAAATTGGGACTTTTTCAAAACCAACCGACATAAGGTTTACCATGAAGCGATCATAAGCTCTATTTATCTCTCTTCTTTGGACTGGACGGACGTGTTTATACAGTATTGATACATTGACGTTAATTCGTATTCCATTACTGTTTATTTGGCAACGCCTAAAATGTGTTTCGTGTTAGTGATACGAATAAGCCACCAGGTAGGCGTCAAAATATTGGTTGGCGTATAACGAATCGTCGTTATCACGAAGGCCTTTTGCCTATGTGATTTGACGCATTATTTAAGACGTCTGCAATATAGGTCGTTCAACCCTGCAGCGACGTAGAACTGATGAAGGAATGTGTATATTCCAGTAGCCCCCGATAATTCAGAGCAATGACATCTCGACACGTTTTAAGGAGTCTCGCACTCCAGATTTACAGTTTAGTCGATTACGTACAACTTGCCAGCAGGTTACGTTGGTTTACCTGTTAGTGTTCACATCTAGCCATCTTCCTTTACTACTTCCTTACAGTGTATATTAGTGACGGTTATAATATACATATTTAAACTGCATATCTGTGTTTAAGTGGTAAATAATTCGACTTTCCTATTCTTACCTGATCTGACTCAGGCGAACTCTCACACACACTACCAAAACCACCCTAATCGTTCTTTGAATATTTAAAATCCTTCGAGATAAATCTTATATCTCATTCCCTTTTTACGTTCCTAACGATCTTCGATAGCTAGCAAAGTCAAGTTCAAACTCTGCTACCGAAATCCTGGCAATGGATCCCTACATCTCTTTTTAACGGCTCCCTGGAGACCTATAATCTCAGGTGTACTCGTGACATGGTGGCAGCTATTGTATGATACAAATAACATCAATAAATAAAAATCGAACGAACAACGTTGAAGGCAGAAGCGGTTAAAATCTTCTGGACAGCAAATCCGAAATTGCAAACAGAAGATAGATAGTGGATCTACACTACTCACCTGTACTCACTACACGAACCGCAAACATGAAGTGCAGTAGCCGACGGTAGCGAAAATCATCGAGCTTCAAGATTGCGGCGGGTGTACTTCAGCGGAGCGGGAGCAGCGAGTCGTCAACGGATGGGTCATTGATGCCAAAGGCCGTGTTGTCACCAGGCTTAGAGGGTTTATAGAGGGCGTACAAGCGATGTAGGAGGTTATAAGTTTGTTGAATCAAGAATTGTAGGAGTTGCTAAAGATAAATTGCTAACCAGAGTAATAAAGGTACTTGAGCGGAAGTGAATTGTGTCATAACGAAAATTATCTCGCGAGGAAAACTCTCGAACATTATTCGGCTCAATTATTTACATCAAGCCAAGAGTGGGTGAAAATATTATCCAATGGACATATACAATTGATAGTTTAGCATTAAATCTAATGCGAGAGGTGAAAACTACTGCAGAAATCAGGAGAAAGGGATGGAATGGCAGAAACAAGAAAGTACATCATGCTGACTATACAAACAGACACGACACACAATCAAAGAAAACACATTCACAAGTGGTTAAGAAAGAATTCAGGCTGAAAATGAAGAAACTCAAGAAAGGAATTAGAACAAAAAGATGAGAATTCGAAAAACTGCAACAACACAAAGTGCTTCAGAGTTTCAAAGCAAATAGAATGCGAGTTAGGAGGTCAGTTTTGTTTAAGAAAAAATGTAGGGAATAGAGAAGCAACATTGACTTTGCGACTAATTTTAGAAGACAGGATATGAAAAAACCGGCCTATGTTCATGGAATTTGTATATTTAGTAAACTCGTTTTATAATGTGAACTAGAACACACAATTAAGGATTTTGAAGAGCACAGGAATAAAAAACCTCTACAGAAGGCAGTCAGCAGTAATTAGAATACAAGATCAAAAAAGAAATCAGAATTGAAGAAAGGAGTAAGACAAGGATGCAGTCTGTCCCCGTGCTGTTTAACTTATTTATAGAACAGGCGATGAAGAAAATTAAAACGGAATATGGAAAGGAAATCATACTGCAAGGAGACGAAATAAAAACCCAACGATTTTTCGATGATATTGTAGTATTTTTGGAGTCAGAAGAAGACTTGTAACCATTTATTGGCCTGAACGTGGTCCTACCGGAAGCTGAAACTAACATTACAGAGTGGTATAAGGGACAAGAGCTAAATTTTATAACAATAACGTGGGAACATTTGGTAACGTGACGAAATAAACGATGCCGCAATACAGTAAATTTATTTTTATACATGGTAATTCAAAATGGCTCACAGAAACAATACATTTTTAAATTCTGCCATTATTTTACGGTTAATCAAAATTTTTCACTTTTTTGAGGAAAACGTTAAAACAATGTTTAGGATAAAGAAATTATTAATAATTGTTTAATAATAATAAACAGTAATGATGTTTTAAATATAATATTTTGTGTATTCTATCTAATTAAGTTTTATAACCATTTTAAATTAAAAACAAACTTTTCACTGCTAAGTGTCTTACTTCAGTCAATATTTAAATAGGATTATATTAATATAGAGGATTAATACTAGCGGCATCATACTGAAAAGAGAAGAAATTAAAACCCTATGCTTTCCCGATGATATTTTAGTATTATGGGAGTCCGAAGAAGACTTGGAAATCATAATAAATGGTATGAATGTGGTCCTGGAGAAAGAGTTCAATATGAGGATTAATAGTGGAAAACAAAGGTAATGGAGTTTGGCAAACAGTGGAATAACAAAGGGTGTTCGTTTGGGAATGGATATTTTGACAGAATAGAGGAAGAACTAACAATATGGAGGACATTGACCAAGTGAAGGGATAGTTTAATTGGCCATGTTTTAGACATGAGGGTCTTTTAAAATTATCATTAGACGGAAATGTGTGGGATATGAGCAAAAGAGGGAGGCCACAATTGAAATATGCTAAGCAGATTAGGGAGGTTGTGGGATGTGTTAGTTTTGTGGTAATGAAAAGACTTTCGCAAGACAGGTTAACATGGAGGGTTGCATCAGACCACTCTTACGACTGAACAGTACAAGTACAAGAAAGAATTTGTGAGCCTTAGATTAAATATTTTTATTGCGGAGAGATGGGCCATGTAGGGCGAGAATGTAAAGAAATTGTGGGAAGTAAGGCTATAACGATAAAATGTTCTGGGGAAAGAATGCCTAAACTCTGAGATTATGCAGTCGAATCTCAGATGTGGGGAATGGCCGCCCTTCATATTGCGAAATCTGGAAGTAGCAGAAAGTGTAGGAACAGGAGTCAAAACTATGGTTGATTTCCGGTTTCATGTGAAACCCAATTAAACTTGATGGTGGGGTGCGTGTCAGCAGTGGCGAAATTTAAGAATAGACTAAGGGGTAAATGTACGGGGAAGGCGCCCGATTGCACCGGGATTCAAGTTCAAATTCACCCTTGGGATAAAAAGATTTAAAAAAGTTTAAACAAAAGTGAGCTAACGTAAATAGAAGTGGCAAATACCACATTAAGGTGGTAATCCGTCCGCAGCCAAGATCAGAGAAATCTTGGTTCTGTGAAGACGACATCGGGTGGAGGATAACTGAGGCCTACAGTATAATGTGCCAATGTAGCAAAACATTCATTGGGCAAACTGTTCGAATTATACATGATCGATGCCCGGAACACGTCAAACACGACTGCAGCAACAGGAAAAGGCCGCCATTTTTGAACACGCTTTAGAAACCGGACATACTATCTAATTTTGTAAGACAAAAATCCTGAAAGGCTACTGAGATTGCGTTCTCCAAGAAGCCCTGAAATTTACTAAACCGAGGCACAGGATTCCAGTTAAATAGGGCTTAGGACCCGGCTCTACAGCTCCTACGGCCCTCTACGCGAGTCAGCGGCTGACCCGACAATGGCCCCGAATGGACCTGAACGTCAACACATGATTGGCCATCCACCCTCAGACAAGCGCTATGTATATCACCACTTTCGAGAGTCCGGACACATACACAAACAATACTGTAATCCTAATGAAAAACAAAGACTTCTATTTGTGTTATCTGCAAGTCAATTTATTCTCCCCTTTTTGGAAGACTGATTCGCACGATGGAGAGTAACCCCCAATCCGTCGAAAGCAGATTTTATCTATTTCATCCACAGGCATGGAACTCCATCGTAATCCCCTTACAGGAAACAACATATCTCGGTATTCATCGAATGAATCCAAAGGTTCAATCTAATAAAATGTCTTCAGTCCCGATCCATTTCTACATTACCCATGTAATAGGGAAAGTTAATTTCGAAGTTAGTTTATGTCTTAAGAACCGGAAAGTAAACGCTGAGTAGAGGGGCATGAGATCCGTGGCCACCAGGTCCGTTGCTCTGGCCCATGGGAAACGCAATCTCAGAAATCCCCTTCTCTGGTAGCACCTAGATGCTGCATTCACGTCAGTCTGCCTTCTTCCTTCTTCCTGTTAACTTGTTTCTCAAAATTGCTGCGTTTGAGAATAAACTCTTTCCTATTTTTACTTTGCGTTCTTTATTGGGCGACCCCCAATAATCAAGGTATCCACTGGTCAATTACAGGGTTGATTCTTTCCCAAACTAGCGAAGAATCTTCCTTCTTATCATCTTTACTATCAAGAGAAATCGTTTCCTATTTCCCGTGATACTCGTCAAAGCCACGCGACTGATGTTACATGGTGGCACACATGTGGATAGTGAATAGAGACGATTTACGACCAATACATCTCCACTTGATTTGGGTGGCCTCATTAAGAACTTCAGTGATTAGCCAGACCAGAAGAACTTAGCGTCTAAGACCACAAGGTACCAAGCTTTCTCAAGGGACTACGTTCTGGAGGATTCCCAAGGCCAGTTGTATTTGATGAAGCACTGAAACCAAGTCTGTGAGGTGAGACGAGGAGTAACGTTAGAAGCTAAAGCCCGAGGGTTGACCTTGCAAAAATCTGCCGAAAGAGGAGTAAAATAGAGCTGCCGAACTACAGATCACCTCACCCTATATTTCGTCGATTGTCTGGACGTAGCCGGTTTATGTACGGAAATTGACGGTTTACACGAGCCTACGGAAGTGTTTTGGAGCAGCTGGGAAATAATTCATCGTGGGCGGCGTGGGAGGCGCGGCGGACGGAGCCACAAGTCTTCGCGGGATATCACCACTACTCGGGTTAGCGCTCGGGCGGCGATGGGCGGCGATGTGAGCAGCGGTCGGGGCCAATACAAACCTTCACGTGATAAGAGGGGCGTGTAGGCTTACTGTGGGCGATTCGGTGTCTGTCATCTTTCCTATTTTCTTTTCAGACTCAAGGTAAATCCAATCCAATATGGCTAATGCGGCTACGGAAAATATTATTAATATTTTTGTTGAAATGGAAAATCTTTTTGTATCAATGGAGCAAGCTATTAAATTAATTCCTTTTAGTTTTGATGAGTATCCTAAATTATTTATCAAAGGAGTTGATGCGTCGATTCACGCCCTACACAACAACCCTTTAGTAGTTTATTGAGTCAAGATCATGGGCGGTGCGAAAGAAAGGCTGTTGACGCGAACTGAAACCATAACTATGCTGTGTCTGTTATATCCGATGACTCGTTAAACTGTAGTCAGAAATAGTCACATGTTTCCAAATCACTCCTTAATTGAGTTTGCATGTCTTCTGACAAAATCTCACGTTTGTTGGAGAATCCCTCAAATACACAATCGACGCCAGTCCGAAATACTTCTTTTAACAATTCACCATCTTGGAAAGGTTCTTCTTCTTCTTCTTAGCGAGCATGTGACCACAACAGTGGAATTTTTAGTTTTTACGACTGGTCTAGTTGCTGGGCAGACGGATTCAATTCGGATTTAATTGAATAATTGGTATTAAACGTGTCATGGTTTGTCTTAAAGTGACGTTACACATTGAGTTATTTTGCCTCTGCAACACTACAGCTGCATAACAAACAAACTTATTTATCCTTAACATTGACGAAACAATACGATTCGTCCCAATGGATGACCACACACGAGCAGATATTATCGGCAGATAACTGGCAGATTTAAGGAATCGTTTACACGTTAGTGTATGTCTTAGGATCGAGATCTGTGCAGATTCTCAAATGCGCGATACATGTGTGCTCTACCTGCGAATGTGATTACTACTCGAGCGATCGCAAAGCACTGTGGGTCAGTTATGTTGTCATACTTAGTGTGTGAGTTTATAAAGTACTTTGCTTTACTGGGAAATATGTTACAATTTGTGCTTTTGAATCAATTCTTCAATTGCATTGTATCCTATAATACCATTTTCACGTGTTCGCTGCCAAATTCTGAAAGTAATTATATAAATGGTCCGAAAGTTGCTGTTACCTCGTTTTCTCACAATAATACAAATGCATTAGAATCTTTTACAACATCTAAGAGGATAAGTAATAGATTAAATAATACGAATAAAAACATGGATAATTCATTTGGTGCGTAAATAATTGTATTCACAAAATACATTTCTTTCAAGTTCACACTGTTACACAACGAACATAATCAGGGAGACAACAAATGTTTGATGAGAAAATAGTTTAATCATCATTAAAATGATCTCTGTTGATATTGTTCCATTCCATCTTTCGCGACAAAGAGCCTTTTTTACTAGTTAAGTAAAGGGATGTATTAATAATAGAGGCTCAAGAAGAAGATATAGGGAAAAAAGGAACAAACACTTCTGTTAGTGTTGATGTAAACCGTTGCTGACAATATGAGAATGTTTGCAAGTTTAGATTACCTGAATTCATTCTTTGTGATTCTTCCAGATAATTGCTAAATTGTTATTATTAATAAATTAATGCCAAATAAAAGAAAAAGTTATTAAAATTTATTAAAGAACAGATGTTAAATTTTCTGTGATATGTTTTGTGTGTCAAATAATGTAGCAATTATCAACTTTTATCACATTCATATTTCATATTTAAGGTAAACTACTAAACCTTAATTGATAATTGAATATGTAAATATATCATGAAAATAAAAAAATGAGCATTTATTCTTTTTCGTGTAGCATTTAAAGCTTATAAATGATAAATTGTAGAAATTGAACCCCGCAATATTTTTACAAAACTGAATTTGTGTTAATGAATACAACAAGTAGACATTGTCTGCTAAGTCCATCAGGTACAGTGTCTCGCTACTGAGTAGTCTCTATGTACTCCGCCAGAGAGCTCCAGCAGCTAACAAACACTGCTGCTGCCACATCTCCCTGTCAGTGCTCTTGATCTAGCTAGTGTGTTGCCTCCTGGCAATTGCGTCGGGCATACCTTATGTGTGTTGCGACGTATGTCATTATTTTCGGTACGGACGACATACGTCCTCGGTTGGTCTGCCTTTGTATCTTTGACGAAGACTCGGGTCCCTGAAGCCAACTCAGGTAGTCTTCTTGCCCCTTTTGCCGATTTATAATTTCTCTCGGTCCTTGCTCTTCAATGGTCTTCTTTTTCCTTTACTTTTCGACTATTCACCACTCTCTATTCAAGTTGACTGGAATATAAGGTAAGAAATCTTTCAATCTACGACCCATCGATAGTTCCGCTGGTGAGTGTCCGTTTTCCAAAGGCGTGTTGCGGTAGGCCAGCAGGCCTTTGTAGGGGTCTTTTCCCTTCGCAAAAATTCTCTTCACAGTTTTGACTCCCGCTTCGGCGAGTCCATTGCTCCGTGGGTAGCCAGGACTTCTTGTAACTAATTGAAAGCCATATGCTTTCTGGAATTCCTTGAACCTTTGGGATTCCCGAAATGGGTTGAACTGAGTCCCGTTGTCTGTGAAGATCTCTTCCGGGATGCCTTGTCTTGCAAATATCTCAGACATTTTTTCGATGATAGTTTCCATTCTCAAGTTAGGAACTTTCGTTACTTCCGGGTATCGGAAATATCTATCAAAAATTATTAGCTACCATTCATTGTTTACTTTAAATAGATCCACGCCAGCTTTCTGTCACGGTTCATGTCTATTCGTCCGGTGTTATGCGCAGATGTCACAGTTGTCTACCTTTTGACGTATCTGCGTAGACATACGAGGCCACCAAACAGTTTGATTGGCTCGAGCTCTACATTTCGTAATACCGAAGTGTCCCCCGTGGATCCTGTCTAACATTTCTGCTTGTAGTTTCTTTGGGATGATGATTCTCGATCCGTACATCAGCAATACATCCTGACAGGTAATGTCCCACCGTTTCTCCCAGAGCGGCTTCAAATAGGTGGGTAGAGATTCTTGTCTTGGCCATCCGCTGCAGATGTAGACTCTAACAGCTGCTAGTTTTCAGTCCTGTTTCTGTTCCTCGACGATTTGCACGAGCTTCCGAGTGGACACTGGAAGATTTGAAATCGCTCCGATCACATGATTTTCCACTTCCTCCTGGAATGCGTCATGTATTGTCCGAACAATTGGTTGTCGAGATAGGGCGTCGGCTGTTTTCAAGTGTTTACCGGTAGTAAAGAATCGGGTGAGTGGTTTATCGTCGGTTTGCACTATGATTTGCATGCCTGTTATGTAATCGGCAAATATCTCACAGGCATAGATAATAGCTAGTGCCTCTTTCTCGATCTGGGCGTACCTTTTCTCGGCGTCTGAAAGTAGTCTTGACGTATACGATACAGGTTTGATTTTTCCACCTTCTTGAATGTGGAGTTGCGCTTACGTTTGCAGCGGCCCACTTATGTTCCTTGCATTCATAAATGACTTAACAATCGGTATAAAATCACAGATCAAAGTTTTTGCGATGATTGTATGGTTTATAGGGAAATCGCAAACGTTGAGAATGCACAATTCTGCCGACTGACTTAGACAAAATTTTCCAATGGTCAGTTAGAAATAAAATGCAAATAAATGCAACGAAGAGTAAGGCAGTCGTTTTTACAAAAAAGAGAAATGTCCCTCCCACTAGATATAAAATGGGGAACGAAGTTGTAAGGGAATCAAATAACTGTAAATATCTTGGGATCACGATTACTAAAGATTTAAATTGGAATAATGAGGTGAGCGAGGTCGCAGGTAAAGGGTGGAGGGCGCTGCTGCTGCTTCACTTTGTAAAAAGGGTCTTGAGGTAAAGCACGAGAAAAAACAAGATTTCTGCTTACAAAACTCTGGTTAGGCCAATTTTAGAATATGGGGTAACGTGCTGGGATCCATATCGAAATAAACACACTCTAGCGTTGGAAAAAATACAAAAACGGGCAGAAAAATGTTTGGGGGTCAGGTGATTCGCGAACAATCCTCACGGGAATTTAGAAGGTCTCAGTAATAGAAGGAAACATGCCAGGTTGTGCGCAATATATAAAGCTTATAAGGGTGAACCACAGGGCCTGTGAAAGAAATAACAAACCATCTTACGGCGCCGAATTATATTTTAAAAAATGACCACTCGTTCAAAATTAAAGAAAAAGGGCAATGCACTGACGTACGAAAATATTCATTTGTAAATAGGTGAATACGCGATTGGAATTCCTTCCTTGCCTCCTGCAGAAATGCTCACGACTTTTCCGGGTAGCATAAATCAGTTTAGGAATAGGCTAAGAAAACTTAGGTGAGTAGTATTCTTTTTAGAATCAGTGAAGTGTAGTGAAGGTATTTCTGTGTGATTCATTTCTTTTCTTTTTCAGATCAAGAACTATGCTTCAAAATTCTTCCTTAGTGTAAAATTTTTGTAATTGTATTTGTGTTTTATTTGTATATAGCTGCCACCGGGCAAATGCCCAATAGCACCTAAGTAGTAATAATAAACGACCTTCAGATATCGTGGCAGATCTCAAAAATATGCCAGAAATCTGCCACAATATCTGCTCGTGTGTGGTCTCCCAATCAGTGTAAAAATTATATTTTCGTTTTCTTTTACCTGAAGTTAATCATAAAATACTAATGAAAAATTAAACACTTTCGGTCTTTCTGACAATGTTATTAATATGTTAGGTTCCTACCTGCAAGACAGGCAACAATTCGTATGTTACAATGGTTTTCTCTCTGAAAGATTCAATACTCGATGAGGTGTAACGCAAGGATCGAATCTTGGACCATTGCTATTCACGTTATTTATAAACGATATTGCCATGCACATACATTCAAATGTCCTTCTTTATGTGAATGATCTTAAACTTTTCAGAAAGATAAACTCGAATGCTGACTGTGCAGCTCTTCAACAAGACCTGAACAATATAATTGAATGGTTTCAAAGAAATAAACTTTCCTTCAATACAAAAAAATGTGTATTGTATACTTGTACACGTAAAAATAACTATTTCAAGTACAACTACACAATGGCGACGGATCATTTAGCAAGTGTAAATTCGGTTAAAGATTTCGGCGTAATTTTCAATCAAATACTCACTTTCGGCGATCACATATGCAAATCCACACAGAAAACAAACAAAGGCATTGGACTAATTGTAAAAACTCCAAATTGTTTAGAAATACATCTACCCTGTTACATCTTTATTCATCTCTATTAAGCCCAATATTGGGATCCCATACATAAGAAACAACCTCACGAAGTAGACAAAATTCAAAAAAAGTTTTTAAGATTTCTTTACTACATGGACCAAGCTTAGACAAGTCATATGAAGAGCTTTTGGAAATACATAATATAGATTAACTCTCAACTAGACAAAAGCGAGCGTCAAACTGTGTAATGCCAAAATCGATGACTACACTTTGTTATCCTACGTAAATTTTCGTGTAGCATGGTTTACTAAGAGACACCAGACACTCCTTACTTTATAACACAAATATTAAATTGGTAACAGCCTCGAAATCTCCAATGCAATCAGTTACCACCTCAGGTAGATTTGTTTCATTCCAATTCCATAGATATTACTTATTATCCACTAAAATCTTTCAACCAATATACTTAAATATCTCTTCTGTTTATATGTCCAAGTGACACTTCACAATTGTTTATTTCATGTGAATTGCACAAGATTTGCAGTCCCTGAGGAGAGCTGACAGGGAATTCCTTCCGGAGGCATTTTCATTTCGAATATCACCTTGTCTTGCTCATAGTGCAGTGTTATTTGTGCAGTGCAGTGCAGTGTTGTCTGTGAAGTGAAATATTGTTCATATTATAAAATCTTTTCTCAATAATCATATTTTATTTATTTTCTTCTATATTTATAAATATATTTGTAATTTCATTTTTACATTTTTAACTAACCTCAATTAGAAATGCCTCGTTAATGTAAGAAAAAGTTGTGATGTAATACAATGTTCACTGTATTAACACATTCATGGTATCTACGTAATTGGACCAACGTCTGTGTAGTACCTACAAATAAATAAATTACTATTCATTTTGGGGTTAAAATAAGTAAGTTTAAAAAGTAAAAACAAGAAGTAGGAGACACCAAATATCAGTATTGATCTTTGTTTACAGGCTACATGAGGGTGATCCTGAAACAGGCATCTCCCCTTTAATAGCATAGTTAGGGAAATTAAAAGGGTGGAGGTAGAGCAAGGTAGCCAAGGGTTGATAGGGTCACCGGGCTACCCGGTGTTTCACCTAAAGAGATGCAGGGAAAACCCTAGAAAACCTGCATCAGGTAGGTCGGACATTGGGTACTATTCTTACGCCCTTTCGAATGACGGGAGACGAGTTTTTTATGGACTCGCAGCATTCCCTTCTCCATGTCTCCACAAATTTTAGGAGGCAGTTGGCCGACTGATCCAGTGGTACATATACCTCCTAAAATATGTGAAGGTGGCGTGGCCTATGAGGGCAAAATCCTTCTGGAAACTCTCACTGGCATTATCCTTGAAATATCAGCATGTAACTAGAAACATTATATAGTTTCGGTTTCGCAAATATAAAAGCAAGAAAAGTTCAATTTTTGTACCTATAACAAAGTTGTATTATAAATCTTAAAATAAAGAAATTACTTTTACTCATAACCTAAGAAAATATACACGAACTGCTATTTCCTGCTTTTAGAAAATTGCATTTCTACTTTAACGATTACCATGTTAATTAGAATGTATGCATTCATTTGAAGGAAATAGATAAGGAAATTTTAAATCATTTTTTTGGGAATTTCTCGGTTATAAACATATATAATGAACAAGAAGTTACATTAATTAATAATTAACAACAGTCACGAGTGAGAAGTTTAGCTCCCGCTCTCCCGTCTCACTCCTTTCGAATAATCTCAGGAAATCTACTCCAGAAATCTCCCCTCAAAATGTCTCCGCCTGCCTTTTTGAAACCTCTTCCCCATTTCTTTCCTTTATTTCACTAAGGTGGCGGGGATGGATATCCACCAATAATATTCAGGGTTTTAAGTGGGGAAATACGACACACGATACCGCTAATTCTCACTAAAATTGGGAACTCCCAAGGCGCGACATTAGGTCTGACATTTATTGCCCCTGTGTCAACTGCTGTCTCCTTTTCTTGATTCCTTGTCGCCAAACCCGATCATACGTGTTTGTCCGTTACACATAGTAATGACAAACTTCTTGATTATAAACAATGTTTCATTTTATGCAATTAAATAACTAAATCATTCAAAATGCTTTTCTACAAGTTGTGAGAAAACTGGCGCTGAAACGGCGGGCCTGCCCAGGGTATTCAAAATGATTACCTTGTTGTGGCAGATCATGCATTGACACGAAATGGATAGGTTCGTTAATCGCTACGTCAAGACATGACATGTTTGTCAGATTCGTAAACATAGGAAGCAAACGTTCGACGGACCATTCCACACCGCTATTCCGCAAGAACGTAGTGGTTGGTAATGCTTCGTGCATTTTGTAAATATGTCAGGCTGCTTGGCATGAGAACGAAAAAATGTAATGAATGCTGTTGATGTCATCAAAATCGGCTGGACATACTGCTCACGAAAACGAAATTATACCCTTACCGAAATACTGCGAGAAGAATAACTAAAAACGTCGTTGCTTCACATCATATCACAATAATGGTCGTTAGAAATAGTATTGCTAGTGAATTACATCGTTCGGCTTGGAAACGCTACGCACGTCGTAAGGTTGTAACCAAGGCACTAGATGATCTACATCAAATGGATTTGGTGGAAATGACAGTTTTAAGTACATGCCAACTATTATCGGTGTTTACTCCAAATATGCTCCAACTAAGGAAATATACAAATTATATAAGAGCAAAAAAACATCCAGACAGACAGAGGTACTGAATTCTATAATGCGGATTTCAAAAAATGGACATCAATCATTACTCTACGTACTGTAATATGAAAGCAAGTGTTGTCGAACGTTTTAACCGAACTTTATCTGAGCGAATGCGGACAATGATTACAAAACAAGGCTCACATGTGTGGATAGATGCGTCATAAAATATTATTAGCGATTACAATCACTCCAGTCAGCGTGATGTACATGACAATCGTTTGCTCACATCGGTGTACAACACAATCAAAGTCGTTGGAGGAAAGAATAAATTTAAAGTTGGAGGCGTTGTCCGCATCAGTAAACAAAAACACCAATTCGAAAAGGGTTATACACCGAATTGGACTACAGAACTCTTCACTATTCACAAACCCCATAACATACATATTGAAGGATTACCAACAATAACTGCTGGCCGGTGCTTTCTGCATAAACTAATCATTCAGATGTCTATCTCGTATAGCGTATACTCCAAAGGAAAGGAAATAAAGTATTTGTAAAATGGTTGGGATATAATAATTCTCACGATAGTTGGATTAATAAAAACCATGTTCTGTAATGTTTTTTAATAAATTAAATCTTTTTTCTTTGTGAAAAATTGTATGATATTGTTGTTTTTTCCACTCATTACTCTTTTCCTAACTGGATTGTGGGGGAAAATTAAAGAAGACAAAAAACTTTATAGCAAATGTGTTTATTTATTTTTTATGAACATAACACAAATTAATATTATGCATAATCTAGATGTGTTGAACTAGTACACACACACTGCAGGGCAATTGATGTTTACGCATTAAAGACAAATTCTGAAAAGAAACAACAACACAAGAAATACGCTACATATAAAAGTATAAAATAATTACATTTGTTGCTGACTACTACTTCCATCTCATCGTTTATACTTGTTATAAACTGTGGTAACAGTCGCACTGTATCTATTGCATTTTGTGGATTCGCACCCCGCAATTCTCCCAATCTCGGGCAACCGAGATCAAAAATATTATTCCTATATAAAACAACTAAATCTCATGTACTAAGTTGTTCATGTTGGTCGTAATAGTTCTGAAAATCCAGAACACACTTCTGTTTATCAAACAATTACATACAATAAAAAATTGATGGTTGTGCGAGACGATTTTATATTCATGTATTGGGGAGGAGGGAAATGAAATCGATCCTAATAACACCTCTTATTTACACCACACAAAGTGCGAGGAATCCCTCCGGCAGTCTTAAAGGTCACTGAAACATTAAGACTAGTGACTAAACAAGATCGAATCTTCAAGGTCAAGTGACGTAATAGGTCAAAGTTCAAGGTGGATATGAATCGGCTTTGACATACTATTCAAGTCTACTGCAGCAAGTCTTAACGTGAAACCAGTATTAAACAAAATACAAGGGAAGTTTGGCTAGAACCGTTTTGAAATAATCGCGTTGTCATTGAGTATCAAAATGCCATAATAGTATTTAAAAATTGCAAACTTCAAATACGTGTTTCCTTTGTCTGAATCAAAGTCTCAATTCAAGGTATTGTTCCAGTCGAGACAAGGCCTTATGCATGAAATGTAATGATCCCGCCATGTATCTGTTTGTGTAGAAAAGTAACCACTGAAAATTTGCGTACCTTACAAATAACTAAAATATGGATCATCGAGCCCATCTTTAAGGGAAAATTGATGAGATGTGTTCTCAACGCCGCGGCCAGTTCACTTTTGAAAGCTCATCTCTAACTAATAAGCTCTTGTTTAATATCATTAATACGAAGGATCTATGTTTGAAGCTTCTTTGAATATCTTCAATTAATACGAAAAGTTAATTTCTGTATAAGAATATATTTAACAAACGGTCTACAAGATCAAAAACACATATTTATGATACCCTGTCGTACCACATTATAACAGTTTGTTACTTCTTTGGGTAAGTTGAAATTAGATCACACAAAAGAGGAAACCATTACTGGAAAATTGTCCCTATAGAGCCGCTAATCAAACACCCATAATAACTGGTTCTATTTCCAACTCTCTTTGGATGGGTAGTTACCAGAAAAGGTCATGAATTACTGTCCACGATTCTATGGTTAAACATATTTCAACTTCGAATAATGAGGCACTTACACACCGAACGAAATTTAGATTCTATAGTACGACGATTTTAGCAACTGGATTCAATTAGTATTCAAGAAAAGCAAATTCGTGAAATGACAGTTAAAAGAATATTTTCAAGAGTCATTTCTAGAAAAAAGGAGAAGACTCTGACAGATAAATTACGCACAGCAGGGGGGAAGGGGGCGAAGGGGGGAGAGATCCGGATTATATAAAAAAGTCACGTTGTTGAGAAAGTTGCTTTGAATGTCACAGGAGAAAATGTATTATTTGCTCCATCACGCCGTTAGAAAGGAGAAACAGAATGTGTTTGATGCATCTCCTCACGTCAAGAACTGCGCATTCCTAAATGAAACTTTGGAAGCTGGTACCAACTTACTTCCATCCCACTACGCTTCACAGCTCATTCATAGGGTATCGTGTCCAATGAGAGTTAATATTTTCTGCAGTGAACTCTCTTTCTAGATGACGATGACGGAAACTTCGAGACAACGTGAGGTTTTTTTCACGTTTTTAATTGTTCGTTTTGATTAAAATTTGTCTTTATTATAATTTTATGAATATACTCTGGAATATATAATAAGAAAGGGAAGATATTGTGATGTGGTTGAGAACTATGGACTTGAGGAAAGGAATAAAAGGGGAGATACGCTAGTAGAATTTTGCATTGAGCACTAATTAGTCTTGACGAATACCTGGTTTAGGAATCATGAAAAAGAGTTTACATATGGAAGAAGCCGGGTGATACGGGCAAGTACCAATTAGATTATATAATGGTGAGACAGAGGTGTTAAACTGCAAAACGTACCCAGGAGCAGATATAAACTCCGACCATAATCTACTGGTAATGAAATGCAGGCTAAACATGAAGAAACTAAAGAAATGGACTAAAACAAAAAAAGAGAATTATAAAAACTGCAACAACATGAGGTACTTCAGAGTTTCAAAGAAGATATAAAGAATAGATTAATAGAGAAACAATATAGAAAAGAAATTGTCACTCTTGAAGGAAAAAAATAGGAAGAATAGCTCAAACCATTAGGAAAACATTGTTAACACAAGAAATTATAAAAATAATTGATTAAAGGCGTAAATAGTAAAACGCGAGAGATGTAAATGGTAAGTACAGATGCTTGAAGAATCAGCCAAAGAGGCTTCGCTTGAAGATTTCATGACGAAAGGGAAAATAGACACAGCTTATAGGAAAATCAAAGAAAAATTCGGAAAGAGAAAAATTATCAGCAAGAACATCAGGAAAGCTAATGGAAAGCCAATTCTGGATTAAGAGGAAAAAGCAGAAAGATAGAAGGAATATCTACAAAAGCTGTATCAGGTAAATCTAGATGAGCCAGTAATAGAAGAAGAAGAGAAGTTATGTAGGTTTTCACAAAAGATTTTGGAAACTTCATGTTGTACTTTAAAATTTAATTCAGGTAGGAAAACAATTAAAATCATTAGATTCAACTTATGAAACCAAAAATTGTATTTTTTTACAAAAAGATGCAGTTTTATCTCGTCTATTAAAAATTGTAACACTTGTTCCTTGAAATGATAAGTTAATTGTACTTTGTAAAAAGATCTGTCATATATGCTAAATTAACAAACGCGAAGGATTTGTTAAAAAATGAACAAAATATTGTCCTGAATTATTTGTGCCTTCAAGAAGACTTAAAAGTTCAAAGAGTCTTATAGCGCTTTATGTTCACTACCCATTTCATCGCACAAAGCTTTATTGAATCTGGATTAAAGTGGTTTTGATTCTACGTAGTTAATCACTTTCACGGCTTCATTCATAACAATTTTTAAATTTGTGGAAATTTTTTGTTTGCCGTATTTTTTCTAAAACCAATTTCAGATCCTCAATCGCCCACTTGCTTTGTTTTGCTGCTTCCTTAACTTACCTAACAAGACATAATATGTCTTAATATCAGCGAAATTAACACCTTAATTAACGAGATATTTTTTAAATGGGTCATTATGACAATATGTGGAAAGCGTCCGAAATATCTCAATTAATAGATACGTTTAACCCTATGTGTTTTGTTTGCCAGAAAAAACATTATCTAAAGCGCATCACTAAAGCTTTTCTGCGGACCTCCGGTTCAGAGCCGCTCCGCTAGATGGTGCTGAGGGACTGCAATTATGCGCTGTTGAACATATCTGTATAAGGTTGGTTTATTTGTTGCCCATAGCTGCTCATTCTCAAATGAAATAAAATATTCAAATATAATTTTCTGAGTCTAGCGTTAAAATAAATAGTATCTGTATAATATAACTTTGAGCTATGGCAATCTCCGTCTCACTCGTGCAGCATTCTAATTAACTCAAGACGGACACACGTGGTCATTGTTACCCAGGTTTCCTATTGGAATAGGGTTTCTTTGTTTCACAACGTTGTTGAATCTGTTCCGAAACAAGCTAGAAACAAAGAAAGGTATGAGAAATAATTCCACTTTCTCCCGTTAGATGCATACGTCTTACGAACTGAATAAGTGATATTATAAAAGGATATTGTAATCCATAGTTTAGATGGAACCACTGGAACACGTGTTCAGGGCCAGCGGAACAGAGTTTGGGCTCAGACCAATAGAAAAGTGTGAATAACACAAGAAATAATTTTTTGATTAATGAAAGGCGTAAATATAAAAACGCCAGAAAGGAAAATGGTAAAGAACAGTACAGACGCATGAAGAATGAGATATGTAGGAAGTGCAAAGCAGTAAAAACAGCTTCGATCCAGTTTACATGGAAATCAAAGAGACAATCGGAGCGAGGAAAAATATTAACAACAACATTAGGATAAAGAAAAATAAATAAATATGGAAGCATATCTATGAGTTGTATCACGGTGGAAATCTAGATTAGTCAGTAATAGAAGAAACAGAGGATGTGAGTGATGCAGAGTTGGGGGACAAAATTTTATGGTCGGATTGTGTCTAGGCGCTGACACATATGACCTATTCCAGCAGGTTTGATACGATCATCGGGCGAAATCTACGAAACAGGAAGAATGTCAGAAGTCATAATTATACACATACTGAAGAGAACTGGAGCTAATGGATGCGAACAACACAGGTTTAGTAACTCATGCGTGAAAAATATTAACGAAAATAGTATATAGGAGAATGGAACGACAAATAGAATGCGTGTTAGGTTTTAGAAAGAATGTAGGGGCAAGAGAAGCAATATTGACTTTGCAGCTAATTTTAGAAGAACCGGCCTTCGTTATAGCATTTGTAGATTTAGAAAAAGCGTTTGTACGTGAACTGGAATACACTATTAAGGATTTTGAAGGGCTCTGGAATAAAATATCGAGAGGAGGCACCTATACACCACCTCTACAGAAGACAGGCAGCTGTAATTAGAATAAAAGATCAACAAAAGAAAGATAAGAAGCAAGGAATAAGACAAGGATGTAGTCTGTCGCCCATGCTATTTAACTTATATATAGAACAGGCGATGAAGAATGTTAAATCGAAATATGGAAAAGGAATCATACTACAAGGAGAAGAAATAAAAAACCTTACATTTTAACGACAATATTGTAGTATTAGGGGAGTTAGAAGAAGACTTGGGAACCATAATAAATGGCTTTAACGGGGTCCTGGAGAAACAGTTCAATATGAAGTTTAATAGAGGGAAAACCAAGGTAATGGAGTGTAGTTTTGGAAGGGATGTTTTGGCGGAAGTTAAGGAATTTTCTACTTGGGACGCATAATAACTAGGGATGGTAGATGTATAGTAGACATAAAGAGTAGGATAGCACAGGCAAGGAAGGCTTTCACAAAATAGGGGAACTTACCTCTGGTTAATATAAGAGTGAATATTAGGAAATAATTGCTAAAAATGTTGGTATGGAGCGTGGCGTTATATGGGTGTGAAACGTGGACGATAGGAGTTGGGGAAAGGAAAAGAATGGAAGCCTTTGAAATGTGATGCTATAGGAGAAAGCTGAAAATCAGATGGGTGAATAGAATCACTAACGAGAAAGTTCTAAACAGAATAGGGGAAAAGTGAACAGTATGGAGGACATTGACCAAGAGAAGGGATAGATTAATAGGCCACGTTGTAATACATGAGGTTCTTGTAAAATTAGCATTAGAGGGCAGTGTGTGGGGTAAGAACAGAAGAGGGAGGCCAAGGGTTGGAATATGCAAAAAAGGTTTGGGATGACGTGTACTTTTATCTGGAAACATCACCCCCAATTAGGCAGTATTCCAACCCGCCTGGACCCTATCTATTTCAAGACATTAATGACTATGAAAAAGTCTTAAAGCAACAGAAAAAACTTACAAATCGTGGCGGGGCAACGGCTCGATCTAATAAAATTAAATGCTGTCAACGTAGACTATCAAAAATTTACGAAATTACACATAATTAATATAGATTTATTAATAGATAATATTTGTCTATTTACAGTGACCATAATACATCTTTAAAGTATGATCGTGAAGCTCCTAGGTGACGGTTTCTCACTGTATTAACAGACTAGTAAACAGATTTAGTAACAAGCAAATATCATTATAAGATGTAGTCCGTGTCTCGTTTGAATTTAGCTGTATTTTCGGAAATAATAGATGATTTAGTGAAGGCAGATAGTGCACTAAAAGGAGAATCAAATTGTGAACAAGTTCCTTCTAAGAAAAATTAGTATTGGAGCGATCCTAAATCACCTAGGATAGATGACTCTCACTCGTCATACATGGTTTTCCACAATTGCGTTAAAAAAACAGTGGCATTTAACAGCCATTTGCTAATGATGTTAATGTCGCATCGAAACGTCTGCCTATCTCAATTATATTATAAAAAATATATATTATTATTCGGGTTGAGATCGTAGGAAAAACAATTTCCATTCTTCCCCGATATTTTCGAACAGAAAATTATGTATTTTTAATATTTAATTGATAAACATGCATCCTATTCGCAATACTGATTTCGAAACATGCCACTCTTTTTAATATTCCCATTTGAATCAATATTTGTACATTACATGTTTGAAAATACTAAGATATGGTGTAAATAATTAAGTCACTTTAATTTGTCTTTTGCTGCTTTAAGGATTTTAACGCACTCAAAATGCGACAGGCAACTCCCCTTTAATAGCATAGGAAGGGAGTTGAAAAGGGGGGATGCGGAAGGTAGAGCAAGGGATGACTAGGGCCACCGGGCTATAGTTTAAGGATCCTACCCGATGTTTCACCTAAAGAGATGCCGGGAAAATCCTAGGAAACCTGCATCAGGTAGGTTGGGCATTGGGTAGTATTCTCACGCCCTTCCGAATGACGGATGAAGAGTTTGCTGTGGGGTCGCAGCATTCCCTTCCCCGTGACTCCACCAGTTTTAGAAGGCAGTTGGCCGACTGATCCAATGGGATGAGTGGACAGCTCTTGCCATATGCCCAGTACATATGCATCCTAAAATAGGTGAAGGTCTGTCGGGATGTGAGAACTTTGAAAAAACAAAGAGAGTATGAGGCATTCCCGCAGTCACTCTGAGAGAAAACTCCCACAGGCACAGTTTCAAAATGTGACGTTTTTACTTGCTCTCCTACACGAGTGGGGATGACGTTACGCTATTGTCTCTCTATCTGTTTAAGATACTCTTTGGTTAAATCACGTCTCGCAACAGATTAATATCGAATTCATACATTTTACGGCTTAATATAAATAAATATTGCAAGAAAGAAGGCAACCAGCCACTTAAAACAATAAAACATCAAACACCTGTTTAAATACGCCTTCAGTCCGTTTCCCTATTCCATATCCAAATACAACGGCGAGTTTCACACAGAATATTCTCCAATGTGTAACTTCATAGCTTATTATTAGTATTATAATCTTTTGATGGTTTAGCGAGGAAACGAATACTTCATAATCTCTGTATTTGATAATGCACATAACCTAAATTTCATTTAAAAAATGGTATTGTGAACACGGAAAAACTTTAATAGTTGATGAAACTACATAAAAACGATGGCCAGAATAATTATAGGCAATTATTGAATAACACACCAACTTTGGGTGTAGAAGCACTGTTTTGCTTAAAATAGAATCGTACGAGTCCAATTTCACGTGAACAGTGTATTCATTTTATGTATTTATAAAAGAAAGATTTTGTGAACTGAAAAAGGAAGGACTATCATAAAATGAAAAGGTTAATAGGCTTTGTACCGCTTGCCTGAGAGGAAAGGAGTGAACTGGTTTCCAGAGAAAGGTTAGTAGTGCGTTCGTTTGCAACACTCGGACTCAAGATTGCGACACGCTCGACGTTCCACGCTCCACCCACACGCTCCACGCTCAACTCAAAACAACAGGCCTTTTGTCCAACCTGCGAAAGTATCTCGAGGAAGTCGCCGTAACCTTTCATTCCGTTGGGATACGAATCTGTCGTAACTAGGAAACGGCGGCATTTTCATTTGCGTTTGCATAACAAAGTTGGTAGCAGCGTGAGATCGTTGAGTTTCGCACAGTCCAAGCTTTGCCCTACTCTATCATTCCCTCCTCTTAACCAACAGCTATACTCTGTGTGTACTTAACCCAAAACATCCTCAGTTTATTATCACAGGAAGACCCCTTTCGTAGATTTTACTGCCTTCATTGCATACACCGAAATACAGTTAACATTAACGTTTCTTTTTCCAATAATTTATATCGCCCTTTAGCTGAAATTCAGCGTTTTTCAGCAACGCCGAGTCGCGTGATGCTCATAACTTATCAAAATCAGCTTAAGAATACCCTTGTTTTTTCTCCATCATACTTTCCGCACGAAAGAACGGACTATACAAAAAAAGAAGACAAATTACATTCACTAATTGAATTTGCATAAACTGTATGCACTAAATCCAGAAAAATCTAACAATCAAAGTGTACCCCATCAGTCATTTATCCGAAAGTTTAGTTCTTACGAAGTAAATCATAATATTAATAAAACACCCAACTTGTCATTCATTTTATTACACATGACGCTTATTGCAATTTAAGTTATTAATTTCAACTAAACTTGCTACACATATCACGGCAATCTCATACAGATATAAATTTGAATATACGTCTAAAACAATTTGTAAATTTATACTTTCTTTAAATATTTAATTTATTGTGTGAATAACAAATAAACTCTGGAATGAGATTTGAGAGGAATGCACAAATTTTCAATTTTTACAGACAAAATCGTTTAATTAAATAAATACACTACAGCATAGCATACACTCCATATTATCTGTATTTTTATATCATAAACCTTTACAGTAATGTGAATAAACGCTAAAAATTTGAGAGCTAATAAGGATGAATGGACGATGAATATCGTACTTTAAAAAATTTGTGACAGATCGTTTGTACAAAAAATATGTATATCGTCAGAAAATGGCCGTATTGTCGGGCATAATCAAAGACAGAATAACAGAGGGAGGAAATTCTATGTCTAATAATGTCCAAAAATTTTTTAATTATTTGAAAAAACTCTGTGAAAGAATAACGGTAATCATGTAAGATATGTAACTTTCTATACTGAAATAATTTTGGATCACTTCTGATTTATACAAGGATACATAGTTAAGGCAACATTTGACTCGCGGAAACTCCAGTCCGTAACTAATTATAATGCATTGTATTACTGTGTGGTGACCCTGACAAACCGCGAGTAAGACAACTTTCGTGGCCTTGTTTCACGTGATTCGCTGAACTTTGTCTCCAGGACCATCGGCACGTCCTTCATTCTCAGAAACGTGATGTTTGTAGACGTTTATACCGTACAAAAAACAAACGTTCCATATTCATTAAAAAATTCTCAAATTAGTTTGTCCTTGATGCACAAAAATTATTATAGAATTGTAATTAGAGTGACGAACGAAAATGATTATTAGTTTCATTTAATCTTATTTGTATAAGTATTATTCTTGTTGCAATTCAAATTTATCTTCAAAACGATCGCGTTATAGGCTATTGACTGCATTCAACATATACCAAAGCTTACTTTCATTCTTGAAGACTTTATTACACTGAATCCATATTTTTATCTATTTTCCCGAAAAATGTTAATTATTTGCAATAAGGAAATAAATACAGTTTTCTTGGTGCTCGGCCACGTGATCGGTGATCGGAAACGCTACATGATTGTTTGTAGGCCCAGTGACGTCACAAGTTGTTAAAGTTCTAAGCGTCTGTGTGCAAGATGTCAGTTAATATGCTATTTCACGTCGTTTCTGGTGTCATTAATGATACATTTGGTTTTATTAAAGCACAATCATTCTCATTTTTATGAAATGGAGAGAAATGTCGTGAAAACAGTCAGCAGAAACCTGCCCAAAGTGGACGCAATTATATTCAGAAATAACCCAAACTTTCATGCTGCGTTCCTTAAAAAAGGTTACAAGTGCTACGCAACTATAATAAAATATATACAATCTTCATTTAAAGAACAATAACTGTAATAAATTAATTAAATGAGAAAAATCTGCTGTCTCGTGTTGGGTCAAATTATGTGTTACTGTGCAAGAGTTATATAAAAGGAAAACACAACCTCATGCACTCCTCACACAGTTCATTGAGAAATCAGAAAGAAGAAAAATAGAAAATTGTGAACTTTTGAAATATCAAAATGACTTTAAGTATAATGATGTGACACCATTCTCAATGTATTATTTCATTGTGGAAAAATGTTGATAAAATGCTTATACTATCACAAATATAATACAATATTGTGTTATTTCAAAGCAAAATAAAAAATTGTGTACTTACATTGAAGAGATCTTTACATAAAAATACTCACAGGGTGACGTCACGACTCCGCGTCCGAGCCAATGCAGCGTTTTGGCGTTGTTTTTTTTATTTAAACTTTATCGCGAAATTCTGGGTGAATTAGGACAGTAAACGTTTAAAAAAATCCGATATAGTTAACATAAGTTGACGTAATAAACAATCTACTACGATTTTCTAAAAGTAGTCATCAGTCTGACGTTTGATAACTGCAGTCTATATACTATATATACTTCCTGATATCTATTCAACTGTTCTGGTACTGATTTATATGTTCATCAGGTATGAATTATAAAGAATTCTTTTGCTTTTGCTTATCTGCATCAAGTAACGAGTAAGATGCGGTATAAAATATGGTAATAATTTCGTCAGTAAGGTAATAATAATTGCATGATAGGCCAATATTAAAGTGACTAAGTTTGTTGAAGTGCACCAACTATATAGCTTATGGACTGATTCCATCACATTCGGGGGCACAAATAGAATTTATTTACTGTTAGATGATCGTTTGTTCTTTCCTGTCGTTTCCGTCTCCATTCTTTCTCTTGTAGAAGCTCTCCCTTTCTCACCTTTCGGTTTGTTCCACTTTCAGACCCTGTCCTTTCCCCAAGTACATCATTGTCACACAAGTTCTAATGCAGATTCGTTGTTATACAATTGGAGAAATGAGTGCATCAGTTTTGAATTGAGTTAGCACTGATATGGATCGCATGTATAGTGAGTGCTAGTTGTGGTAGTCCTTCTGGCATGGGCGGGCCCAGAGAAAGTGGCTCGACCTTGCGCGCAGGCCGCGATCTCGCTCAGGGACGACGGCGAACATCACCTTCACTAAACATTCATACACAATAATCAACATCAATATCTTATATCTTTTAATCATTATTATTTACTAAAACTAGCCAGTGTAGCATCCGCTGAATGATATTGTTAAAACGTGCTACTTTCAGCGTTTACGATAAAGCTTAAAAAAGATAAATTAGAACTTCACTTAGTGAATTCCTAGGTAAGTTTAGCAGCTTTGAAATATTTCTTTGCTTTTGAGACGTGAAACACTTTGAGCAAAAGATAAACTGGCATACTGTCTTCATCTACAAATTACAGTTCCTAAAATTCATACATAGTTGCATGTGGTCTTTTAAAATCATTTTTTACGATATGTGATGATACCCAATTAAAACACACAGAATGGATAAATGTCTGAAATTGAATAATATAATTATAAACTTTATGGACTTCCCCAGTTCTTTCTAAAAAAAATAATAATTAATTTTAGATGTGTGTTGTGGTATTCAGTCTTAAGGCTGGTCTGATGCAACCCTCCAACATCCCACATCCTCCCTCATCTGCTTAATTTATTCCATCCATCCTTGGCTTCCATCTTCTGTTCTTACACAACACATTTCCATCTAATGCTAATCATGTCTTAAAACGTGGCCTATTAAACTATCCCTTCAACATCCTCCATATTGTTCGCATTTACCCTATTCTGTTTAGAACTTCCTCGTTTGTGATTCTATCCGCCCATCTGATTTTCAGCATTCTCTTATAGCACCACATTTCAAAGGCTTCTATTCTTTTCCTTTCCCCAACTCCTATCGTCCACGTTTCGCACCCATATAACGCCACGCTCCATTCAAACATATTTAGCAAAGTCTTCCTAATATTCCCCCTTATATAAACCGTAAGTAAATTCCTCTTCTTCGCGAAAGCTTTCCTTGCCTGTGCTATCCTACTCTTTATGTCAACTATACTTATTACTTATACTAGTAATTATCCTGCCCTAGTTGTATGATTCCTTAACTTCCTGCAAAACATCGCTTCCCAATCTAACAACGTTTGTTATTGCACTCATTCCCAATATACACTCAATTACCTTGGTTTTCCCTCTATTAATCCTCATATTAAACTTTCTCCAGGACCGCGTTCATGCCATTTATTATGGCAAGGCGTAGGGTTTTTATTTCTTCTCCTTGAAGTTTCATTCCTTTTCCATATCGTGTTTTAACTTTCTTCATCTCCTGTTTTATGTATAAGTTAAAGAGCATTGGCGACATACTGCATTCTTGTTGTACTTACAATCAATTTTTACAAAATTTCGTACTGTTCCTGCAACTACCGTAGCCCAAATATGTCCTCCAGTTTCCATAAAACTTAATCACTAAGATGAAAATATGGCTGACATCCTAGGAATTAATGTCTTATCATCAATTCTGCCTATATCCCACCCATCATGGAAAGTTATCGGTTTTTAGTTTCAATCTTCATTTAAAGAACTCACGTCGGCCACATCCCGCTTCTGTTCGGTAACTATGGTTTTACGGGTACACAGGCGATAATTCCTCTGGCTATGATGGTATTGCATTCAGAATGGGAAAGTATGAATTCTTTAATCTGCTTATCCTTCGTGTCTATTCCGGGCGGAGGTAGTCTTCGATTCAATCCACACGGAACAAATCTTAACGTCATTGAAGCTATAGCGCAAGTGTTAGCATCCATATCATTCTTTAAAAATAAGAATAATGTAAGATTGTAACAAGATCTAACTCCTTGTAAGGTATAAAAATTGAAAAAATAAAATATGACAAAAATAAATTCAAAATAATTTTATTCAGCATGTATTGAAACTTTGAAGGTTAAAGTAATAAAGTTTAAAATAAAAATGAAATTAAGGCAAGCGTTTCTTCACTATTTAAGGGAGTTACACCTAAAATTATCGTGAACGATCTACTGAAATTGTCTAGTATTCAAAGAAACTTGTAAAATGAGTGTCAAAATGAGTTACTAGCATTGTAAAGACTGACATTCAAATGTATACCACTTGTCTAAAATGCCAAACGTTTTATACTGTGTAAAATAATTACAACGCCGAAATCTAAGTAAATAATTGTCATATTCGCAGTTAATAGTGCATACATTGTTGTAACTGAAATTATAACAGACACAATATTGTCAAGTTTCTGTAGGGTCGTGATATACAGCAACACACACACGTAGAGGTTATAGATGTTTATTTAACAACGAAGTTCTGTACAAAGGCTCGTTCTGAGTAAGACTGACTCCGATTCGGAATCCAGTACAATCTATACATACATGGAATATTCCAGAAAAAGAATATTCTCGAAACAGAAAATACTAGAAATGAAAGGTAAATAAAGTAAACAAATAAAAATGTTTGCATCGAGTGTGGCTCGAACTACTACTTCTGTACACCTCAGCCACCACTGCAAGTCTTGAAATGTCTCGCTGTTAGTTCCGTGCTGCCCTGAGTCCCCTAGATCTAGTCGGTGGCCCGATGTAAGGACTTGGGCTGGCTGTCGTCATTGCTAAATCTTCGTCCCCTTGAGCGTCGGGTTCATGATACGACTTCATTCTCAGTACGTGGACGGTGTCACGGCTCTTTCTGCGTCTCAAATTGGGATCGTAATCCTCGACCTCATATGTGACATCGGATAAACGTCGTAGCTCATGGTACGGACCAAAGTAGCGTTTGAAGAGCTTTTCCGAGTGGCCGACTTTGCCAATAGGAGTAAAGATCCAGACTAGATCCCTTGGCTGGTACAAAACTGGACGATGTCTTGCGTCGTATCGTTGTCGATCCTTTTCTAGAGCTTGGAGCGTACGTATCCGGGGTCGTTCACATCGCCGGGATTGAAAGGTAATATCGTGTCCATTGTCGTTTCTGCCTCGCGGCTGTGGACCAGGAAAAATGGAGTGAATCCCGTTGTTTCTTGCTTGGCGGTGTTGTAGGCGAACGTGACAAATGGAAGTACGGCGTCCCAGTTCTTCTGATCGACGTCTGTGTACATGGACAACATGTCGGCCAATGTTTTGTTTAACCTCTCGGTAAGTCCGTTTGTTTGAGGATGGTAAGCAGTCGTCATTCGGTGCGTTATTTCACACAGTCTATTTATCTTATGTATTAGTCTAGACTGAAATACCGTTCTCCGATATGTGATTATCGTTCTTGAGATCCATGCTTAATTATTATTTTTTCAACAACGAAGGTGGCGAAAGCTCCCGCCGATTCTACAGCTTTTGTGACGGCAAACCGAGTTAAATAATCGGTGCAGACAAGGTGGTCGTTGGGGATTCGTCTTTCTTCTCTGAAACTCTCTGCAGTGGCTTACATAGTGTCTGACGTCCTTAAGATGTCGCGGCCAATAAAATAGACGACGGATTCTATCATACGTCCTGACGACTCCTAGATGACCAGCGGTGGGTGAGTCTTGGAACTGCCGCAGAATTTCTATCCGAAGTTGCTTGGGGATGACTAGCAACCATCTTCTTACCATTTAGTCGTAATTTTTCATGTGTAGTACATTATTTATTACTTCTAAATCCCCTTTTACATCCTGGGAAGAGTTCAAAGCTCATATGATCTCATTTAACGTAGGGTCTTTCCTCTGTTCCACAGAAATGTCCGTCAAAGATCAGGATCTCAGTTTTCGATTCTTAGTCGTCGACAGGGTTTTGGAAGAGAGAGTCTGCATCCTGATGTTTTCGTCCACTCTTGTACTTTATCGTGACGTCATATTCGTGAAGTCGTAGAGCCTAAGGCCCCTCTAATATTAGAGGGGCTCTAGTAGAGCCCACCTGGCGAGCCGTCCAGAGGGATCCTTGAGCCCGGTCAGCCAGCAGAGGGAATGGGGGTCCGTTACAACCGTAAACGGTTTGCCAAAGAGATACATTATAAAGTGTCAGCTAAATTGCTAATAGCGTCATTTTTATTCTGTAAAACAATTATGAAATAAATGTAGAATAAGAAGTACGAAAACAAGTCGGTAATCTGCTCGCTAGAAATGAGGGCAATTTTGGTTGCCAATATGTTTCTTATGATTTCCAGAAACATACTGAAAAATAGTTTATGTTGGTCAACACGTTCTCGTTTTATCCTGTTTGAGCATAATAATTGATTAAGATTTTAGAAGAAATGTAACCAACTATTGCATGAAAATAATTGAGGAATATCTCAATTGGATACGTGCGTATGAAGAAATCTTTCTGATCTGAATTACCTAGAGGAGTTACCTTTGTCAATAATATAGAAAAGATTAACCTTGGTTTCAGAATCATCATCAGTTGACTCTACAGTCCAAGCAGGACCTTCGCGTCCTCCAACAACTTCCTCCATCTTGACCTGTCCAAGGATACTTCCTTCCATCCTTGTATCTTCGCTCTTCTTAAGTACGCCTGTACATCGTCCCACCATCTCGTGCTTGTTCTTACTCCATCCACTTGTCCAAATACTACCTGCTTAACTTTTCTTTCTTCCCTCATTCTATTGACATGGCTCGCACGCATTATGAGTAAGCGTCCGTGATTCCGCTCCATACACTATTATAGGACTATTATAGGTCTTATTAGTGTCGTATACAGCGTACTTTTTGCTTTCCTGGGAACATTTTGATTTTTTAGGTGAGGAAGCAGGGCATAGTAGGCTGTATTGGAATTTGTTATTCTCCTTTCTATTTCAAATTCAATTTCATTCTTTGATGTTAACAAGCTCCACAAATAAATAAATTCTTTTACGATTTTAAAATTGTATTGACCCATACTTATTGTTTCTGCTTTTCCTCGTTCCCTCCTTGCCATTGTCATAAAATGTGTTTTAGTTTCATTAATCTTCAATCACAATTCATACTTGCCTATTCTTAAGAAACTTTCCTGATATCACGATATACGATAGACTTGGAATGTTCTGTATAACAACGTCTCTCGCAGGTCCAGGTTGGCTCTTGGTATCATCATCTCCAGTGCTATATACTGTCTCCTTGTCTAAAGCCTGTTTCCCCTTTTATTTCCTCTGAGATATTCATGCCTATTATAACGCTTGACTGCACATTTTCGTTTGCTATTTTACTTAGCTCTACTAACTTTTTGGGTATTCCCATTTTATGCATATCATCGCATAGTCTTTCCTTCCAAATACAATCATAGGCTGCTGTGAAATCAATGAATAGATTGTGTGTCGTAATGTTTCTTTCCCAGCACTTATTAAGGAATTGCCTCATGGTACATATTTGGTTGATGTACTCTGGTACTCTCCAATTATATCTTCTACATAAATCTTAAGGCGGGAACATAATATTTTGGAAAAGATCTTATAACCTGTATACAGCAATGTGATGGCTCTGTAATTTTTACATTGGTCCGCATCTCCCTTCTAATGTATCAGATTGATAATTCCACATTTCCAGTCTTCATGGATCTTTTCAGTCTCCCATAATCTAGTCATTAATTTAAACATGGCTTTTGAAATGAATTCTCCTCCACATTTGAATGCTTCACTTTGTATTCTATAGTGTCCTGGGGCCTTGTTATTATTGAGTTCTCTAATAGCTTGTTTAACGTCTTCTAAAGGCGGAGGCTCTATGTTTAATTCCACAGTTTGCTATTCTTCCCTTCCTTTATTGAGCTCTGTTTCTATTTCTCTTTCTCTCTTCTTCCTCTTCCTCCTCATTATTCCTCAATAAATGGTCTGTGACGTGTCCTGGCTATCTATACATTATATCTACTTTACTACTCAGGACTTTAACCATCACCATCTTTCAGAATAGACATCCTTGGTTTAAACTCATTTTTTATGTTTATAACCTCCCTGTAAAATTCTCTAACTTCTCCATTCTTAAAATCTTCTCTAATATTCCTCAATTTAAATTCCAACATTTCTCTATTTTTCTTTCTAAATATTTTTTTACAACTACTTCTCTTTTCTTTACAGTCTTGCTCATTTTCCCTAGTGAATACGTTGATCATTTTCAGAATAGAATTCCATAATTGAGATATATAGATGGTATAAAACAAAAATACTACCCAATAAAGAAAATATTTTAACCAGAAGACAATAAATATACCTCTTTAGATTTAGCGAAAAAGTTTGACTTTATGACAATTCCTCAGCAGAATTCCTCCACTCGACCTGTCAATGAACAGACGCGAATTAGAGAACGTTTTGAAAAAAATACACGTTACATCATAGCGAGTATAAATACGCTTTCTGAAATACTGTCTGTAGATTTTGAAAACTTTGACAAATGTTTTCTTTTCCACTTTTATTTTACTGACTGTTAAATACTCGTCAATGGAATTATACAATATCAGGAGTACTTTTACTCTAAAATAATGACAACTAAACGTCGTATTTTTACGAATAGATAAAACTTGATGGACTGATAGAGATTATTCAGGCAACGCTTATTGATTCCGACAAAGCCTTCTTCTTACTGGAGACAGGCGACATTAGTAATGTACACGTTGTGGTCACTGTCCTCTAATAGTTCAGGAAGGAATTTGGAAGGGGTAGACAAGTGTTAACCAGGGCCCCCAAGCCATTGTTTTAGTATCTTACACCTAAAAGTGTTGAGTGAAATGTCTCTGATCCAATTCTTACAACAAGGGACATACACCTTTAAAAACAGACCGAGCCGTCCCAGCAAGGAAAACATGTGAAATAGAAAGCTGCCAACGCAAGACACTATTATATAGAAAGCGACGACTGGTAAAAAAAAGTAAGACTTATAGGTTCAAATAAAACGCCTGCGTCATCAGAAACCAAGATATCTCAAAATGAAGAAGACAACTGCTGGAAAGAACACTTTCAAGACTGGTGTACATAAAGAAGAAGTTAAACTAGCCACTTCAGATGGAGTAACAATGGACCGTGAAACGCACATGTCGGTTTAATTTGCGTTGAGTATCTGGCAAGCGTTTAAACCGCTCGATGGAACTCGTCCTACATTTATAAGCACATCAAATGTAAGATACGCATCTCAATTCCTATATCACCGCCATCGAGCACTTGGTAAGCTCTAGTTATGTCAAACTTAATTACAATTATTTTAAATGTAGCAAATAAATCACATACGAAAAACCTTTATTCCGCGTTGATGAAGTCTTGCATAAACATACAGGCTGACAAAAACCAAACAACCAATTTCTAAGCCTGGTCAAGATATGGATATATGGATTTATCAGTATTATTTCGACTTTTGTTGACTATAAATATTAGGTTAAAACATCGCGCAATTATATGTAAAGAAGCAATATGTAAAGATTTCTAACGTCCTGGCAAATACTGAAACTATCACAGTTTGAAATGTAAGTGGATCGAGTGCAAGTCCGTGAGACCTTGACAGCTCGTGGCGTATCCGGCAAAAGAAAAACTTTCTCACAAAGCACTTTACGCGCTCACAGCATTACCTCTCTCAGCCCTGATAAAATACAGTATACATCTTTGTATTACAGGCTGTATCAAAATAAAGCAACAGATTTGTCTTGCATATATTTTTAAAAATAATAAACATATTAAATGAATGAAGAAAAATGTTTAAGTTTATTTTACATCAGAAATGAAAGGTGCTCAATAATCCCTACTTGAGATGCACGGCATATAATTAAGCGGCCCACTTTCTACGGATCGTATCTTGAGTTGTTGCTTCAATGGGAGATATTACGCAGGTCGGCAGTTCGGCCGTTGTTTATGGGAGTTGGGGTACATAAACTGAGTCTTTTATAAATCGCTGTAAGAAAGAATCTCATGCAGTGAACCAGAGTGACTGCATCATTCTGTTCAGTACGGTTGATCCATCGTCAGGCTTCAGTGAAAGTCAAATTTGTTCTATTTTACATTACATTACTCAATCGCATCGACTTGAGTGGTAATGAACTGTTATATACTATATACCATTATTATCTTCACACTTATCGTGAAAGGGTTGTTATTATGCTCTGCATTCCCGTTATCTCTCGGTGTTCTTAAACCGATTTTAAAAGCTTTTCATTCATCCATTGATCTTTAAATATCTCTGTTAAATTTTACTCCTGGAAATATGACGACAGGATGTGGCGTCCTGAGAAACACATTTGTGTGAATCAACAGGCGTTTCCGATTGCAGGAAACGTTAACATTTTCAGAACTATCTCAGATTGCAAACATTGACTTTCAAATCCCTTCTTTAACAAGTTTAAAGGATCGCCTTTCTGTGCCGAGTGACCGAATCTCGAACTTTCGATTGGCTCCTTACCTCAATGGAAGAGTTGCTGAGTCAATAGTTCTCGGGTTTTCGCACGGGTAACGCACAGAGAATAAACCGCGACGTTCCGACAACCGGAAAGCAATGACGTCATCTTCAGGCCTGAACGACGGAGGTTTCGTCTTTCAAATGTTCAAATGGATTCACTGGTAGAATAATACTCTGAGATGTCCACAGAAAATAGAAGAAAGTACAAGAAATACAGAGAAAGGCAAAAATAATAAAAAAAGGCCATCATAAGAAAAGTACTTCCTAAAAGGAAAAACGGCAAAACTCCGTTGAAAGAAATAATAAAGTCAAAGGAAACGGGAATTTGATACTAATGAATGATTGGAAGGCAGTAATAGAACATGGAAGCGAAAGTCATGTAAATTGTGCTTATAGACTTTCTAAAAGTAATCAAAGGGAGACAGTCTTGTATATTTTTTCATGGAGCACAAATTATTAGTGACAAATGACTGGTTCAAAAATCATAAGAGAAGTTTCTATACATGGAAGAAGCCGGGGGACACGGGCAGGTACCAATTGAACCACTTAATGGTGAGGTAGAGATAGGGAAACATGTGTTGGACTGCAAAACCTACACAGGAGGAGATGTGAACCCGGACAATAATCTATTCATTATGAAATGCAGATTGAAAATTAAACGCACGGTAGGTTTCAAGACAAAGAATTGGAAATTAGAAAAACCCAAACAACATGAGGTACTTCCGAGATTCAAAGTAAGGAAATGGGCACACTTGAAAAAGTAGGAAGAAAAGCTCAGACAAATAGGAAAGCATGGATAACACAAGATAGAAAGGATTGATGAAAGACCTAAATATGAAAACGTAAGAGATGACAATGGTAATGAGCAGTACAGACACCTGAAGAATGAGATAGGTAGGAAGTGCCAAAGAGGTTTGGCTCCAAGACAAATGCAAAGCGGTAGAAGATTTCATGGTGAAAGGGAAAGTAGACGCAGCTTAGTGGAAAATCAAAAAACGTTCGGTGCAAAGAAAAATATTGGCATGAACATCAGGAAAGCAGATGGGAAGCTGTTTATAGATAAATAAAAAAGGAGGAAAGATGAAAGGAATATGTAGAAACCTTTATCACGGTGGAACTCTAGATCAATCAGTAATAGGAGAAGATGAGGTGGATGATGAAGAATTGGGGGACAAAATGTTAACGCCCTGACAGATATAAGCAATGGTAAAGCATCAATAATTGATAACATTCCAACGGAGTTGATAAGATCATCGGGCGAAGAAGCAATTCCATGGCTGTTCAGGGTAGTTGGTTAAATCTACAAAAATTGAAGAATAACTGAAGATTTTAGGAACAAAATAATTATCCCTATACCGAAAAAGACGGGTGATAGATGCGAACAGCACAGGACAATTAGTTTAGTATCCCATGCGTATAAAATATTACAGGAGGCTGGAACGTCAAATAGAATACGAATTAGGAGATGATCATTTCGGTTTAGGAAGAACAACGAATGCAATATTGACTCTTTGTCTAATTTATAAAACAGAATAAGAAATAATAGGCCTACGGTCGTGGTATTGTAGATTTTGAAGACGACAGGACTAAAATATCGAGAGAATCTTATCCATAACCTCTACAGAAGGCAGTCATCAGTAATTAGAATTGAAGGACAATAAAAGAAAGAGTATATCAAGAAAGGAGCAATTGTCGAAACGTTTTAAACGTCTATAATTAAGAGTTGTAGAGCAGTAAGATCTAGCAGAATTAACTTATGAAAGTATGTTAGAGTATCTGCCTTGAAAGAAATGAAAAAAAATGTTTTCTCATTTGCTTTCGTTCATTTTCACCGCGTTAACCAACATTAGAGTTTCCGATAAGAAAGACAAATTAGCAAATGTTGCAGTTCCGCTGAAATTCTACGTGACACTACGAAAAACAACAACACAAGTCGTGCCATGTGGACGACAGGATAATCAAGTTGAGACGTTTCGTCCGACACTACCCAAAAAACATCTTTTTTTCGGCTTCCACCGGTGAAGGTCAATATTTAGTCCTTCGCCGGCGTATTTAGTATGTGTCAATATTCACCGGAGTTGTTGACAATTGCCATTTTCTATGTTTCTGAGTCTCATATACATGTCTTCAATTAAAGATATTTTATTATATTCCATTTATGTTGTTTTTTAATTGTTAATTTGTGTCAAGTGGCGGTGTGATCGCGCATGTGTCCGGTTGTATGGAGCGTTAACGGAACGGAAATTGGCTACATGATCCTCCTTTATCGAAAGCTTCATCAATCATTCCAATGACACTGGTCATAGCCCTCTTCCACCTCCATCTCCTCCTCCACACAACCGCAGACTCAAACGACTACATCCTTCCACTCTCTCATTTAGGTATAACCGAGCATTAATGTCTCCCCTAGTTAGCTGGCATCTCATTCTTCGACTCTCAAAAAAAATACCTCTTCCTCTAATTCATGTTAACTGGTACCCCTACTACCCTAAATTCTGATATTCACAGCCAATAATAAACTAAACAAATAGTAATTACCGCAATAAAAAAATTATATTCACAGCTCAGTCATTTCTCTCACTGGGCATTCAATTATATCATGTAGTCGTGTTAAAGAACTTTAATACCTCGGATATAAGTTGTAGTAATAAAAAGAAAAGAAAGAAAAAAGGCTAGATGAGGGTGATCGTGAAAATGGCAATTCCCCATAGGAAGAGAATTGAGAGGGGAGAAGGTAGAGCAAGACAGTTAAGGATTGAATAAGGCCCCCGCCCTAAAAGAAATGCTGGGTAAACTCTATTAAAACCTGCAACGACCTTCCGAATGAGGGTAAGTGCTGAGGCTAAGTGCGACGCGTCTCGCCAGGCACCACATTTGGCTAGATTTCCAGCACCATGTAAGTATGAAGGTAGCCATTGTGCAGGAACAAGCCACGCCTACTTTGCGCGTGACGTCATCTAGGATTCAAGCTCAAGCCTTTGACTCTAGAAACCGAAACATTTCGATATAATTTCGGGAAGTGAATCTCTCATTTCTTTCATGACACAAATATTTCAAGTCTTTTCTTGTCTATTGGCTTATGATTGTACCCATTTTTCATGTTTTACGTAATAAAACATATTAGTTTTATAAAACTAATTTTATTTTCCCCGGTGTAAATATTAGCAAAATCCACACAAACATATATCATGTTGATAGTATTTCTACCATTATTATAGCAATGGGACAAATTACCATTTTTGTAATGTTATGTATTATTGATGCGGTCAGCATTAAACGCCTTTACGGGGAAAATGTTTGAGTACTTTTCTCCCGTCATTTGAGTATAATTCCAACACGACATATTGTAGAATTATAATTTGGGTTTCTTTATTTATAAAGATAGTTTGATTTATTAAATTTTATTTTATTTTAAAAAGTTGATATATTTATTTAATAGAGCATGAGACTAATCAATTTTCAGGGTTAGATTGTGGGCCGTGGAGCAGAGAAAACGCGTGTAAATGCATATAGTTCCTTTGTTTTTTCTGTCACGTCCGCGGCGGTGGATCAAGCAGCTAGAGTCAGCAGGTTCATTCCTCGGAACTCGTGGGTGACGATGTTCAGCGAGAACACCTTTCCTCGCAATTCCCTCGTTGTACGTACGCACCTTTTGCGTATCAATATTTGAGAAGCGATCAGTTTCTAGGCAGATCTTTTCTCTCTCCCAGATCGTCGCAGACTATCATTTCATTGTCTCCATTTCCCCTGACGTCGCTTCTATCACCCTCCTTTTGGCATGCCACGTGATCATGACATCCAATGGAATGTCGGAACCTTTGCCGCCATTTCCAGGGTTCGTAGAAGCTTCTGCAGGTCGATGACTTCCCCTGCAGACTCAAGTCAACCCTCTAATCCGTCTAGGGTAATAAACATCACGTTTGTCGTTGGAATACAGCCCTACGAACTCTCGCTTGCTGTCCCCCAGTTCTTATTAGGAAACTAAGAACGAAAATTACGCTCATTACAATATATTGCAAATAATATAATAAATTGTTGAAAAAATTAAATATTGGGCACATATAAATGATTTGTTTCGTTCACTATGAATACCATGAATAAATGTAGTAATATTTTACCAAAAAAGGAATGTTTTACGGAATATTTTAATTTGTAAATTTTGATACTGAATTGGGAAAACTACCTTGATTAGTAAGACATTGTTTTCATCTTTATCAGTTGTCTTTAGCTTTTTCAACTGCTCTTGTAATTTTTATGTCCCCTAAAGTGCTCCCTATATTTTCCCCCATGCTTTTATTTCATCTCATACTGTTAGTTTTGAATCATAATGATGGCTCTCAATGCATATTCTTCTTGCAGGAAGTCAGAGTATCTGTAGCATCCTTACAGGAGTGTGGTATCAGTTCGTCCACTTATTTGTGCCTGTTTCCTGCAGGAAGTCTAACTCCGGGTTTCCCAAACTGTGTTCCGTGGGCCCTAAATAGGTGTTCCGCAAAATGATTCAAGTGATTCCATCTATACTATGGATTATAATATCCTGTTATAATACCACTTAATCAGTGCAACGGTTCTCAACCGGAGGTCCTGAGGAAAATCTTATTGGATAACAATAATCCATTTAAAAAACGTCTCCACATTTAAAGTGTAAAATTTCGCTGTTGTTAAGACATATTCATTATGTCTTGTTAGGTAAGATAACAAAGCAGCAAAACAAACCAAGAGGAGCCAATGGGGATCTGAAATTGTTTTTAGAATAATATACTGTTGACAAAAAATTTCCACAAATTTAAAAAATGTTATGCATGAAGCCGTAGAAGTAATTAACTACATAACATCAAAACCATATCAGTCCTGATTAAATAAATTGTGCGATGAAATGTATAGTGAACACAAAGCACTTTTATTACATACTGAAGTATATACAGAGAACTTCGAAGTGAGTTTTTCGTCTTCTTGAAGGCACATAATACTTCAGGACAATATTTCCTTGAAGTTTTAAAAAATCATTCATGGTTGATAAAACTTGCATATCTGGCAGATATTTTTACTAGGTGCAATTAATTTGTCATTACAAGGAAATATATATTACAATTTTTAACACAAAAGATTAAATTACATCTTTTGATAACAATATACAATTTTTGATTTCATCAGTGGAATATGATTCAATTGTTTGAATTAATTATATGTAAAAGTAGATGATGAAGTTCTAAAAATGATTTAGAACATCTACATAACTTGGAATAATCTCTTTTGCAGTATTTTTCTGAAAATAGTAAGGACGATTCCTGGGTTCAGATAAATCAGTAGCTTGAATGCAAGTGACTATGAAATTCTAATAGATTTAATTAGTGACTAATTTGAAACAAAAATACAAACACTTCTGGGTGAGCGAGTTTGCCGGAAGAGAACACCAATATTTCAAAACAAGCTATTATTGTTTTAATTCTGTTTTCTATAACCTCTTTATGCGAAGCGGGATTTTCGTATTATGCGACAATCAAGTCTAAATGCAGAAACAGGCTCAACGCCACACTGAATATTGGAATTCAACATAAAAATATTTTGCTGAAATAAAAAAAGATATGTAATTTAAGGACCTAAACTCATCAAAGTCATTCATTGCTTTATTTATTAATATTTTTATGTTTATATGTTATTTAAAAATTTGTATACAAAAATAATTGACAGTCCGCATTCGCCCCGGTAGGCACAGGCCCTCAATGGGCTGTAGAGCCATTGAAGAAGAATATATAATTTTAATTTTTACTGGTAGTAATTACTCAGCCTAAACAAAAACCAAGGGTTCCGTTAAAATGCATGTTTTTGCGAAGCGTTCCATTTCAGAAAAAGTTTGGGAAACCCTGGTCTAACTGATCGACCAGAACTTATCTGTCCAGAAATTCCTGGTAGTTCCTCGTTTCATATTCCGACTACTCTCTGGAGTGTATCGGTACTTTTTGACTCAATGGTATTTCTAAACTTTCCTCAGAAAAGTGCACAGACAACACGTGAGCTAAAAATAGCGAATTATTAATATACTGAATAATAAGTATATTTCTACAAGATTATAGTTTGTACTAACCGTTCTTTACAATAATCATATATTTTCTACGGTATGCATATAAAGAAGCATCTTTCGGAAATGTTACAGCGAGCGACGGTATTAGCTGTCTTCTGTAAACAAAAATGCACTGTATTCAATGTTAAAGTTTCCTCCCACCAACAAACAACTAATACAACAAAAACATCCCGAAGGAAAATCTTGGGTGCATTGGACATTGGTTTCATGCGCTGAAGACATTATCTGTCTCACCTAATACCATGCACTTCTATATTTTGTCAGAGTCCACGGCATTTGTCTGCACATTTTGTCCATTTTACATTCGGAAAGGTACGCCTAGTTATCGTCTACATCAAGCAACAGCGCCAAGTACTGCGTTCCCAAACGTTTCAATTGTTCGTGAAACAAATATTTGAGGGGTGTGGACGTATTTACGTTTTGCAGAAATGACGAAAAAAAGTCCTCACCACTCAAAGATTCGGTTCACGTCCACCAGTCAAACGTATGGGAATGTTTTGCGCGCTGGTTTGGGCGAGGCTTTGAGTGTATAAACAATTTCACCGAATCATAGTTCAACTATGCAAACGTCTGGGGAATCCGACTGTGATTATATTCCATGTCCTTATTTTTCCAGTTACAAAATAGTGACTTCAACAAGTTTGAAGTTTGAATTGTTGTGGTATTCGGTACGTATGCGTAAGTTCGTGAGAGCATGCAGCATTGTTCCTGTGCATTCGTGGCGTAACAAGCACAGTATTAACAATGGAGAGAGTTGTCAATGATTCAGTTAATTTTAACTTCCTGTAATTTGGGTAAGAATTTAAGTGTGGCAACTGCACGTCCACTCGTAATTATTTAATTGTGGGACTTCGTGGTAGTCTGAAAGGTCTCCTGCCTTCAAGCAAAATTCTTTTGTTTTGCCATGCACCGAACCAAAACAAAGCACATAGCTACAAGAATTGCTGCCATTCTAGAAGAAATACAAGAATGTAAAAATGTCAACCGGATCAGGGACTCGAACTACGGACTCATTCTTCACGCCCTAATTCTAGGTAATCCGTGAAGAACTGACTTTGTGTAAATTGACCAAAGGTGCATGGAATTCAAGTTAAAGGAAATAGAAATGCTTCAGCTGAAGCTCAAGCTGGAAACTATAGCTTATTTACAAGAAAGATGGAATGGTTAAAATGTCGAACGGACCATTCATAATTATTACGAAATTAGGCTGAAATTAGGTTAATTTAAACTTTTCCATGTCTAATAAAACATTGTCCAAATGAAAAATATGTTGTCACTAATGCACATCCCGTAATATGCGCCTACTTTCACATAAATCAGAATGTACTTAAGAGGGTAATTCGTTGCTAAAATTATGAGATTGATGCATGTCATTATAATTTAAATATATCATTTCATACATTTTCATCATTTTGTGAGAAAAATACTACGCTGTACACAATATCGATTGATTTCATTATTAAAATTCTAAATTATCATGGAATGAAAGATGTGCTAATTGAATTGAAATGATCTCGACCGGGCCAAGAATCGAAACTGCGACCCCCTCGATGTTGTGTTACATGTACCACTCAAATATCCAAATGCGATATTTATTCATCAATTGAATTAACTGTAATGCAGGTTCGCCTACAATATACTGAATAGCATTTATGAAAGTTCTAAATTTAGTACTTCAATGAAAGAATTTGTTCTGTTCTTAAATTGAAATCAATTTACCAACAATATTCTAAATTGATTTAAATTCTAGCCGATATTTTCCCATCCTGGCACTTGAATTGTTCAAATTTTATATTCAACTAAAGCTTAAAGCAATCTTGTTGTTGTGTTTTCGATTTTGAATAGATTTGTTAATTAGATTATAGAAAGGTACATATGTTTAATTGCGGGATGGGACCATTCGGCGCGGCCGATTCGGCGCGAGCCGTTTCGGCGCAAGCCAGTTCGGCGCGAAACTCGCATAACATTACAAGACATATAATTTCATATTTAGCAAAATTTTTAAAAATATTCCTAAATACTTAATCAGTTGCAATACCTAAGAGTTGTAAAACATTAATAGTAAAACAAGCTATAAGTATGAATTCCACAAATATGGACTAAGCGTCGTAGGTTTATGTAATTAAATATTAAGCTACGTTTTTATGACAAATTATCTGGACTTTTCATTAATATTTGAAGATGCCAAATTATTTATTCATTTAACAATTTGTAACAATAACTCATGAGACTTTTGTGTTCAGAATAAAAATCGAAATATTTATCTCTCAATGAAACATAAATTTTATAAAAGTAGTGATTTAAATTTATTTAAATTACTTGTCTTTTAATAATAATAATAGCCGAATTGGTCTGATGTGATGCGTCTCACTCATGAGTCTAAAATAAATATATTTTACATCTGAAATTATAATATTTTTCTAATAAATCTTATGGTTGTTTCAATATGTATTCTTCCACAAAACTGAATAATTTTTCACATTGAATTTTATATTTTTCCAAGTCCCATAAATGCGGATATTAAATGTGGGCATAGTTTGGCCAATATAACTGTAATTACAATATAAACAGATAACGAAATTATTAATTTTATTTTTAATATTTTAACATAGCTTAAATTATTGCAAGATTTTAAGATAATTTGGATATCATAATTCATTAAATCATGTCATAAGTTTGTATTATTTCTTACTGCGTAATTTTACGGGTAAATTATTAATTTCATATTAATCTTAGTCAACCCAATTTTAATGTATTTGTAAGCGAAATGCAAAGGATAAATATTAAGAAGAACACAATATTTATTTTTCCCAGATTAAATTTATGATAGCGCTGACGTTATAATTTGACGTCCATATTTACTGAATTATAAAGCATAGTATCTTATGCAATAATGGCTGATTTGACATGTAATTAAGAATTAATCCTGAGTAAGTAGATATTTTTATAGCAATTGGTAACTATCTTATTGACAGAAACAATAACCAAAACATCAAGAAAATTGACAGAGTGATATTTTTCAATTCAATTTTAAAGTTTCTTTCAGTGTTGTAATTATTAAAAGTATTGAGCAAATGGTTTATGTGAAATCTGAGGATGATACTAAAAAGTCATCATTCTTGAAATATCTCAGTGGTTTTACTATACATAAGGCTTCCAAATCTCTCATAATTTGCGCGAATAACGACAAAGAAAAATTCCCAAGGTAGAACCAATGATTTCGTGATAGTAAATGTTCTTGAACGAAAAATAAGTGGAATTTATAATTACATTTATTAAGATAAGAATTTTTGATAAAATAATTTTTGTCAATTTCGAAAAGTAGTTATCCCATCTATTTTTAAAACTTGGTGTAATTGATGCATGGGGTAAAAATTAAATAAGAACTCTTCATCTAATGATAAGAAAACATGATCATTAGTGACGTTTAAATGGTCCAAAAACTTAAAAGACGTTTTGACTGTAAAATTATTTTCCTTATTAAGAGAATTATATAAAAATATAGAAATGTTATGAAGAGGGCTGCTAGTAGAAGAAACGATAATTCTGACAGATAAATTATATGCTAGAGCATAGGCTCTGGCACTATTATCAGAAGTTAAAAACTAGGAGTTAAAAAGTGCTACTGTCCACAAGTCTTTTCAAGTTAATTTCTAATTGATCAATAACTAAAGTAATGGATTTAATTTTTATTGTAAGTTCTATGTATTTATTTGTCTGGTAATAACGTTTCAACTTTATAAAACTATTTAGTCAAATTCCTTTGGCAGATTCACTAAAGATAACATTAGGATTATTAGAAATGTACATTTTGGTGTTTTGCACAACTTATGATAATTTTCTATACAGAATTAACTCATTGTTAAAGTTTTCCATTGTAATTATGGAACTAACAATACGCTTATTCTTTGTAAGTGTTATTTCAGCCTCGTTGCTTGTGCGACATGCACAACAAATTTTTATCCATTTCAATTTCTTTTTTCCGTTAATAATTTTTCATTTTATAACATAATTGTATTATACATATATATTGTAAATATTCATTTTTATTATAATCGTAAAAGATGAGGTTTTAAAATTTAAGAACGGAACGTCGTGAACTAACTACTGTTAATAAAGTTTATATCACTTTTTTCTGATATATAGGCTGTTTTTCATTTTATTAATATTAATATAAGATGTGTATTTGTATAAAATAACTTATTTGAAACAAATGTCCACGATATTCTCGTTTATCGCCACGTAATGTCCCCGCGCCCAACCTTGCGCCGAAACGGCCGCGCCGAACTGGCCGCGCCGAATCGTCCTAGACCCGTTTAATTGTTCCCTGATAGGGACTATACAAAAAATTCCAGTGCTTTCGGAGAGCTTTAAAAATGTTAAATACTTGTTTTCGATAAATTGCATTCTTTCATTATTTACATCCGTAGAGTCTGGTATCGTTTATCCACGGAGTAAATGAGAATGACAGTTTACATGACAGTAATTGCATAGTTGCTTGTTCTGCGAAAACTGTGTGATTATTACAAAACCATTTTTTTAAGATGAAGCCGGAGATCTGGACGGAGAAAGTGGAACACGGACAGCAGCCATTATCCGTGTTGCATGATTGATGCTAGTCAAGCTCAGAACGGACAAACACTACTACAATGATTTTCAAATGGGAGCTGCTCAGGTTTTCAGCAGACAAATTTTGTCACAACGTCTCACATTGTAATCATTGAGATTGTCGAAATATAGAGCTGTGGAGATTTGAGTCTAATTTTTTCTATAAATTTCACTTGTTAAAATCGTCGAATCCATCATCATTGCGAAAGGAGGAAATGAGTCGAGCCTTTATCGTAGCTCTAGTCTGCAAACTTTAAGGCATGCTGCTTCAAATCTTTATAACGGTGATGATATTCCCCGAATGGATTCCTTTCTGAACTGGTAGGATGGGTAGAGCATTCGCGTTCTTCTAACTCAAGTAAAGGATAGTTCCTAGTGCTTGAAAAAATATGACTTCTTCATCGAAATCACTCATTTATACAATAATTGGCTCGAACTTCTACTAGATACAGGAGAACTCGAGAAACAGGAAAAAACCGACGCTCTCGTCATAGTTCTAGTCGTTTATCACAGCTCCAACATAAATACCACCAAAGAGCAACGCTTTGGTCACTACTTAAATCATTTGTCGCAGCTCCAACATAAACACATCTTAACAGACGGGAGAATACACATAATGATAGAACTTTTGGTAACAATAAACTATAAATAAATAAATATATATATATATATATATCGCTTTACCCCGCATAGGTTGGACAGAATAATATGAACACCTGCATTTACACGATATTTATTGATTAATAAGGAGTTGGACCACCATTTTCTTTGACAACAGCTGCAATTCGTCGCGTAGAGTGTGAATACTTTGCAACGGAATGTCCTCCCACTCTTGTAGCAAAACGTCTGCCAATTGCCACAACGATGTCGTTCTCTAATCTATGATGTTGAGGTCTGGGATTGTGCTGGCCAGGGAAGATGTTTGGTGAGATTCTGATGCTCTACAAAACACGCCTGAACCTTTCTGGCTGTGTATGGGCGCATTATCATATTGAAATATGGGAGTATCTGACAACAATATGCTAGTCGTAGTAAGCACTTCATTTTTGATGTTGTCTATATATATACAGTTATGGTCGGGCCAGCTAAATACCGATACAGCCGCCCAAACGAGGAAGCAAGCAGGCCGGATCGTAGGATTCTTTTGGTAAAAAGTCTTACACGATTATTCATCGGACCATACCACATTCTTCCAGTGTCCAGGTTTCATTATCGTGGCACCACTTCTTTCGCAGCTTTGCGTTGGCTTCCGTTATGCAGCCCTACCATGAATGTTAGCTTTGTGAAACTCCCGCCGCACTGTATATTTTGTCGAAACAGTATTGCTCAAGTGATTGTTGAGTTCTGCAGTGACTTTTGCCGTAAAAGTTTTTATGTTTACAGTTTAATGTTCATCTGTCTCTGTCAGTTAACTTCGGCTTACGTCCATTATCCTCCTCGTTGATTATGTTTTACAATGTTATGTGATGTTGTCATTACTGTAGATACTGTCTCCCGTGAAACGTGAAACATTTGAGTCGTTTTCGTCACAGATGCTCCCAATAACCGCTCAACAACTATTTGTTCTCTTTCGAAGTGTAATAGATCACGCATTTCACCGATCACTAGTGTTAACCGTCGCAGAACAAAGCATGCAAAATAATGCTAGATAACCTCAAAACGTGGCACATCAACTGGCACTGCAGCCGCGTCGCTGAATTTATACGTACACAGTGGTACCAACCTGCAATCTGCCGTACCCTATTGCATGGTGTTCATATTATTTTGTCCAAGCGCTTAAAATACAATCAATCTGTCTTTGATGTTGTGCGAGGTTTACCTCGTTATAAAATCTGGAAGGGAAATTAAGCAATACGTACATCCTCGAGATTTAACAGAAAGTACTGGAATGATGGCCCGGCTCCAAATACTAACTAGAGGGGACTTATTTTCGAGCCGAGATTACACATAATGGAGATGACGTAATATCCTATACGGACTTGCGACAATACTGCCACCTTTATTCTAGAAACAAAATAATCTGGAATGAAATCATTTGTCAATGAATTTTCGACTGTGACTACTTACGTCCAGACCAGTTTCATTAGAATGACTATCCCAGTGAACGGAACAATTATTAGTGATGCAAATATGTATAGCTAACGACCTTGGCAGTGGAGGCTTTCGTTTGGCTTTATAGTGGCCAATGTCGACTTTCTATTGCAATCCTCCGTTAGAACCCACGTCGCAGTCGCGTTCGTGCTTGTGCCACACGAGTGCGTCCTACTTTTAAAATCAAAAGTGTATAAGTAATGCTATTGACGGAAGACAGACTTATATTTACTACCTGGATCAAGTGTTACCTTATCTTTCGAGTGACAAAACTGAACGTATTAAAATGTGACAGTTAAAAAAATAAAAAATATGGGAAAGAAAAGACGTTAAATGACACATAATAAACGCATTGTTGTAAATATTTTTATTTTTACTATATTTTCACCGGGGGGGGGGGCAGTAACAGGCCTCACGTGGATCCACATACTGGCAACTCCCTTTTATAGCATAGGAAGGGAAATTTATAGGATATAGTTTAAGGATCCTACCCGGTATTCAGCTGAAAGAGATGTCTCACGCCGTTCCAAATGACGGGGGAGGAGTTTATTTTCAAGAAATTATTTTTCTGAATACATAGCAGCAGCAAGGATCTACTACGAACATCACAATCTATGGAGTGAAGCACAACCTGAGCGAGGAAAATTTCGCCACTCTGCCAACCGAGCGGATGCTTGTGAGATTTCGGATTTACCGCAGCTTGGAATCATCGCATCAACGATCACCAAACAGCGAACCCACGCGGACAGAGAATTCGCGAAAGAACTGCAAGATAATTATAATTTGTTTATTACTTTTTAGCGTTCGTTATAAAAATTGCATGGGCTAAAACAGTTTTTCCCAAACTTTTTCTGCAATGCAACACTTCGCTAAATCATTTTAACGGAACACTTGGCTTAATTTTTTAGGTTGGGTAATTCCTACTTGAAAATTTTTGTTTAAAAACTTAATCATTATTTAATAATTATTTTTAAACACAAAAATGTAGTATAATATAAACATAAAAATATAAATAAATAAAGCACTTAATAGATTTCATGATTTTGGGTCCTTATATTGCACATCTTGTTGATATCAAACAAAATATGTGTATATTGAATTCCAATGTCTGGTTTGGCGTTGAGCCTGTTTATGCACTTTGACTTCTTTGCAGAATAAGAAAATCCAGCTTCGCATAATTAGGTTACAGAAAACTGAAGAAAAACAATAATATGGCTACTCTTCTCACAAACTCGCCCAGAAATATTTGTTTCAAATTAGTCATTGATTAAATTAATTACATTTTCATAGTCACTTGCATTACAGCTTCTGGTTTATCAGCCGCGGAATATGGATTCAGGACCCAGAATTCGTCCTTACTATTTTTCGGGAAAAAAAATTCAAAAGAGTTGATTTCAAGTTATGTAGGTGTTCTAAAACATTTTGGAAACTTCATGATCTACTTAAAAATTTATATTTATGTAAGGTAGGAAAACAATAAAAATCATAAGATTCAACTGATGAAATCCAAATTTGTATTTTTTTTTCAAAAGATGCAATTTCATCTTTTGTATTAAAAATTCTAATACTTGTTCCTTGTAATGATAAGTTAATTTCACTTTATAAAACTTGTATATATGGCAGATATTTTTACTATGAAGGATTTATTAAAACATCAAGTAAATATTGTTATGAATCAGTTTGTGCCTTCAAGGAGACAAATAACTCACTTCTAAATTCAAAAAGTCTTAACAGCGTTTTGTTTCCACTACCCATTTCATCGCACATAATTTTATTTAATCTGGATTGAAGTGGTTTTGATTTCACGTAGATTATTACTTTCACTGCCTTATTCATAACACTTTTTAAATTTATGGAATTTTTTTGTCACTAGTATTTTTTCTAAAAATAATTTCAAATTATAATTAATGTCTTGCAAACAGCTAAATTTTACACCTTAAATAACGAGATTTTTTAAATTGATCATTATGAAAGCTTCAGAAATACGTAATTAGTAGACACGTTTGTCATCATATGTGTTAAGTTTGTTAGCAAAAAATGCCTTTGGCGCATAGCTAAAATTTTCCAGCAGATTTCCGGTTGAGAACCGCTGCTAAACCAGAAAGGGGCAATTATGCGCTGTTGAATTACATTCCACAAACAAAGGCGTCTTATGTTGGTTTATTTGTTGGCCATAGCTGCTCATTGTCAAGTTAAATAAAATATTCAAATATAATTTTCTGACTAAAACTTTAAAATAAATATTATCTGTATAACTCTGGGCTGTGACAATATCCTTTCACTCGTACAACATTCTAGTTTACTGAACACGTCCACACTTGTTCACTGTTACCCATGTTTCATATTGCAGCGTAAAACAAGGAATAGAGTTTCGCAGTGTTGTTGATTCGGTTCCGAAACAAGCTACAAACAAAGAAAGGTATGAGAAATGATTCCACTTTCTCCCGTTTGATGCAAACGGAGTTTTAGTCTTACGAACTCATTAAGTGGTATTATAACAGGATATTATAATCCATAGTATAGATAAAGCGCGGAACACAGTTTGGGAAACCCGCTGACTTAAATTTTCATTTTGATATTGGTCACCCAATTAAATCCCTCGCGGAAAGTTAGTTACTTGATCAATATTTCATTTCAACATTACAGCATGCGTGTGATTTTTAATAAGTGATGAGTAGGGAAAAGTTTACAAAGACGACATTGAAGTGTCTGTTAAATTTTTTGTCAATAACTTTATTGTTCAATCTTGTTATTTACTTTTTCTTGTGATTAACATTGTGTAACAATTGGTGTTTCAAACAGTACTTGATGGCGAAAAAGTTTAAAACCTAGTCATGAGAATTCATCGTTAAACTAATGCAATGTCCAATAGAACGTCCCAGCAATTCTAATAGAAAGAAGGTTTGTGGTTATTGGAAGAATTGAAAGCCGACGTCCACCAAACCACAAGGCTTCGGAACTAAAGTTAGTTGAACAAAGCGGAAAGTAGCGTTCTCTTGAAATTGGCTTCTTTATAGCTAGCATGTATAGTAAGAGTAACAGTTTTGTTAGCAATTTATTATTCAAACTAAACCAATGTTTACGTTATTCATCTACTGCTAATTACACAAAAATGTATCCTATCATTTTCATGCAATCACAATAAATCAAATGATTAAGGATACAAAAGTCCTTATGAGATTCCATTTTAATAAACCAGATAACCTCTTTATAATTCATCAAATGGTTATGTACTTTAAGTTCGAACTTTTAAAAAGTTCTTTTACAATATTAAATAGGGTCTATTACATTTGTAAACTGTTGGTCATCTCAATCTTTTTAAATAAAGTAAATACAATGTAAAAGAAAATGCAAATGATAGTTCTCTCCGCACTCCCAAAATGTGTTGATTCATAATTCATTTTTATTGGCACAGTCAAAGACTGATTTGTTTCTTAGGATTTATTTTCGTTCTCATATTTTTCTTTCGAAATACTAATTGGCTTTTAAGTTGATCAATGCAATTGCCGGATAGATATACTGTCCCAGGACAAGTACTCCCACTATATCACTTGGTTTCATGAGCTTCCGACTTCACAGTGTCAATTAAAATTTGCAATTGTTGTCCCTGAAATTATTATTTCGTTTTAAGAAAGTCGAAAAAATAAGATAAGTAAGAACAAATCAGATAAAAGCTTATTAGAAAATAAAACTTTGAGAAGAGGAAACGAAAATGTTTAGGTGATGAAAAATACGAAACTACATTCGAAACAGTGGAAGTATGAAAATATACTTACATTAATACAGTCAAATAAAATTTAGCTTGTCTATAGGCTGCCAAACACGGGCGATCGATTCGTGTCGTGTCGAAGCATGGTTGTTTTCCAGCCCACCCAATATCCATCGTGGGGGTTCCTCGGTCTAAAAATGATAGAGGTCCCGGAGAGAGCGTAAGAAGCTCAGTTTGCATTCAGACCTTGAGAGAATGAATATGAGGGCGGCCTCTCGTGGTTGCTTATGGTGAGAGACTCGAAATTATATGGATACATATGCTACTTCTCATTTGTATCCATACAATAAGTATTATGACATGCAATTACTCTACAAATACAATTCTATGTTGTTGGACACAATGATCAGTTGGTCAACATGTCCTCATATTATGTCTTTTCAAAAGTAAAGAATTAAGTCGAGACATTCTTCTTAACATTCTAAAACAATAAGGTTTTTTATTTCTACTTTCATTGGCTCTTAAGTCTCGGGAGAGTTTACAACTGATTTATTACAATTATAACAAATAGTGGAATTAATACATTTAAATTAACAAATATAATAACATATTAATAAACATGTTTGAAAACAGCATGTTTAATTTAACATCTATAGTAATTTATAAATTATGAAATTAATAAAGTTCATCCTACACTTTTCCACGGATTGCGTTTTCCCGTAAGAAACGCCGGAAATAGCAAAGGTATCGCGATAAAAAGAATTCGTGCTCCCCCACGATATACATATTCCAACGATTGAAATAAAACATAGGATCCAACAGAAAATCGAGAGTACAGATGCCAAGCAATCAATCTATCGTGAGGAGTGATGCCTCCTCCTTTCTCTGAATTAATAGGGTTACAATTTGTAGCAACTTATTGAACGTCGTTTCATCTATTCATAGATAATTAACGTAATATGCAGAATCAAGTGAGTTTTTAAACGAAATTTAAATGACTGTTTTCTATCAACAAGTTATCCTTAATCTGCCATTTCCTTATTTCGGCTGGAATGTTTGTGTAATCAGGACAATACGAGTCTTTTAGTTTATATTTCATGAAATGATGATATTTATAAAACGCGAGAGATGAAAATGGTAAAGAGCAATACAGACGCTTGAAGAATGAGATAGATAGGAAGTGCAAAGCAGCCAAAGAAAATTGGCTACAAGAGAAATGTAAAGCTTTTGAAGATTTCATGGTGAAAAGGAAAATAGACACAGCTTCTAATAAAATCAGAACATCAGGAGAGCGGATGGGAAGTCAATTCTGGATAAAAAAGAAAAACCAGAACGATGGAAGGAATATCTACAAGAGCTGTATCATGGAAATTTAGGTCAGTCAGTAATAGAAGAAGAAGAGGTTAATGATGAAAAGTTAGGAGACAAATTTTTAAGGTCGGAGTTTAATATGGCGCTGACAGGCTTCTGCAATTGTAAAGCGCCAGGAATTGATAGGATTCCAGTGAAGTTGATAATATCATGGGGCGAAGAAGCAATATCGTGGCCGTACAGTTCAGTTTGCGAAATAAACGAAACCGGAAGAATACCAGAAGATTTAATTAAAAACATAATTATAACCACATCGAAGAACACAGGAGCTTATAGATTCGAACAGCACAGGGCAATTAGTTTACTAACTCATGCCTGAAAAATGTTATCGAAAATAGTATATAGTAAAATAGAACGACAAATAGAATGCGAGCTAGGAGAAGATCTGTTTGGTTTTAGGAAGAATGTAGGCACAAGAGAAGCAATATTAACCTTGCGTCAAATTTTAGAAGACAGAAAAAAATAAAACAGGCCTACGTAAATGGAATTTGTAGATTTATACAAAGTCTTTCGTAATGTGAACTGGAGCACACTATTAAGGATTTTGAAGAGGACAGTAGTAAAATATGGAGAAAGAAGACTTATACATAACCTTTACAGAAGACAGTCAGTAGTAATTAGAATGGAAGATCAAAAGAAGGCAGTCAGTAGTAATTAGAATTGAAGGGAATGAAAATAAAGAAAGGAGTACGAAAAGGATGCAGTCTGTCACCCATGCTGTTTAACATATTTATAGAACAGACGATGGAGAAAGTTAAAACGGAATCTGGAAAAGGAATCATACTGCAAGGAGGAAAAATAAAAACTGTACATTTTGCCGCAGATTTTTCAGTATTAGGGGATTAAGAAGAAGGTTGGAAAACCATAATAAATGCCATGAAGGTGATCCTGGAGAAAGCGTTCAATATGAGGATTAATAGAGGAATTACCAAGGTAATGGAGTGTAGTGTGGGAAACAGTGGAATAACAAACGGTGTTAGATTGTAGCCATAAAGAGTAGGATAGCACAGGCAAGGAAGGCTTTCGCAAAAAGGGGGAATTTACTTACGGGTAATATAAATGTGAATATTACGAAATAATTGCTATAAATGTTGGTATGGTGTTATATGGACGGTAAGTGTTGCATAAAGGAAAAGAATATAAACTTATGAAATGTGGTGCTATAGGAGTATGAGATGGGTGGATAGAATCACTACCGACGAAGTTCTAAGTAGAATAGGGCAAGAGCGAATAAAATGGAGGCCATTGAGATATACGTGTCTTGTAAAATTAGCAATAGAGGGAAGTGTGTGAGGTATAAACAGAAGAGGGATGCCAACGATGGAATACGTTAAGCTCATTAGGGAGTATGTGGAATTTTTGTGTAAAAGAAAAGTCTTGCGAATTATAGTTTTGCGTGTAGGTTTACATCAGAGCATGTTATGATTCAATACCACAGCAACAACATAGAGTACTTTTTAACAAGTGTTCATTTAATTATTTCATAATTGTTACGTTTGTAAAATCTAGTTTTGTTATTATTTATAGCAGGTGTGTCAAAGTCAATTAGTTCACGGGCCATTTCATGCAACTGGTAAGATCCGCTCGGGCCACATCACATTTACTAACTTTCTTACAATTTTTAAGTAATATTAATTTCTTACCAAAAACTTGCCAGCGCTTTATTTTTACTAGTTTTCCAATATCGGGACTGATTACAGATAATCTTCATTATGGCAGGTAGATGCTTATCTGTTAATCTTGATCTGTAGGCCGTTGTATTCCATTTCATTTCTCATAAGTATGAACACCCAAATTGGCGTAAAATTCTTGATATTTGTCTTTTAAAATCGTATCATTCTGAAAATCAATTAACTCCAGTTGTATTTAAGTAGGAACTTTTTCAACTTCAAAGGAAAAAGACCCATTAAAAAGTGAAAAAATTATTTGTAATATCGAATTCGGTTTGATTTCTTCAATTTTACCACTATATTGTGAAATTGAGCAACTTTGATTTTGGGCTTATAACTGCTCGCACGTAAAAAAATCGTCAAAATTTTTTTGTAAATGATTTTAAAAAATCAGTTTTTGTACATATTCGTTATTAATTGATCTTTACCCTGCAATTTAATATTAAGATTATTCAGATGACCTACAATATCTGTTAAAAATGCCAGTTCTTTAACCCACAAAGGTTTCTTTTATAATTATAGGAAGCTTTCAGAACCTTGTTGCAGTGCAACCAACGAACTTCTGTGTAATGAGGACGATCTTTGAATTCAGATTCTAAATCTTGAAGGAACGAAGTAAATTGTTGATGCTTAACTGCTCTCGATCCAATAAAGTAAACTGTCTGTGTTACTGTTATTATTACTTCGTGCGCTTTAATATTTTTGAATAGAGAACTTGTTGGTGAAGAAGACAATCGAAAGTTTTGATTTTCGGTTTATTTGTATATATATATATAATCAGTCTTGACGCAAATCCTTTTTTTTCCTACCGTCATCGATTTAGTTGTTACAGAATTATCAGGAGGAAGATTAAAATTTCATAAAATGTTCAACAAAACGTCAAATATGTAGTGACCCGATGTAGTTCCATAAATAGGGATAATTTCCAACAATTCTCCAGAGATCTTCAAAATATTATCACAACCACGAAAAACAAAAAACAGAAACTTGTGCTACATTTTTCACATCCGTTCATTCATCAATCGCAAGTGAAAAGAATTGAACTTGGGTAGATATTTCCTGTAGTTAGGATCTAACGTTAATTCTGTCCCCATCGTATTTCTTGATAAACGAGTTCAGTTTTTTGGATAGACGAATACGGCAGCCTTTATCATACATTCTTTCATTAAAGAATCATCGATGAATGATTTTGAATTTTTTGTTAATAGATAGCATGTTACTGATTAATTAGTATTCTTTAATTTTATAAAAACTTTTTTTCTGGCAATTAAAAGAACTCTGAATCGTTTTCAATTTTTCTTCTATTATTTTTTCTTCGACGCACGAAAATTTACTTAATTGCATATTAAGAACATGATTTTGTTATTCATTTCCACACAAAAATAGTTCTACCTTAAAATTTTATTCGCTCGTCATCAATTTTTGTTTCTTGTTTAGCGTTGAAAGCGACTTTTTAGTTTAAAAAAATTCCTGAAGGTTAATTTCAATTAGTTAAAAAAAGTTATTAAAGAAATACAAATATTCAACAGACCAGTCGAAACATATACTTTTCTTAAAGAAAAATATTAAATAAAATTTATAACCTAACAAAAGTAATGTGAACAAACACGACTAACATACTCTGGAAGTGAGTATAATTTAAGCATTTCACATGCCTCTTATGTTGTGACCAGTTAATATAACAAAGCAACTTATTTAGGACACAGTGTCGCACAACTGACAAACGTGATGCTGACTTCCCTCTAAAAATTATAGCTGCGGTTAAGTAGCAGCACTATCCACAGATCTCCCATAAATGCTCATTTTGACGCAAAATATTGTCCTGATTTAATTTAATTTCCGATAATCAGGGGCAATAAAATCTCTGCGAGGGCCGTATGCTAGTTTGACACCCCTGATCTATACAATATGTCTTTTTTTACCCGAAAAGTCTCCATATAAGGGAACCCTGTGTACACCGTGCTATTGTTATTAAGCTCACATTTTCTTAGGAGTTTTTTTTACGTAAGTTTGTCTATTGTACTAATTTATTTCAATGACGTCAGATTTATATAATTTCATTCATTATTAGATATCTCAGATGAGTCAGAAATTTGTTAAATCCATTACAGAAATAAGCTGTTGAAGTTATTTTACTAGACAACTTCTCTCTACACGTTAATTGCTTGTTTAAATAAGTTAGTACTGTAACTTGTCAATTTACAAATGGAATATTTTGAAGTTTGAAGAAATTTAATGACGCGTCAGGTTTAACTTATCTTTATATATTTCGTTTTGAAGATATATCAAAAACGTTTCGTTAATTATGAGATATTAAAACATATACAAGAATAATAAATTAATTTTGTTTTCGTCTCCTCTCAGCTTAGTAGTAAAAGCAGTTTTATTTCTATATTATTTTATAAATTTATCATTGTTGAGCCTCGACTGACGGTTTCGTCCTCTTGTTTTGGACTGTAGTGGATCTCCCGTGTGTGGCGTAGATGCGTTCCTCTCGCTCTCAGGTTTCAAAATAACGACCCCACAAACCAAGTAGAAGAAACCATATATTGTATTCCATGTACCATGGTCCATGGGATCACAGGAAATAAGTTGTCCACTGTGCCTTGATTAAATTGAATTGAATTTATTGATACTGCAATTGAGTAACACTCGGCGGCAGTTATAAACAAATAAGCTAAAATAAGGATAGTTACAAAAAATAATATATCTTACATCTATACAAAATCTTACAAAATGTTAAAATGTACCAATTGTTCAGATGTTTTTTTCTGTCGCACTACACGTCACTAGACTTGCACTTCACGATCACTTACACTTCCTAATTCTTCCCCGAAAAACGATGCTATTGGGAGGGAATGTTTCAAAAACTTCTGCAGGTAAAGTGTTCCAATCCCTTATAATCCGATTTAAAAATGAATATTTCCCAACGTTAGTTTTAAAGCTGCTCTGCCCAATTTTACAATTATGATCCCCTATACTGTAGTAATTTACTTCTAAAACCTTTGACGCAATATCCTCCCAGAGTTGTTGGCCTGCGTACGCTTTAAAAGAGCCCCGAGGCGTAAATTTTGTCGTCGTTTTTCTAACATATCCCAACCTAATTAATGAACCTTCTCATTTCCGTGACCATGACACCGCTTATCCCCTCTCTGTACCTTTTCCAGTGCCTCGACCTGATATTTTCGGAACGGATCCCAACAAATACAGCACGAGAGATTGATACGCAAGTTCCCGTGTTTTACAGTTTCCTTTTTTTTTAAATCCACATAACGAAATGTAGTGCCTTCCATGCTTTCCTATTCACATGTTCTATTTGATATTCCCAGCCCCTACTACTGCTCAAGTATATACACAAATAGTTACAGTTACTCTCTTGTACTATTTCATTGCCGCTAAGCTAATAATTAAGTACTATTTCTACGTGACGCCTACAAAAGCTTATTGCCTTGATCTTGTTACAATTTATTGTCATTTTGTTAACGTCAGCATTCCCACAACGATTCTCCGTTGATGTTGCAAGAATTGGAGGCCGAACTTTTTTCATTTATCTGTTCGGCATTCGCCTCGTTATATCGGATTTGATAAATAAATTACTATCCTTTAATCGCTTAAATTCTACTAAACTTTTAGAAGGTATTTTATGAAACTTTTCTTGAATTTGGTATATTTTCGTTTGATACGACGTGTTTCTAGTCTCCGGTGCCCTCGGTTTAATAGTTAAATATTACAATAATAGTTAATCATTAACTCAAGGAACCTTACTCGCTCAAGATAAATTTATACACTCAAAAAATAAATAAATGTTTCGTCTCAACTCGATAAATTACTCGACTTACAATAATTCCTAATCCTGTAATTATTAAGTGCGTAAGACTGTGTTCCTAAGATGTGTGAGTTGGGTTTTATGATAGATCTTGGCGAAGACATGTAATATTTTGAGTAATGTTACCCACTTTATCTGCTGAAGGCCCGACGTGGATTACCTGAAGCTTGAAGAGCCCTTCTAATTTGAACACAACGTGATCTAGGTTGCCACTTTCGCAAACAATATGTTCAAAATTCAAAAAGAAACAACGTATAAATAAACACTTTTTAAAAACAAAAGGTAATTAAACTGATTTAAATAACATCAATCGATAACCATTGGCTATTGATGCGGTTTCTTGAAAACACTCCTCTTCCTACGGCTTTACCATACTTTACGCTCGCTGCCAGCCAATACGATTACTTATTCTAAAAAATTATTGCTCGTTGGACGTCGAAGGGAGAGGACGTGGCCGCATTAACTCTCAGATAGTGCGGAACAAGGAAATTTACCGGGCTATGGGCTGTGACCTGCTGGTGTATCAGGCTCGTATCTGTGGGCTGGAAGATGGAGATGTGACAACACGAGAAGTAAGAGCATCGAAGGCAAAACTTCTGCGTTTATGTACCTTGTGCTAGCAGTGCTACTGGTTATAGGAGGAGTGGAGGTAAATCCAGGGCCTGGGAATATTTTGGTTGAAGCTAAAATAGACTGTGGAACGTGCGCCAGAACTTTAAGAACTGGACTTGCAGTTCTTGTGGAAAATGATACACTTAAACTTCCAGAAAATAAAGAAAAATGTTATCGTGCAAGACGGCTGGACTTGCAAGATCTGCGTGGAAGAACTTCTGCAGGCCAAGTGAAGGAGTGAGATAGCTGCACTGCAGAGAAAGCTGCTACGACTTCAGGCGAGTTTGGAAGCATCGGAAGAGAGGGTGAGGCGGCTCCAGGAGGAAAATACACGACTGCAGAAAATAACGAGAGAATCGTAAATGAAGCAGTTAAGTGAGGAGGTATCCTGTTTGGTTATAGGGGACTCAGTGGTGCGACACGTGGCGTGGGTAATGATAACCCGGGCGTTAAGGTGAAATGCTTTCCTGGTATACGTACTGCAGAATTAAAGCATGAGGTCGACAGGTCTGAAACAACGGCACCAAAGACAGTGATTGTTCATGTTGGCACAAATGATTCAAGGAAAAGGGTCGACTGCGTGCAGAGGGGCATGTATGGGCTGGTGAGATGTTTGAAATAGAATTATCCGGCGTCACATATCGTTATAAGTGGAGTGGAGGACTTAAATGAGGCGCTTGAATGGGTGCCGAGTGTCTAGACGTCGTTTCCGTCGATCCTCTGATCTGGGTCGTGACGGCGTCCACTTAAACTTGGAGGACTATTCAGGTGAGTTGCAGCTAGTGAAAGACGGCACGACTGATGGTGGCAACGAACTGTGGTGACCGGCGACGCCAGGAACGACGGTGACGGCGGCGGCAGGAGCGACGCGGGCGGCGGCGACGGTGACAGCAAGATCAACGCGGACGGCGACGATGAATACGAGTAATAAGGTAAGTCGCTAGTGGTATTGCAGGCAAAGTGTCGCAGCATTGTAAAAAAAAAGCATGTAATTTTCAAACCTTATAGATATGCATGAACCTGAAATATTTATTGGAACAGAATCATGGCTTTCCAAGGAAATATGTAGTGGAGAAATATTTATGAAAGATTATGTAATTTATAGACGCGACCGGTGAGGAATCAGAAACGTATTAAGCAGTGGGGAAAACTTTTTAGACGTTGATCATGAGATAATAGGGGTGGACGTAGTATCTCGAAATTCAAGTAAAACCTTGCGTATCGTAGAGCTCCAGATAATAATCTCAGTTCTTATAGATAACTAAATCGCGTTCAAACTGTTCCGACGAAGGGAATGTGCGTTATTGTTGCTGGTGATTTTAATGTACCAAAGGTGTATTGGAATGGTAGGATTGAAAATAATAATGAAGCACAATCAATAGAAAATACTTTTGTTTTGGATATGGGGTTTCTGCCAACGCCATACGGGCCTAAATTCTTTATTAGATGTTTTCCTAATCAATCCAGTGGAACTATTTATGAGCTCGGAAGTGGTGCCTGGGGTTAGTTACCACTCGGCTGTAGTCCTTGAGTTAAGATGGGGCGGAGAGGGAAACTAAACTAGGGGGAAACCCGTATTGCACTACCACAAAGCAGACCAGGAAGCTTTCAGATTTACCTTAGCCAAACTATATGAGATGTGCAGCACAAGGGTCTGCGGTCAGTGAGTGATGGATACTTTCAGATCCTTTATAAATGAAGGTGTAAGAAAGTATGTTCCAATTAAATACCTAAAGCAAAACGCTGATCCGGAGTACTACTATTCCAAAATAAAGAAACTGAAGAGGAAGGTTCTGAAATTACATAGAAAACGAAAAGAAAGCTAAACCAATAGAATCAAGTTTGGGCATCTCAGTAATAACTTAACAAGGGCTAAAAGAGAAGCGCAAGAAAACTATATAAAGAATATACTGGGAAACGAGTTGAATGGTTGGGGTCAATTTTTCAAATATGTTCGTAGACGGAAGAGAGATACGGGTTAAAGGATGAGGAAAACATAATTATTTTAAGCGAGAAGGAAAAAGAAAATAACTTTGCAAAATATTTTGCATCAGTATTTGGGAAGGAAGCAGATTTGCCAATATTTACAAATCAGAAGAGTAGGGCAGTTTTCAAAATCTGATGAAAATATATTACAAGTAGCACTTGTAAATAGTTGGGCGTAACTTTGAGTAAAGACTTAAATTGGGGAGAACACATAAATTCAGTAACTGGGAAAGGGTGGAGTGCCCTAAAGACATCGCTTACAGGTCTTTGGTTCGTTTTATCCTTGAGTATGGGGCGGTGTATTGGGATCAGATACACGCGTTGGACAGGCTTCAAAACCGGGCAGGAAAAGCAAATATTTTTAGAGGCACGGGTATGGTAATCTAGAGGAGAAAGAGGGCCAGTCTTTTTCACTGTACAAAGCGTATAGACGAACCGGCCTCGATTCATATCAAAACTCGTATTCATTTACCGACTTATGTAGCGAGAAATGATTATCCATTTAAAATTAAGGAGCGAAGACAACGAACGGACGTGGGTAAATACTCCTTCGTAAATAGGACCGTTAAAGACTGGAATGATTTACCTGCAAGTCTACTAGCGACTTTTCCGAAGAGTTTAAAATTACTTAGGGACAGAATTAGGAACATGGTTTAACTAATTCAAGCTTAAAATTAGTGTTAAAGTATTTGTATATTCAATGTTTCTATTAGTATAATTTTTTAGCTTATATTCCTTTATTGTAATATTAAATGCCACCGCCAGGGCTCAGCCCATTCTAACGAAATTTATCTATCTATAACCCGTCAAGCGAAAAAAATATCATTGAGCAATGCTTTTACACTAAGTTCAAAGATATAGTACTTGTTGTTGTTGGAGTAGTAATCAGTTATGATGCAACCCTCCATGCTAACCTATTCTGCGCTGCCTTTGCATCCTAAATAACTACCACATCCTCCTTAATGTGCTTAGCGTATTACATCCTTGGCCTCCCTCTTCCACTCTTATCCCACACCCTTCTCTCTAATGCTAATTTTACAATACCCTCATGTCTCATACATTACTTAGCAAGCCAAATAGCAATATCCAAGTAGTTTCATTCTTTATTTAGCCTATTATATTTTAACGTCAAATTTGTGTGAACTCTTTACATTATCTGGGTAAAACATGGGCTAATCAAGTTTAAGGTAACTGAAGTTGTGAAGTTTTTACAGACAATAATAGAATAAACCGAGCCTCTTCCCATACTTTGGGATGTTCATCGATCCACAGAACCTATCTTGCAAATATATTTTGTTACTCATAGGATTGTATTTAATATTTAAGGCTTGTCTGAGAAGAACCAGAGAGGCGTTGAAATTCTGCAGACGTATCCATGGAAAGCGAAAGAGGAAGCCTCTTGGCAGCTGCCAGGACTCATACGCAACGCAGCTACGAATGCATAATCAAAAAATAGTTTCAATTATTATTCACTTAAACTCGTGTACTATAAGTGCCATCCATTTGGCAAGTAACTGAGAACAAGAGTGTGGGTAACACACTTTCAATTTACGACTTATACTGGTAGCTACTTGAACTGGGGATTAGTCATTTTCCATGAGATTTCTCTCAACCTGCGTTTACATGAAATGAGAGCTTCAAAAATCTATTTCATTTTTTGAATTTCCACTTAAATATTATTCACAAATTTTTCGCATAAATTATCATTCAAGTTTATATGCCCACAAGGGCCGCAGAGGAATAAGAGATTGAGAAAATCTACGAAGAAATTGAAGAAATAATTAAGTATGTCAAGAGAAACGAGAATTTAATAGTAATGGGTGATTGGACCTCAGTAAGAGGAAGCGGAAGAGAAAGTGAGGTAGTTGGGATCTATAGACTTGGGCAAAGGAATAAAAGGGGAGATAGGCTAGTTAAATTTTGCATTCAACACAGATTAGTCGTGACGAATACCTGGTTTAAGAATAATGGAAGAAGACTATACTCATGGAAGAAGTCGGGGTACACGGACAGGTTCCAATTACGTTATATAATGGTTAGACAGAGGTATAGGAATCAGGTGCTCGACTACAAAGCAGCTGATGTAAACTCTGACCATAATCTGCTCATAATAAAACGCAGACTGAAAATGAAAAACCTCCAGGAAGGAATTACAACAAAAAGATGGAAATTAGAAAAACTAAAACAACAGGACGTGCTTCAGAGTTTCAAAGATAACATCGCGAGTATATTAATTAAGAAAGGAGAAACAAACAATATAGAAGAGAAATGGTCACTCTTGAAGGAAGAAATCAGCCGAAGAAAAGATTGGAAGAATATCTCAGAGCAATAGGAAAGCATGGACATCAAGAAATAATTGATGAAAAGCGTAATTATAAAAACGTATGAGATGAAAATGGTTAAGAGCAGTACAGACGTTTGAAGAATGAGATAGATAGGAAATTTAAAGCAGCAAAGAGGATTGGCTACAAGACAAATGCAAAGCGGTTGAAGATTCCATGGTGAAAGGAAAAATAGACACAGCTTAGGAAAGTCAAAGATAAATTCGGAGAGAGGAAAAATATCAGCGTCTCAGGAGAGCGGATGGGAAGCCAATTCTGGATTAAGAACAAAAAGCAGAAAGATGGAAGGAATATCTAGAAGAGCTGAATCACGGTGGAAATCTAGATTGGTCAGTAATAGAAAAAGAAGAGGAAGTGTATGTTGAAGTGTTAGGGGACAAAAATTTTAGGTTGGAGTTTGACAGGGCCATGGCTGACAGACCTGAGCAATTGTAAAGCGCCAGGAATTTATAACATTCCAGCGAGTTGATAGAGCAACGGGCGAAGAAGCAATACCAAGGCCGTTCAGATTAGTTTGTGAAATCAACAAAAGAGGAAGAATGCCAGAAGATTTTAGTAAAAATATAATTATAACCATACCAGCACAGGACAATTAGTTTAGTATTTCATGCATGAAAAATATTAACAAAAATAGTATATAGGAGGATGGAACAGGAAAATAGAATGCGAGTTCGGAAATCATTTTGGCTTTAGGAAGAATGTAGGGACAAGAGAAGCAATATTGAGTTTGCGTCAATTTTAGAAGACCGGATAAGAAAAAAATGGTCTACGTTCATAGCATTTACTGATTAGAAAAGCGTATGATAATGCGAATTAAAACACACTATTAAGGTGTTTGAAGAACACAGGAATATATCGAGAAAGAAGTCTTATATCTCTACATAAGGCAGTCAGCTGTAATTAGAATTGAAGATCAAGGAAAGAAAGCAGAAATGCCCACGCTGTTCAACTAAATATAGAACAGGCGATGAAGAAAATTAAAACGGAATATGGGAAAATAATCATCTGCAAGAAGAAGAAATAAAAACCCTACATTTTGCCGACGATATTGTAGTATTAGAGGAGTCAGAAGAAAACTTGGAAACCATAATAAATCGCATGAACGTGGTAATGGAGAGAGTTCAATATAAGGACTAATAGAGACAAAAACAAAGGTAATGGAGTGTAATATGGAACAGTGGAATAACGAAGATTGGGAAGAAATATTTTGAAGGAAGTTAAGGAATTATGCTACTTGGGAAGCGTAATAACTAGGGATGGTAGAAATATAGTAGACATGAAGAGTAGGATAGCACAGACACGGAAGGCTTTCGGAAAAAGGGGGGATTTACTTACGGGTAATATAAATGTGAATATTAGGAAATCGTTGCTAAAAATTTTGATATGGAGCGAGCGTTAGGTGGGTGCGAAACGTGGTGGACGATAGGAGTTACGGAAACGAAAAGAATAGAAGCCTCTGAAACGTGGTGCTAAAGGAGAATGCTGAAAATCAGATGGGTGGATAGAATCACTAACGAGGAAGTTCTAAACTGAATAGGGGAAGAGGAAACAATATGGAGGACGTTGACCAAAAGAGGGGATAGATTAATAGCCACGTTTTGAGACATGAGAGTCTGGTAAAATTAGCATTAGAGGAAGTGTGTGGAGTAAGAACAGAAAAGGGAGGTTAAGGATGTAATACGCTAAGTAAATTAGGGAGGATGTAGGATGTTGTAGTTGTGGGGAAATGTAAAGGCTTGCGCAAGATTGGTCAGCATGGAATGTTGCATCAGACCAGTCTTAGGACCGAATACCACAACAACAACAACAAATTAATTATTTGACCCACATATTCAGAATGTTGTGACGTTATTAGCTTCTTTCACGTGACTGCAGTCAGTATGGTAAAAATTCCCAACGTCCATGTTTCGTTCGGACGGGGAGCGATCATTGAATTCCTTGTTACTGAGGCTATACCCTAGATAAGCCTTTGGCTAAAGTAGCAGTACAATATTTGACATCCCACGTTTTTTGACAGATGAACACAACTTTCAGGGTATAACTATCAAAAGGAGAGATATTCTTTTGCTAATTTTGTGACAATTCAATGTAAGATGGTTCTATTACCACGAATCAAAAAAATGCCTGTATGAAATGGCACCATTTGGATTCGCCGTCAAAAATGTAATGAAATGCAGTGCGATCTACTGGGAAAGTTATAGAAATAGTCTTCTGGGACGAAGCGTGTTACAGTATAAAACCAGCCTGCTACATCCACACGCTCTTCAACCTGCCACCATCCATATTTCCTGTTTTTTAAGGGACAAATGCTTCGAGGCAAACACTATGAGACGCTACATGATGTGCATCAGCTGGAAATGAAAATGCATAAAGGTGGGGAAAATGCGATCAATAAATGGTAAATATGTTGACATGTGACAGAAAAGTCTAATTTACGATAATGTAGCTGGTTTGTCTGAATATAGATCGCTATTTTCAATGTGACCCTCCTACATATTAAACGTTATATTTAGACTTTAACTTAATTATAATTATATATTTAAAAATCATCTTCCACTCAATCGGTGATCAAATTTTAAAACCAATTAAAAATCTATTGCCGTTGGACTGCCTGTTCAGGTTTATCGTAGTCCCTTGGAATGAATATGTTCACTGGGTCCGCAAAGGATGACGGAAGAAAATGGGAAATCTGCAACCCCTAAAGGTTCTTTAAAGTATTTCAGCACCTTTTTTCGCAAGTCTATTAGCATCAATTATATATATATTGTCACGTTTCGTAGGGATCGTGAGATTCAATAACACACACACGTAGAGGTTATAAGCGTTTAATCAACGGCGAAGTGCTGTACAAAGCTCGTACTGCTTAAGACTGACTCCGATTTGGAATCCAGTCCTATTTATACATACATGGAATATTCTAGAAGCAGAACATTCTAGAAACAGAAAATACTAGAAACTAAAGGCAAACAATGTAAATAAATTAAACAAATAAAAATGGTTGCGTCGGCTGGGACTCGAACCCGAGTCTATGTGTCTGCAGTCCGGCTCGCTACCGCTCTGCCATCACTGCAGGTCTTGAGATGTGGCATTGCTCCCTCCTTTGAAAAAACAGCGCCTCGCTGTTAGTTCTGAGCTGCCTTGAGTCCTCTGGATCTCGTCGTTGGCCCGACGTAAGTAGGTCCAGTTCTTCCTGTTCTTGAGCTGGCAGTCGTCATTCCTACGTCTTCGTCCCCGTAAAATTCCGCGTCGTCGTCGGGTCGTGTTTGGTCTTCAACCTCCCTTTGAGCGTCGTGTTCATGGTATGGCTTCATCCTCAGTACGTGGACGGTGTCGCGGCTCTTTCTGCGTCTCGAATTAGGATCATAATCCTCGACATCATATGTGACGTCGGATAAACGTTTTAGCACACGGTACGGACCAAAGTACCGTTTGAGGAGCTTTTCTGAGAGGCCGACTTTGCGAATGGGAGTAAAGATCCAGACTAGATCCCCTGGCTGGTACAAAACTGGACGATGTCTTGCGTCGTATCGTAGTCGGTCCTTCTCTTGAGCTTGGAGCGTACGTATTCGGGCTAGTTGTCGGGATTCTTCGGCCCTCGTTACTAAGTGACCAATGTAAGGGTCATTCACATCGTCGGGATTGAAAGGTAATATCGTGTCCATTGTCGTTTCTGCCTCGCGACCGTGAACCAGGAAAAATGGTGTGAATCCCGTTGTTTCTTGCTTAGCGGTGTTGTAGGCGAACGTCACGAATGGAAGTACGGCGTCCCAGTTCTTCTGATCGACGTCGGTGTACATGGACAACATGTCGGCCAATGTTTTGTTTAACCGCTCGGTAAGCCCGTTTGTTTGAGGATGGTAAGCAGTCGTCATTCGGTGCGTTATTTCACACAGTCTATTGACCCCATGTATTAGTCTAGACGGAAATACCGTCCCCCGGTCTGTGATTATAGTTCTTGGAGCTCCATGCCTAAGTATTATTTCTTCGACGACGAAGGTGGCGATCTCGGAAGCTTCCGCCGTTGCTACGGCTTTTGTGACGGCAAATCGAGTTAAGTAATCGGTGCAGACAATAATCCACTTGTTTCCCCGGGATGATGTTGGAAATCTTCCGAGCAGGTCAATTCCAATGCGTTGAAATGGTGCGTCGGCCGGAGGAATCGGCAGTAGTTGCCCAGGTGGTCGTTGGGGAATCGTCTTTCTTCTCTGACACTCTCTGCAGTGGCTTACATAGTGTCTGACGTCCTTAAGTTGTCGCGGCCAATAAAATCGCCGACGGATTCTGTCATACGTCCTGACGACTCCTAGATGACCAGCGGTGGGTGCGTCGTGGAACTCCCGCAAAATTTCTAGACGCAGTTGCTTGGGGATGACTACCAACCATCTTCTTCCCAATGAGTCGTAATTCTTCTTGTGTAGTACGTCATTAATTATTTCGTAGTCCCCTTTCACACCTTGGGAAGAGTTCAAAGCTTGTATAATCTCATTCAGCTTCGGATCCTTTCTCTGTTCCACAGAAATATTAGTCAAAGAGTTAAGATAATCAAGGATCTCACTCTTCGGTTCTTCGTCGTCAACAGGGTTTCGGGAGAGACAGTCTGCATCCTGATGTTTTCGTCCACTCTTGTACTTTATCGTGACGTCGTATTCCTGAAGTCGTAAAGCCCACCTAGCGAGTCGTCCAGAAGGATCCTTGAGTCCGGTCAGCCAGCAGAGAGAATGGTGGTCCGTCACAACCGTGAACGGTTTGCCAAAGAGATACGGCCGGAATTTATTTATGGCCCAAACAACAGCAAGGCATTCTCTCTCTGTCGTCGAATAATTCCTCTCTGCTTTGCTAAGTGTTCTCGACGCGTAGGCTATGACCTTCTCTTTTTTGCCGAATATCTGAACGAGTACAGCACCAAGTCCGTGGCCGCTGGCGTCAGTATGCAATTCAGTCGGTGCATTTTGGTCGAACAACCCCAGAACGGGGTCGGAAACAAGGGCTCGTCGCAGCGTTGTTCTCTGCTCCAGATAAATTTGGCGTCTCCTTGCAACAGTTTGTGTAGTGGCCGTGCCTTTCCACTTAAGTCTCGGACAAAACGCCTATAATAAGAGCAGAGCCCAAGAAAACTCTTGACGTCGTGTAGATTTCTTGGCCGAGGAAAGTTTGTTATCGATCTGACTTTTTCAAGGTCTGGTCGTACGCCTTCCCGTGAGACTAGATGGCCAAGGATCTTTATTTCCTTTGCACCGAATAGGGACTTCTTTGGATTCAGTCTCAGCCCTGCTGTACTCAGACACTCGAGAACAGTTCGCAGTCTATGCAGATGTTCGCTGAATGTTTCCGAGAAAACTATTATGTCGTCCAAATAGCAGAGGCACATAGTCCATTTCAAGTGGCGCAGCAAGTTGTCCATCATTCGTTCGAATGTTGCTGGTGCATTACACAACCCAAACGGCATAACTTTGAATTCGTAGAGTCCGTCTGGTGTAATGAAAGCGGTTTTCTCTCGGTCGGCTTCGTCCACTTCTATCTGCCAGTACCCTGAGTGCAAGTCCATGATGGAGAAAAACTTTGCGCCCTTTAGACAATCCAGAGTATCGTCAATTCTTGGTAGTGGATAAACGTCCTTCTTCGTGATCTTGTTAAGTCTCCTATAATCGACGCAGAATCGCCAGGTTCCATCCTTCTTTGTGACTAGTACGACGGGTGATGACCACGGGCTCTGTGATGGTTGGACGATTCCTCGGTCAAGCTTCTTATCCACTTCTTCTTTAATAATGCGTCGTTCTGCTGGTGATACTCTGTACGCCCTCTGACTGATAAGTGAGTAGCTTCCAGTATTAATTTTATGTTTCACCTTCACAGTGGTTGATTTTTTCCTGATTACTGCGTCGAAGCACGCAGAATATTTCTGAAGCAATTCAAGAAATTTTGTCTGCTGATCGATGGTTAACTGCGGCGCCAGTAACTTACGAAACTCGAATTCGTTGTTTTTCGTCACTGTAGGAAGTCTGCGGCTGGGTAGATTTTCTTCCATGACAGTCAGATGTTGTTGTATTATTAGCTCAGCCCTTGCTAAGCACATATGTCTCGGAAGAAACTGAGGTTCGTTCTGCCCATTAAATACCCATAAATCTCCAGTGCCATTCTTCAACGTATGACCGACGCAGGAATAATGACTTGTGATAATTTAGGGCACGCGACTGTAACCTTGGCAGCGCTCGACGCAGGAATGGTAACATCGTCGAGAACAAATAACCGCCACGAATCCTTATTTCCTATTTCTTCGGAAGCTTGTAATTCATCTAACAGAATTTCAGAACGTCCACAGTCAATTACGGCTTGCGAGCTCTTCAATAAGTCCCATCCGAGGATAACGTCGTGGCTACATTGCGGCAGGACGATAAATTCGAACGGCTGAATTCTGTTATTAATTTTCAGCCTGATGATGCATCTTCTGGCTGGTTGCACATATTTGCCATCCGCGACCCTTAAAAAAGTATTCCTGTTATCAGCGATCTTGGTCTTCTTCAACTGTCGTCGAAACGTCTCGGAGATAACAGAAAAAGATGCGCCGGAATCTATTAGGGCTCGTACCGACTTGTGGTCCAACATTACGTCTATATAATTTCCAGACATCTTGGCGATGGTCATCGACGGATGATTTTATTCTTCCGCGGCCTCACCTCCAGGGAAGTTCACGTTATCTAGTTTTCCAGGTTACGTCGGCTAGGGGAGCGACCGAATGGCGACGGAGATCTGGAGCGACGTGACGGAGAGCGTCCTCTCCTTGCGGCGGGATGCGGCGACGACGACCTGTATCTTCCTCGAAACAACTCCGTCTGTTCAGGTTCGTCATATCATCGTCATATGCATCCTGTCCTCGCCTAGTTCTTTCTTCGTCGAATACACGTCTCCTGTCCTTGCAGTATCTAACTACATGTCCAGGACGGCCACAATGGAAACACACAGGTCGATTATCCCGTGTCCTCCAGACGTCTGTCTTCCTTGGGGCGTAGGTTGCCTCTTCCTCCCGTGCAACTACTTTCGCATAGGTCGGCTTCCGCTTCGGAACGACCTTTCGCCAGGAGGACGTCGGGGTGGAGATTGGCGCCAAAACGCTTTCCACTTCCTCCCGGATGGTCTCTTGGATGGCCTCTGGTTCTGCCACGTCGTTTCTAAGGGATAGAGCACGCTGAATCTCTTCCCTTACTATCTGTCAAACGAGAGACGACAAATCATTCGCCTCTCCTACTGAGGCAATCGGCACTACGTTGGGAAGCCTCTCGAACCTTCGTTGAATTCGTTTTTGGTTCATCTCTTCGATGAACTGGCAGTGCTTTACGAACTCGTCCGTCGATTTTACGTCCTTTAGTAGGAGGGCCTGATATAAGTCCTCCGCGACACCTTTCATCAGATGTGCCAGTTTTTCATCTTCCCCCATGTTTGGGCTTACCGTTCGGCACAATGCGAGAACGTTTTGGATGTACGACTGGGCGTTCTCGCCACTTTTCTGAGCCCTGTATTTTAACTCTTCTGTGGCCTTCCGAACATGACGCTCAGAATCACCGAATGCATTCTGTATCTCGGACTTGAAAGTTTCCTAGCTGGTCAACTTTTCTTCAACATTTTCGAACCACTGTCTTGCGGTTCCGTCCAAATAAAAGTATGCATTGGCTAGGCAAACCGTATCGCACACTTATTGAATTTGGCGACCCTTTGGTAGCCCTTGAGCCATCTACCTGGGTCTTGTCTGACGTCTCCAGTGAAGATGGCCAGGGTTCCTTATCTGCTGCTGAACAGCAGCATAGGCCGGTGAGCTCCTTTCCTGGCGATCCATCACAGTGCTTGTTGGTTTTGTGTATGGTACGTACTCCGGATTCAAGCCTTGGAGTCTCCTGCTTTGTCGAGGTCTAATGGGAGCCACTGTGTGTTAAGTTTAGATGTATACGGCGCCTCCACCAAAAATGTCACGTTTCGTAGGGATCGTGAGATTCAATAACACACACACGTAGAGGTTATAAGCGTTTAATCAACGGCGAAGTGCTGTACAAAGCTCGTACTGCTTAAGACTGACTCCGATTTGGAATCCAGTCCTATTTATACATACATGGAATATTCTAGAAGCAGAACATTCTAGAAACAGAAAATACTAGAAACTAAAGGCAAACAATGTAAATAAATTAAACAAATAAAAATGGTTGCGTCGGCTGGGACTCGAACCCGAGTCTACGTGTCTGCAGTACGGCTCGCTACCGCTCTGCCATCACTGGCATTATATATATATAGTGACCGCCACTGCGTCCCATGTTTCTTTGTCAATTTTTCCTATCCTTTATTGACCTAAGAATAGAATTTCTTCATTCATAATGGAATTTATATCTCTAATTTTCTATATCTACCCTCTATTTTCAATATTTCTTTTCCAAACTCTTTTCTAATAACATAAAAATTCTTCTATTCTTTTCCAATTTTTGCATGTTTATCGCATTTTTTTATTCCCGAATATTTCTACTACTTTTCATTGTAATTATATTTTTCAGCACTCCCAATTGTCGTGATAAACAGATGGTCAAAGTTATTAATAACTTGAACAATGGCATATATATGTTTTTCACATTGTCGATTTCTCTATCAGAAGAATGAGTTGCAGTTGATCTGTAATTATTGAGATCTTTCTAGTGTCTTACAACATAGGCTCCACCCAATTTCGATTGGAGTGCCATCATTTTATTTTTCTTAACGTTATTTTAATTATTTAACCATATTTTATACTAATCGACGTTAAAACTATTTCATAATTTACTGTCTAATTGACTTTCTTTGAATTCGTTCTATTTCCTTGTAATTTGCATATTTTAGAAGATTAATCTTCCCCGCCATTTTTCTTCTTTTCTCTGCTGAAAAGTGGCACTTCCCCTCATAGCGAGAGGAGAGACGTTTGCCGTTACACCCCAGAAATATGCTACTGAGAAATCCGAGCTGGACTTAGAAAACTTTTACAAAGTCTGCACTAGGCCGAGGCTTTGGTAGCAAAGTTTAGCGCTAAGAACCTGACACCTGCCATGTTATCCACCAGGAGCAGGATCAACAAGGGTAGCCTACGCATTGCTCCTATCGAGAAATCCCGGAGCGGCAGCCATCGCCGACATCGATAACCTGTATTGGATCCAGCCGGGCTATTCGGGGACCTGACATCGACGTCCACGCTGGAGACGACTTAGGCGATTTTTAGGAAGCTGCATCGTACCACTACTCAGCCTAAATCATTCCTGAATATTTTATGAATCATAAATGTGCGGACCACTTGTGTATATTCTGCACACGTCGCTACTTCGACCGCTTCTTCCACCCCAAAGACTTAAGCAATCTGATTCCGCCTCGGTCCACTTTCCTCGACCTCCTACCAGATTCTATTTTTAGAGTCATTTCTGCTTCCTTCGTCATCCCGATGAAACTGAAAAGTCCGCCAATCGTTACTCACTTATCTTACTGCTATCTCTTGATCTCTGCACTCATACTTTACAGAACCTTTTGGAACAAATTTCCTCGTGATTTCCAATCAGTGATCACGTGAACTGCCACCCCGCGCCCGCGCGCCTTACTACACGCCATTCTGTCTGGCCTTTGAGTCCCTGCCGACAATACATTAAAACAACAATGGGCTGATTTGTCGGTTTCACTTTATCCGTTTTTTACCCGGACCGCCCGGGCTGGGGAAAACACGGCCGGGTACACTTTAATGTTCTTCCGGAGGAAACCCGTATAACTACAGCTCAGATGCTTTCAGTTGGTGATTAATTCTTGTGCTGCTATAAGTTATTAACGTAAAACCATTATTTTATTAAATATTGGATACCCAAGTGTTAATTCTGAATATATATTCCGCAAAATATTCGGATGATTCTATCTATCATACTATGGATTCTAATATTCTGTTATAATACCAATTAATCAGTTCGTAAGACGAAAATTCCGATTACATTTAATGGGAGAAAGTGTAATCATTTCTCACACCTTTCTTTATTACTAGCGTGTTTCGGAACCGATTCCACAACGTTGCGGAACAAAGAAACCCTATTCCTTGTTTCCTGCTACATTAGGAAACATGGGTAACAATGAACAAGTGTGGACGTGTTCAGTCAACTAGAATCCTGTACAGCTGATATTTTATTTAGTTTAAAGTTAAAGTCAGAAAATGATATTTAAATATTTATTGATAATGAGCAGCTATGGAATGTAATTCAAATTCAACAGTGCATAATTTGCAGCCTCTCAGCACCATCTAGTGCAGCGGTTCTCAACCGGAGATTCGCAGGACAATTGTAAGGTTCCTCGAAAGATAATTAATATTATTTGCTAAAAATAAATATGGTCACAAAAGCATCTATTAATTTACGTATTTCGGAACATTTTAACATATTGTAATAATGATCCATTAAAATGTATCTCATTTTTTAAGGTGTTAAATTTCGCTGTTTTTAAGACACATTAATTATGCAGAAAAACAAAGCAAGTGGAACTAATGAGGATCTGAAATTTATTTTTAAAAAAAGTACTAGTGGCAAAAAAATTCCACAATTTAAAAAAATGTTATGAATGAAGACGTGAAAGTGATAAACTATGTAAATACAAAATCACTTCAATCGATATTAAATCAAATTTTGTGCGGTGAAATGGCTAGTGAACACAAAGAATGATTAAGACGTTTTCAACTTTGAAGTGAGTTGTTGTTTTCTTCATGGCACCAAATAATCCACGAAATATTTTGTTGAACTTTAACAAATCCTTCATGGCTGATGAAACTTCCATAGGTGGCAGATACTTTTACGAAGTGTAATTAACTTATCATTACAAGGAACGAGTATGATTATTATGCTGCAATGAAGTTAAAGGTCAGAAACAGGCTCGACGCCACACCAGACACTACAATTCAAAATACAAACATTTTACCTCATATCAATAAGATATACAATTGTACGACCGAAAGTCAACAAAGTCTTTAAGTGTTTTATTTATTAATGCTTTTAAGTTTATATTATATTACACTTTTATGTTAAAAGTAATTATTAAATAATTTTTTAAGTTTTACGAGTAGGAGTTACCCAACACGACGGTCGATGACACTACAGAGAGCGGTCGCTATCATTCGATGGCAAGCCACAGAAGCCGCCAGGGTCCATGGGAAACCTGACAAGTTCCACTCATGGTAGTGCTTAATACATTCTCGTAAATCGAGACATTTTTTTCTGGACCAAATTTATCCCACGGTCAACCCGAGATTTCATAGCTGAGTAGCCATTAATAGAAATGTATAAATAATTGTTAAGGATCGGTCCGCCAAAATTGGGACTAAAATAAATTTATATATTCTTTAAATCATCCGAATAATCATTTAACTCCGCTCCCTTATTATTATATAAGTATTAAATGGCAACAAGGACATCCACTCTGGCGCCCAATAAATTAAGAGAGTACACCACACTAGAAAAGTCTTGGGTTCCATTTTGCGAAGTGTTCCATTGCAGAAAAACTTTGGGAAACCATTCCCTAAGTAATCAATTATTTCAGAGGCCACAATAAGAACGAGTTTGTTTAAATTTAATTTTAATGTCAATTAATTACATAATCTCCGTCATTATCTAATACCTATTGCCACCTTGCTAGTCGTAATTTTTTTTCCTTTGAAGAAAAATAAGATTCCAGGTAAACTAGCACATCATTTATACTTTTGAAATCTTTATCCCTTATGTAGTGTTCCATAGATCTGGATAAATGATAATAAGATGCCACCATGTCTGGGGAATATGGGGGATGTGGTAAAACCTCCCAGTTTAACTGTCTTGTTTTTCTTGGGTTAATCTTGCTGCATGAGGCTTGGTATTATCGTGTTGCAAAATTACCCCTTTTCTGTTGATCAGAGCTGACCGTTTTACCAATAATTCCCGATTTCTTGAAGTGGTTTTGAACTGTTGGCCAATAAGCCTGAAGAGTGTTTGCTATTTCCTGGATACTTAATTTGGGATCAGTTTCCAGCAGTGATTTCGAATCGTCCACTTCGATTGCTATCAGACAAGTCAAAATCACCGTTAGGAAATTTTATGAACCAGCGTTGGCTTTCATACATCTCCTTACACGTCACAAATCTTCTTTGTTGCAACCGTAGCATTAACACCTGATCGAAAATGAAACAGGATACTACGACGTAGATGTTCTTCAGGTGGTTGATAGTCTGACATTTTATACCGGTCCAATAAAAACGTTTTAATTTAAAAGTCACAACAGCCAAGACAATGTGTTGTTATATTGCGCAATAACTCAAGTCTTTATATACACACGCTCTCACAATTAGACTGCTGCGAATTCTACAATCTAAAAGCGATGGGTTAGTTATGTGTACCCCTTTAATACCGCCAGCTACCAATTTGTTACACCACCTAAAGGAATAACGAAGCAAAACACTCGTATTTGCACACTAAACATTAAATCAGTATGTCCTTTTCACAACCAGCATTATATTAAAATGTTCCCTACTTACACTTATAATTCGTACGGAGCACGATCTTTATAGGCAGCTTAATCTGTAATTGCAGGGGGTATCAAATTGTATATATATATATAATATATACGTAGGTTCGCATTCTTGAGATAGGATAAGTTACAAATTTAACACGACCAAGGTGTCGCCATTGTACATTTCGGCACTGTTTTTAAAAACTTAATATTGCTAACAAATCTCGTAGAACTTTAAACATGTTATAAAGTTAAAAATATAATGAACGGTGTTAATGGGAAAAGTCACGTCCGAGAGGTATTGTTATATCTCATGCTTGTGAAATAAACAGTTTGTTGTATTTTTATATAAAACTAGTGACACACAAGAAAAATTAAATAGTAAATAATGTTTTTACCATGCTTCACAAAATTAAACTCTTATATATACTACTTAATGCTGCAATTCGTTGTCCAGCGTTTTCTGAAGCCAAATTGTATGATGTAATAGTTGGAGACCCGGCGTTGCCCGGGTATTTATTTATATTATCCCAGTACATTATTTAATTCTTGGTCAACGTTACGATATGAACCTCAAATATACTCCCATTATCTTGACTGTCAAAAATACTCACGGTACAATACAAGACTAAAAATATTTTGAGGTCTCTGACAGTATAAAATTTCTTCCCCACTTAAAGGATGAATTTTTACTTAAATCGCATATTAAATGTCATAATGTAACACAGCGACTCGCATTACACCAGTTTAGACCACAAACTTGATAATTTCCTTGTTATTTTCATATGGCTCATTTCCACCTCCAGCCCTCACATGCTGCAAGGGGTTGAAATCATACACAAATATTGTCGGGGAAAACACTATAAAATAATTGACCTCAATAATTCTTTTTCGACTCAAATATAAGCCTTTGTTACATATAAAAATTCCACATATTTCCACCCTTCCTCTAGCGGAGTCGTTGATAGGTAATTGTCATGTTTGGCCATCTGTTTTGTCGCCTCTCGCCTGAACACGACGGTATGGCTTATTCCAGGGCCGTGGTAAATCTCTCTTCAGAAATTCCGATTCCGTTTGCCTCTTCTTCATTCTCACTCTCAAAGATTATGAACTCGATTTGCGTTACACGTACACCAACCAAAATTTGGACGCCTCACTGATGGCATTTTCTTATCACTAACAATGAATAAATAAAAACACCTGTACAGCACGGCCCAAGTGGGGCTAACGCAATCCCTGACAATGGTGCAGAATGTGTTAGACCGTATCGGAGAAGATTTTAGTTGGCCGAGGTTGGTTCTGGAATCAGTTTTCCCCACATATTAAAGGAGATCAATATTCGCCTGCAAAGTGCGCAGTGGCAAAGGGAGTCAATGTTGTCCACAAACAGTTGATGACTTGATTTCTATTCACACAGTGGCTGTTGTACATGGGCGTTAACTCTTAGAATAATTTTTATATGTGATGTAGCCTAGAACCCCACATGCTTATAACCATAATGACACATTTTTGAGACATAAATAAATATTTTTATTTTGATCAGGAGCCTCTAGGTTCCTCCTAAAAACATTTTAATTATTTTAACCGGGTGTTCTCCTTTATGAACCACAGTTCCCATATCACGTAAGTCCTGGATTCAATCCCGGCATAAGGGAGTATTTTCGTTCATGTCACAAGGTCATCAACCGATACTAAGAATAACTAGAGACTCTTTCCAACGTTAAAGAAATGGCATCTCTGTTACTGAAATTGGGGTTGTCAATTAATAATAAATAAAAGAAGTTGTGTTGTACGGTGCCGATGTTAATTTGGCGTCTAATACTCTCAAGTATTTTACTTCGGTTGATTGAGATATGTATTGGATAATTGGTGCCAAGTAAGAATCTTCTTTTATGCAGTTGGTTGGATAACATTTCATGTGTTCTGATTAATATATCATAACATTAGAGGTTGTGGTTCAATTATTGCGTATAACATAAAATTAATTTCATTTTTTCCTTATTATTATTATATTATATGTAACTATTTAGACCTATGCTAGACGAAGTCGGGACCATGAATGAAAGCGATTGGTTATTTAAATGACGAATTACAGTCATCTTATCAGCCCGAAAACGGAACCATTAAGGTTAGGAAAGCTGATAGGACGAGGGGACTTGAAGGCCAGATAAGGCAAAAATGGGGGTGACACTACGGATCTATCTGGTCAACCCGGGTAAGGAAGGTAATGTGACCTGGATGTGGACCTTCCGTCGTTAACAGCAAAACAAGGGTAGATGTTTTGCCCTAGAGGCCGGAAACGTTAATAATACGGCCAAGCAACTTCAGTATAAGATTAAGGGCAAAATTTATTGGGCTTCGACACATCACCAGTTGAAGTGAAAAACAGCGTCCTAAAGTCCGAAGGACAACCACTGGAATAAAAATATAATACAAGCGACCCCTCCATAAGGAGGCCGTAGAAATCACAATTCCATTTTGAGAATTTATTAGGTCAGGGCGTGGCTTACAGAAAAAAAACAGCGGGTTCTTGAAGACAAGGAACATTTTGTCAGTCAGAAACAGGGACATTCAGGAGCAGTCAAAATTTTTAAAGAACGCCAAAGGGACTTAGAACATTAGTCCCGCCAATTCCTCACGAATAAGTTATTAAATTCCATCCGTAGTCTACGGACATACCTGAGTGACGAGCTGAGTAACTACGAAACCTGGAAAAATCGTCAACGAGCAACCACGGGACGACGAGCAGACATCAACAGCGGCCAGCAGTGACGCCCTGGGTCATCGACGGCGCAACTATTATGCGCGCTTCTCCGTTAAATTTAATTTGATGAGCGTCCATAGCTTATATTGAAGGTTGTGCTAGCTTACAGGGTAAGAAAGCTTAGAGAAATATTGAAGCGGCTCTGTTCCTTGCTCTCACCTCTTGGGAACCACTTCCGTTACCGTGATCACGTGACACCTGGGGCACTGCACGCGAAGAAAGGTGATGACGCAACGCCGCGTCGCTCCGGCGAAAGAAGAAAGTTCGGATGTATAGAGACAGGGACAGAGAAAAAGAAAGAGAGAGTGATCCTCGAAAACTCGCTTTTCAGCTTCGCTCTCTGTGCAGACGTTGCTTGGGAATTAGGTTATTCTCTGAACTACAGCTACCAAGACTAAGAATTGTCCATCCTCTCGTTGAAATATCATTCAATCAACCAATTGATACAGTTTTATATCAACTTGAACTGTTTGGAAGGCCAATCGTGATCATATCATACCAGATCCATGAAAACTTTCGTACTACAAGGTAAAATAGTAGCAAGTATCTGTATGAACGAAACGTCAGTGTCTTTTTGTCGGGTATTTGAAATTGATGAACTCAAAATCGACTCAAGTATTTCAATAAATATATTCATATTTATATGTATTTCAAAAAACAATATAGGTTGTATAGTATTCTGAATTTGAAATCAATATGACGGATAGGAGCAGATTCGTGCATCATAATTACGAATAAAACAAAAAGAATAGTTAAAGTCGGTAATAGAAGAATTTAATTAGAATTAAAACGTTTCGTCCCAAAATTTCAGGACCTAATGTCTACCCTGGACTTTATTGTATAGCCCTAATATTATAAAAATTTCAATTAATAAATTCAATAATTTTTTTGACTTTGTAAATTCTTTGTGTTTTATTTATAATATTAAGACAGTTAAATATAATTATCATATTCATAATATCTATGGATAATTGAAATGCATTTTTCAATATCACTTATTCTTTAAATGAAAAGACACCTGTATGCAATTAATATAAATACGACGCTTCGTCTCCCTTTTGCGACCTCGTCACGTGTCGGTTTCGGCCGAAAATGGGAGGTAGTCCGCGACAACAAATTACTCTCATGTAAATACTTCAATACATTTAATAGTCACTTCGGCCGAGGGAGTCAAGGGGTGAAGGACATAAATTGCTAAATTTTATGCATGTTGAAGTCTCAAAAGGGAGACGAGACGTCGTATTTACATGAATTAAATTGTAATAAAATTAAGTGCCGACTTATTGGCCGTCTTTTTATTTGTTGAAACTTAGTCAGAAATGTATGTTTGAATCATTCAGTTAATAATCCATCAATAACTGATTTACATACCTAATTTGACAATAAAGTTGAGCAACTAAGGTTAGAACTGATCATAATAAATTACGTTCCATATTTCAATATACATGTTCGATGTTTAAAGTTAATATATTTCAAATTATATAAATAAGTACCCAATTAACAGACAAAATTGAAAGAAAAGATTAATACAATAAAACGTTTCTGATTCGGGTTTTTAAATGAATTACATATCTGTGTATGTATTTATTTAATCTACAAATGGGCAGGTACATACAACTTAAACAATAATTAATAATCTGGTCGAAAGGACCATATTTAACCTATAATTAACAATATCATTAAGTTACTTCCATATAAATAATATATACACCTTATAAATAAATATATATGTAGTCATATTATTAGAAGATAAATTTTGAAAACTGAATATTGTTTTTGCCAGAAAAAACATTGGAAATATATTTGGAAGCACTGCACACTTCATTGTATTATAGTACACTACACTAAACTTGTATACTGCAAGGAGAAGAAATAAAACCCCTACTCTTTGCCGACGATATTGTAGTATTAGGGGGAGTTAGAAGACCTGGAAACCATAATAAATGGCATGAACATGGCCCGGTGAAAGAGTTTAATACGAGGATTACAAGATGGAAAACCAAGGTAATATAGTTTAGGAAACAGTGGAATAACAACGGCCCTTAGATTGGGAAAGGATATTTTGAAGGAAGTTAAGGAATTCTGTTTCTTGGGCAGCGTAATAACTAGGGATGGTAGAAGTATAGTAGACATAAAGAGTAGGATAGCACCGACTTAGAAAGGCTTTCGCGAAAAAGACTTACAGGTAATATAAGTGTGAATATTAGGAAATCATTGCTAAAAATTTTTGTATTGAGCGTGGCATTGTGTGCGAAACGTGGACGATAGGAGTTGGGGAAAGAAAAAAATAGAAGCCTTTGAAATGTTATAGGAGAATGCTGAAAATCAGATGGGTGGATAGAATCACAAACGAGGAAGTTCTAAACAGAATAGGGGAAGAGCAAAAAATATGAAGGACGTTGATCAAGAGAAGGGATAGATTAATAGGCCATTTGTGGAGTAAGAACAGAAGAGGGAGGCCATGGAAGGTATTCGCTATGCAGATTAGGCAGGATGTTTAATGTGGTAGTTATGAGAAAATGAAAAGGCTTGCGTAAGTTAGGTTAGTATGCAGTGTTGCATCAGACCAGTCCAAGGACTGAATACCACAACAACAAGGAACAACTTTAGGGTTACACACTTTTTGCTTAAAATAAGTTTGTGTTTATCATAGAATCGTGATACATTTAGGAAATGTAATAAGGATGTGGGAAGATAAGTTAGGCAATTGAAAACCTCCAGAAACAATGTTTCAGGTTTGTGAAGCTTTGAAAGGACACCTCTGTCAATCTTAGTTGCGGTCATGAATTGTGTTTTTAGATCTCGTTGTTTTCTGGCGTTCAGGCAAGACCCAACAGTCATCATATAATACTGATTTATATATAACCAAGGAAACAATCGGTGTATTTTTTCCTCTGTTTAAGTATAGTTTATAATTTTTCAGTAATTGTATTCCTGATTAACAAAGTTTATTAGACTTACTATCCGAAAGAAGCATGTTCACAACATAAAATAACTATCCTTAAACATAATTTTAGTTTCACAATCAGATGGTTAGTTTCTTTAGTATTTTTTATTAATCTTCAATTTTACGGATTTTTACGTATTTTCATAATGAACGCGCAAAAGGATGGCGGCTGAATTGTAAATTTATTTTTATGTCATCACTGTTTCCAATATATCCAACTCAAATCCTTGATGTGATCGGAAATGGGACCAGTATCCATGCGTATCGTTATTTTGTAGATAAAGCCTGAATTTACATCAGTGGAATCTAGTAATAACATTCATAACCAGGTTTTCGGACAATAATTTGGGATTGTTTTATCAATTTTCAAACTTAAATATGCTACGAATCCAAGGTTATTGTTTGAATGTAATTGCAATGAATACTTTACAAATATATATAAAAAATAAGAGAAATTATCCCAGCCTACGTCTGTTCCTGAAGAATAGCGTAAGTCTGGACATTGAATGTAGGTGGCTTTCTAGTGTGCTTCCTGCTTAACTTTCGTTTGTGGATTGACCAATTTTTATGGCGCTTATAACAAGTTCACTTCTCGAGGCTAAATAATGCGGAACACTATCGTCAGCTGTCTTTATGGTTTGTACTTAACAAATTATTTATTATTAATTTAGTTTTAAATATGCAAAAACGGATCTTTAATTAAATAACAAAATATCATCACAAGTTCAACAGGACAAATATTTTTCTAAATCCACGTTACATATACCACCATATTTAATATACTGAAACAACACTTGTGAATGTTAGTTTTTTCCACCTCCATGACTCCAACGCCACGCGACATTCAATGGGAAGCTTCGTATACCGCGCATAGTCACACAGTTTGCCATAGCTGCTGACTGAGGGACCAACGCGCTCGCCAAATACCTCCGACAAGTTGCGGGATGCTAAGCTCAGGTTACGAGATCCAGCAGACACCTTCTAAAGGAAGATGGAGATTAATGCTATTACTATACCTGATCGTTATCATGTCCCACATCTCTTTGATTTCTCACACAATTTGCATGTTTGTTCCATATTTACCGCCTTGAACGTGGTCAGGGTCTATCACCAGATACTTATGGCCCAGATAATATACTATAGAATGCCATCATGACACCCTTCGAATTATTTGAACTTATAGTCACGACCTTTGGGTTAATATATGCCGCTCAAACTTTTCAGCGCTACATAGACTCTGCTTTGCATGACCTACCTTTTGTGAACGACTATATAGACGATCTCCTTATTGCGTCTAGTACGCCAACCGAACATTAGCAACATCTACGTACAGTGTTCCAGCACTTACATGATTTTGGCAAATCCTGCAAAGTGTGTGCCAGGTTCCCCGTTAGTCAATTTTCTAGGCTACAAAGTCAGTGCTCATGGCATTGAGCCATCTCAGATTAGCCCTGTACAATATCAGGATAACGGAAATTTCTGGGGGTCATAAATTTTTATAGACTACATTTGCCTCACGCTGCTTGCATTTTCTCTCTCCTCAACACTTGCTTTAAAGATTCTAAAAAACTGGCAAGAGGCCAATACCGTGGACGTCGGAGCTAGACGATGCTTTTACAGCTGCTAAACAACGTCTTCAAATTGCTACGATGCAGCTCTTGTCAGTTGTTGGTTCCGTCTTGCAACAGTTCCGGGACACAGCATGGCAACCACTAGGGGTTTTCTTCCAAAAAAACTGTCGAATACTGAACGCAAATATAGCATCTATGGAGTCTGTTTGGCGGTGAAGTTCTTTTGCTTTTATCGATGACAAACAGGTCATTATTAAAACCAACATCAAGTTGTGTGCTGGCAGCCGTAGGGAGCGGACGTGTTTTTCCTTACAGTCTAGCAGCTAGAGATTTTGCAACATGTCCGGATCCGGAAAGTTCCCCGCCTTGACCGTGGCGATGCTGAAGCAGAGGCTTCGTAAACTGAGACTGTCTACGGCACTCCTGAAGCGCTACGAAAAGAGCCAGCAGCGTAATAATGAGTGTGATCGATGTAAACCCCTTGAGGTGAGAGTAAAGGAACTCGAAGAAATTATTAAATCTCTTCGATCTTCTGCCATAAACGATGTGCTGATCCACGCCGATTAACAAAAATATTGTTCGCCGCCAAGAAGAATGTGCATCAACTGTGAGCCAGCCGGAATAGAAGAAAATTGTTCTCCTCATGTCTAGCCACGGCCGTCGATGCAGTGCTCTGGTAAAAGAACAAATTGGTGATATTTATGACGTATGTGGTATTGTTAAACCTGGGGCTCCATTAGCGGAAGTAATTGAACTATGGACGCTGACGCCGTAATTATTGTTGGGGGAACCAACGACGTCAGCCAGCAAGGTTTCGTGGACTGGAGACAGCTCCCGAAAATGAGGGCCAAGAAGATTATTGTCAGCAAGTGATGATCTCACTCACTAGGCAAAACACTTTATTTTAAATCATATGATTAGCAATTGTGATAGAACAATGTTTTCTTCCGAGGACGATTGAACATTGTGACACATTTTGTCTCTAAGATATTCGTAAACGACGGCAATGAAAAGAAGAGCATCGCAGGTCGACATTGTGGCTAAGACTCTACATTTATGTGTAAAAACAGAATCTCCTATTCATGGTAAATCCTTACAGTGATCTAAATGGCTTATCTGTGTCTATATTCGCTATGAAAAGTCGCCTCAAGGACACACGTGGAGAGGTTAGCAACCTGTTCATTTGTGAAGGAAACGCGTTATTAGGAAGTTGCCCTTCGGATTTTAAAGCGATGAGACATTTGGAAGACGTCATTGTATCCGTAATAAACGGTCTGCCTAGACGGGAGGAACCCGGACTCTCATTCTCATCTCACTCTCACTCACACTCCGGCACGATCGGATGAGTTTCGCACAAACAGCGCACGTAAGTTCATTTACCTAATTCACAAATCAAATCAGATCAGGGAATGAACCTCGGGAATTAAAACGATAGAACAAAATTTTTAGACGCTCGAAATTACTCGTATTTCACACTATAATTAATACTTCTGATGTGCAATAATATCTTTGGAATGTCTCTACTTACTCATTTCCAAAACATATCTTACTTCATTAAATTAGAGATTTATTGTGTTTTATAAATGATTATTTTTTCTTATACATTGCATTTATTAATTTATTTGATACTTCGGCATATAATTTTATATCACTCTTAATATATAAATATATTGGGATTAAATAAACACAAGCAAATTCGGCATGACCATTTCTAAAGTCTAATTTCAAAGCCATATTACTTAACAAAATAAGAATATATTATGAACCATCTTAATGAACCTTATAGGAAGTATCTTATGTTGTGCCATACATTTTAATAAATATACTGCGCATATTACAACTGTGTTCGGAAAATTACTCTATGTTGGTTTATATTCCTTCTAATAGTAGTAGTATTGGAATACTTGAACAATACAATATTATTTAAGTTTGACAACGGAATTGCTTGTCAGAAGAATACGTCTATAGGATAATAATTTAACATAAAATATGTGAACTTGTGAAGTACCTTCATAGTTTGTATAATTTTTTTTCAAAAATAATTTGAAACTATAAATGATTTTCTCCGTTCATACTGAATCTCGTAAGCAATATAATTTACGCGTGTCTGTTTCTTCATTTTACCTAAATATCTCAGTGTTTTCTTCCTTAGCCATAACTGTGAACTAAATACAATTAAAAGAGGCAATATTAAAAATAAGTCGTCATTTTCTCAAAGTTTATACCATCTATTGAAAGCCGAAACAAACAATTTATTATAAAAAATCTAATTTAATATTTTGTGTTACTGTGCATTGTAATTAGCGTAAACCGAATTATATACATTATTATTATTGCAAACTTTTATCCGAAGATATTACAGTTTTCCTGACATTTTATATACATATTTGTTCGCAAAATAAATAATTGACATGAATACTTGTATAAATTGAAAATCCATTGACTATCAATTTAAGAGAAACGACAGAAACTGTGGACGTAACAAGTTATTGCAGTTTATAATATTTGATTGGCTAGTGTTTAACGGTGAGTTTAGGGTAGGAGGGGATCAGATGAAGATAACTAAAGGAATAGTTGGTTTAAGAACGGAGAATGAGATGAGATGCCAGCTAACTGCTAGGATATGCGGGAGTGGGAAAGTGGAAAAATGTAGTCTATAGGCAATTTTGTTTTAAGTCTGCGGTTGTGTGGAGGAGGAGATGGAGGTGGAGAGGACTGTGACTAGTTTCATTGGAGTGCTTAATGGACCTTTTGATTTAGGAGGATTTGCATGTTTTACTGTTGTGGGTATCATTGTGGATTACAGAGTTTCGAAGGTACCAGGGGGAGTTATAAATGATTCTAAGGATTCTGTTTTGTTTGGTTTGGATTTTATTTGAATTGGAGATGACAGTAGATCCCCAAATGGAGCATGCATATGACCATATGGGGCGGATTAGGGAGAGGTAAAGGAGTCTTTTGGTGGAGATGGAGATTGGAGCTTTCTGTTGTGGAGTGGATATAGTAGTTTTATTTTGGTGTTGATTTTGGATGCAAGGTGGGTAAGATGGGGTTTGAAGGAAAGTTTGGAGCTTATATACATTAGGCTTTAAAACTGTAGGATATTCATTAATCTCCTTTACACAATACGTTCACTATCGTTCAATTAAAATTTGAAAATTTTGTCATTATACATTCTTAATTAAAAAATTTCCTAATGCAAGTATCTTGATATATCAATTTACAACATATACCACTTATAAATAAATAAAATTGACAACGTACAAACTATTAAACAAATAATAAATTTGAAAAGTTTAAAAAGGAGAGACAATATTCACCACTTCTGACTGGATACATAGCACATCACTGTATGAGTAGTCTGTACGGTTTGATCATAATTTATTAGCTAGTTTCTTACATTTTTTCCTCCCTCGAGTTTCATGCAGGCTTTTTAAGTCTCTACTCTTACAGGTTTATATGCTCACAAGTGCCGTAGAGGAAGAAGAAATAGATAAAATCTACGAAGAAAGTAAAGAAATAATGAAGTATGGCAAGAATTTGATAGTAATGGGTGATTGGAACGCAATAATAGGAAAGGGAAGAGTTGGGGACTATGGACTTGGTGAAAGGAATCAAATAGGGAGATAGACTAGTAGAATTGTTCGTTGGGCACAAATTAGTCCAGACGAATACCTGGTTTAGATATCATGAAAGAAAATTCTACTCATGGAAGAAGCCGGGCAACACGGGCAGACACCAATTAGACTATATAATGGTTAGACAGAGGTATAGAAATCAGGTACTAAACTGCAAAACGTATCCAGCAGCAGATATAAACTCCGACCATAATCTGCTAATTATGAAATTCAGGCTGAAAATGAAGAAACTCGAGGAAGAATTTAAAACAAAGAGATGAAAATGAGAAAAAATAAAACAACACGAGGTGCTTCAGAGTCACAATGAAGATATGAAGAGTAGATTAATAGAGGAAGGAGAAAGAAACAATATAGAAGAGAAGAAATTACTAAAGCAGCCGAAGAAATAATAGGGAGAATAGCTAAGACCAATAGGAAAACATGGGTAACAAAACAAATAATAAAATTGAATGCTGAAAGGTGTCAATATAAAAACGCGAGAGATGAAAATAGTAAAAAGCAGTACAGACGCTTGAAGAATGAGATAGATAGTAAGTTCAAATCAGCCAAAGAGACTTGGCTACAAGAGAAATACAAAGCGGTTTAAGATTTCATGGTGATGAGGAAAGTAGGCGCAGCTTATAAGACAGTCAAAGAATCATTCGGAGAGAGGAAAAATATTAATAAGAACATCAGGCGAACGGATGGGAAGTTAAATCAGGATAAAGAAAAAAATGCAGAAGGCTGTATCACGGTGGAAATCTAGATCAGTCGGTAATATAAGAAGACGAGGTGGATGACGAAGAGTTGGGAGAAAAAAATTAAGGTCGGAGTTTGACAGGGTCATGGCGGACAGACCTGAGAAATTGTTAAAAGCCAGGAATTGATAACATTCCAGCGGAGTTAATAAGATCATAGGGCGAAGAAGCAATATCATGGCTGTTCAGAATAGTTTGCGGAATCTACGAAACAGGAAAAATACCAGAAGATTTTAGTAAAAACATAATTATACTCATGCCTAAGAAGACTATGGCAAATAGATGCGAACAGCAGAGGACAATTAGTTCAGTATCTCATGCATGCGAAATATTAACGGAAATAGTATATAGGAGAATGGAACGTCAAGTAGAATGCGAGTTAGGAGATCAGATTGATTTTAGAAAAAAAAGTAGGGAAAAGAGAAGTAGCATTAACTTTGCGACTAATTTTAGAAGACAGAATATGAAAAAACTGATGTTCATGGATTTAGAAAACGCGTTTAACAATGTGAACTGGAACACACTATTAAGGATTTTGAAGAGCACTGGAATAAAAAATCGAGAAAGGAGGCTTATACATAACCTCTACAGAAGACAGTCGGCAGCAATTAGAATAGAAGATCAAAAAAAAGAGTAAGCGAAGGATGCAGTCTGTCCTCATGCTGTTTAACTTGTTCATAGAACAGGCGATGAAGAAATTTAAAACTGCAAGGAGAAGAAATAAAAACCCTACGATTTGCCGATGATATTGTAGTATTTGTGGAGTCAGAAGAAGACTTGTAACCATTTATTGGCCTGAACGTAGTCCTACAGGAAGCTGAAACTAACATTACAGAGTGGTATAAGGGACAAGAGCTAAATTTTATAACAAAAACATGGGAACATTTGGTAACGTGATGAAAGAAACCATGCCACAATACAGTAAAATTTATTTTATATATGATGACTCTTAGAAACAATACATTTTTTAACTCTCCCATTGTTGCTTAAACATTACATGGATACCCCAAAAAGGTGCAGTTATATAGTTTATTTTACGGTTAATCAAAAATTTTAACTTTTTGAGGAAAACGCTAATAACAATGTTTAGGATAAAGAAATTAATAAGAATAATTCTAATAATAAAAAGTAGTGATGGTATAAATATAATAATTTGTATATTCAATCTATCCATTTGCAACGAAAAACAAACCTTTCACAGCTAAGTGTATTACTTCAGTCAATGTCTAAATAGGATTATATTAATATAGCGGTCCCAATATCTTCCTCTAGTGAACACTGTAAGTGACTGAAAGCATGGCGCTATTTATTTCACTAGATGTCTGCAATTAAATAATAAATAGTTCCTCGAATCCCACATTTAATAGGTTTATGTATTTAACAGTAATTTATGAATTAATGTCCCAACTAATTTCACCAGATCACTAATATGCAGATGGTGTCGTATTTTATAAAGTTTTCCTCCGTTGAAAATCAAATGTAAGTTATCAAACTTAAATTAATATTTTATAAATATATTTTATCAAAATTATGAATCATATAAATTGTCTTTATTTAGTGGCCGTGTCTTCATCACGTGATTTATAAGCTGTTATTAAGTCAACGTCTTTAAAATGGTCAGGAAAAGCATCAGCATCTATGCATATTTATATTATAAAAATTAACGGTTTAATAATTAGTCTAGAATTATTCCAACAGAATTTTTATTATTCATTTAATTTATACGTAAGTAATTCTTGTTTCGTAGTAGGATTAATGAAATCAGAATCTGAGGCTGATTACTGTGAAATGAAGTTAGTGCTGTTTTCATCCATACTTTGTCCCATTTCCGCGAAAGAGTTTTATTGTTTTTATAGAATAGAATTAATATTTCAAACGAATAGGCTGAGGAGAGAATTTGTCTTGGAAGATTGTTCTGATTCTCTCAGGAAGTTTTAGTAATCCCTCTCAAATATCTGACCAAAATGCAAATAAACATTTATAGCCTTTAACTACCCTTGTGTTATTATGATATTATTTGTTTGTTGTTTCATAAAGTTACTGTCGACATTTTATATTTAAATATCTGTTGTCAACAATATTCACTGTTTTTTTAAATGACTGGATTTTGAAAGTTAATTTTGAGTGTGTATTGGAACAATAAAAATTGTCATTTCATTCTAAATACTGAAATAAGACGTCTTTGTTATAAATTATGGAACGCAGCAAACTTCCGTTTTGTATATTGAAACTTACAGGAAGCTCAGTTGTTAGTATTTAATGAAAGTTACACATACCAAAAGTTACTATTATATCATCAATAATAAAGTTGGCTTATTACGTTCCATATCTTCCCGTTCCCTATAATAGATAATTGATCATATGCAAGCTATATACATAAATAAGAATATATAATCGTATTACCTCCATTCATGAAGAACAATAATGGCCAAAACTAAGCTAAAATAAAAAGTAGCGATGATTTCACAAAATCGTACCGTTACTTTCTCAAGGTAAATATATTCAGAAGGACAAAAAGAACATCAAGGTCTAATTTATGGTATTCCACTAAGGTCAATTAGCGACATGTAGCCATAAAATCGTCTTCTGGTTGATATAATTATTGCCGGATGAAATCCGGAATCGTGATTTAGTTGACTACTAAAGCTGAGCTGAACTTTGAGTGTCCTTCATCACTTAAATATATCACTCTCTGGTATTTTTATTACGGTTCAAGGACTATAAGCAAACAGCGTATAAGCAAACAGTTATAAGTAGGAACAACTAATACAGAAATAATGAAATTGGTTTTATAACAATATTACGAAAATTTTATAATTGATAAATAATTACTCATAAATAAGCCTTGAACTATAGTTGTGATACTTCATAAACGACGAGCTTCGCCGCCATTTAAGCCTATGATAGTAGTTTAATTACTCAAACCAATATTAATAAAAATAATTTCGTTTTTAAGATTTGAATGTAATTTTGTTTATGCGCTATCTCCTAGAGCCAAACTTGGAATATACGGACTGTAAGAAAATAATAAAAACTAGTAATTTTCAACTTTGCACGTTATAGATCATTGAAATAATTTTTATCGAACTCATTAAAATTCAGAATGCAAATGTAAATATTCTGTCTTCGTATTCAATTAAATGAAAATTATATTTCAACGGTAAATAGTTTTCTCACTCGTGTTTTCTTCTTCTTTGTCGGAGCTACAGACCACCTGCCCCCACTCATTTATGTCCATAGCCTTCCTTTTCCAATTCCTTTTCCCATTCTTTTCAGGTCCTCCTTCATATCCTCATTTCCTTCTCCCATCAAAATTTCCTAAAACATTTTAAGTTTCTGGCATTATCTATACGTAACCGACCCAACTTATCTTTCCCTACTTGATTTAATTACAATATCCACAAGTCAACGCTGTACATTTGGCCTTGATCTCCTCTCTCACGGCTCCAAAAATCTTTCTCAGTAGCTTTCCTTTCCATCTCAACAGCCAACCTTTCTACTTTGCTGCCATCACCCAACCATCCAAATCATATGTTAATATACGTAATAAATAATTTGATTTTTATATTTCTGTTAACATTTCTACACTTACATATATTCCGCAAGGGGCAGTACCATCGGTTTCCGCTTGCAATCCTTTCTTGTATTTCCACTTCTATCTTATTATCTTCCGTTATAACCGAACCTTAATATTTAAATATTTCCAATATTTGAAGTTCTTCCCGATTCATTTTTATTGGTGTCTCGTACCTGCCTCTTTTGAGATCTCACATCGTCATATACTTGATTTTTATGCAATTACCAGTTGTAGTTTTCTCGGCGCTTCTAATGTTTCATAATTATTCTTCAGCACTCCTTAACTCCTTACGATTAACGCTACATCATCCTCGTATGTCACCAGTTCACCTTTCTGGTTGAATATTGTTCCTCCTGTATTTATAGCCAATTGCCAAATTACTTTCTCTTATACTAAAGTACAGTAGAGATTCTGACCCTGCTAACTGTAGTCTTCATAGTCATTACCGTCAAATTTACTAATTTTGATGGTATTCTAAACTCTTTCAGAATATTGAATAGTATCTTTCTATGTAGGCTGTCGTATACCCGTTTCAAATCTAAGTAAAACTGATCAAGTTGTCATATTCATAATTGTTTTCTAATACTTGTTGATTGTGGATCTGTTTTCCATAAATACAGTCTGATAACCTCCCAAAAGTCCTGCCACCTGATCTTCTAGTCGAGAAGCTAAAATCTATTTTAATAGTTTATATGTTACATTTCATAGAGTTATCCCACGAACATTACTTCATTCTGCCTTGTCACTTTCTTATGTACTGGGCATTATATTCCCATGCTCCAATCCTTAGCCATTTCTTCCTTCATCCATATTGTATTGCCTCCTTCATTTTATTTCATCCATTCTTTAATAATTCGGCCGTTATACCATATTCTCCTGCAGCTTTATTCTTCTTCTTCAAGTTCTTAATTGACTGATTTTCTTCCTCTAAGTTTGGCGGTAGTGCTGGATTGCTCCTCTAAATCCAAATCCAGTTCATCTGCGTTCTCATTCAAGTTTTCCTCTCCATTACCTTCCTCCTTTACATCAAGTAACCCAGTAAAATATTCTTATCATCTTTCCAAGATTTTACTATTATCTACAATTAGATTCCTGTCCTTATCCTTAAAGAGGATTTCTCGTGGTTGAAATCCTCTTTCCAGTTCTCTAGACCTTTCATAGAATTTTCGTACCATGCTATTGTCCTTACTTTCGTCCAACTGCTGTATTCTTTTTCTTTCTTACTGCCTTTTCTTTGATCTACATAGTTTGTCTGCTCTTTTCCTCTTCTCTCTATACTCTTCCACCATTAATTTCGTATTCCTTTGCAATATTCTTTGCCTCACTTCATTTTTCCCTTGGATTACCATTGCACACTCATTGTCGAATCACTTAACTGCTCTTTCGTACTCTACTCGCGCCAGTGTTTCCTCTGCAGTTATACTAACAGCAGTTTTCAGTAGCTCTCATTTAGTTCTAATGTGGGAACACTTTCAATTGTTATCTGTCTCTGGGAAAGTGGAGAGATCTTGTCCTCTGAAAAGAAGGACTTATTCTGGTATTCTTTCCTAGCTGGAGTAAGACAATTCTTCCATTGGAATATAATTTTCCGGATTATTGACCACCATTTCAGACGGTTCTGAAATTATAACCATGTTTTGTACAACGCTAAAAAGTCAGAATGTTTCACTCACAGACACCTGTAATCAGCTGTTTATAAATTAGGTTTATGAGAATTTCCCTTTTAATCTAGCAGTTGACGTTAGCTGATTCTATGTACCACGCTATGTGTTTTTCGTTAACCTCACATTACAAATGACTTCATCCGATATTTACTTCGTCATCTAGATGTCGAAAGTAGACTCTAATATTCTAGTTGTTAACGTTTTGTAATGAATAAATATTTTAATTCAAAATAGTACTGACGTATTAGAATGAAAATTCACACATTTTCGGTGAACGTACACTCCAAAGAGTATTGATGGTGTTCGCTGTCTAAGCACGAACTTGTTTGTACAGGTGCGTATTGAACTTCAAGAGTGGTCAGTTTACGTTCACAATATTTTAATATTTTTTTTCAACCAGGAGGCGAAGTAAGACTGGGATCTGACAGAAATTAACGAGGTCTGGTATGTTAAGTTTTTACTCTTGGAATCTGAGGAGATGTACGAGAAATGATACAGGAAGTGCTAATCTGCTATTGGATTTACTAACTAGCGACAATTTCAATGAAGGATATCGCCAAAATGTTAGCTATCTGGAATCAAGTCATTTGGATCGCACCGCAGACAGTTCTACGAGCACAATCTAGTTGGGAAACCAACGGGCAATCCTTGACGCGAACTGTTCAGTCCATAAACTGGAAACTGAAATAATAAATTTTTATTTTCTGGTGGCCTACCTTTGCGGGAAGTATAATAGGGCACGTTCTTTAACAGTTGATAAAATAGGGAATATGTTTATTTTTTTAGTTAGCACATTCCTCATAACTAATTTTTATAGTATATATTCTTTTATTTAAAACTTTGTGTTACTACTTGGCTCTATCTACAAAATATTTGCTCGCCTGCTATTGACAACACGGGTTTTGTTTTCCTTCCAATACACGCCCCTTAAAAATAAATGTAAATTCGAGATCTCTCATTTTAAGTGTGACAAGTATAATTTTTGTTGTATATTTTATTTTATTTATGTAAATTAATTTACTATATTAGGCATTCTCTACGAAGTTTCCATAGAGAACAGATCCTGAGATGTTCGCAAGGCACCTTTCTGAGGTAAACCAGACAAACAAAGACAGTTTTAAACTTAAACTTGAAAGGAGCCTGAGGAGTCTCAGTCATTTGTCTAGAAGGGTTTATTGACTCGGCATAACAACCAGGTCAGCCAAGGTCAGCAAGGTGGTTGACCCAAAATATAGCTACGGGTAGCCCCTCCCAAATTTTGAATAATGAGACGAAGGGTAGGGACGCCAACCCTATTGGAGGTCCCGTTGAAGAAAGAAAAAGCGGTGAGGCAATGGGGTTTTAGGAGAGGTGAGTTCGATGTGGGAAAGACCTCGAAAATGGATTCGGAAAAGAAAGTCGATGGTGAGAGGTTAGAGAGGAGCTAGCGAAGCGGAAATTCGGACTGGCTGGCTTCAAGGAGTCAGAGAGGAGAGGCGATCACGAGGAAACAAAAGTAATCACACGTTTCTTAAACCACAACAGAGACCTGCGTGCATCACATGCCGATCCATGCAGCTACCTTTGCGTTGAATTTAGAATTGCCGATCAGCCAGGAAACTAGGGGAGAATGAATGCAAAATATTGAAGTAAATTTGATCGTTTCCTTATTAAAAGAGAACAAAGTTAGCTCGATATACAAACAGAAATTCAGGTAATATTCGTTAACGGAACGTTTAATATATTAAAATCACTGTCATAATAAATGTGCAGACAAAAATGTATTACATATATTTTAAGCGCACTGTACCCCAAGAAAATTAGACCAAATTGTAGTAAATCTGTTTTACTTCTGTAATTCTCCGTTTTAATATTTTATTTACCACTATTTATTCACTTGTTAATTGTATTTGTACATTGATTAATATTTTCGTAATTATGCTTGGAGCATATTTCAGAAATTGTGGTTATTGATTGCGATTTTTAATTGGTAGCAGCACCCAGACCAGGCGGAAGTGCTGGAGAGAGATTAATTACACCGTACGAGAAGCTGGATTGCAGCGGTACTTCTCGTCTTCTCGCCTGTCTCGCCATTAAATCACACACGGACTTGTCTTCTCCTTCTAATGAGGTCTCCGTTAATATATATATATATATAATAGTTGGCATTTCCTCAGATCGCCACTCATTTTTACCAATCTCTGTAACACTAAGGGAAAATTCACAAACTGGTTTTCATTTATTTAATCCCGACACGTCAAATGGACAAGGGTTGTACTTACGGCTTCCTCTAAATGTTAATATGTACATATATGTTAAAACTGGATGTTGGTAATATTAAAATTGTTTTTATAAAAGAAGCTAAATATAATATATTAATGTCATCGTTAGTTTAGCCTCATTGTAACAATAATTACACAAAAAACAGAGACGCCGATTATTTCGAACTAATTCTGACGCTTTGGAAAGTTATTCATATTAATAAACTCATATCACTCTAAGCAGATGTAATAAAACGAAAGACAACCACAAGTGAAGATAACCACATTCTAAGAAAATTCCTGAAGTATAAGTTCACTCAGAAAATCCAGTATGCTTTTAAACATACTAATAACACTAACAACTAAAATTAGCTAAATTCATCAGCCACAGCAGAAAAGCATTATTTCGTCACAACTGAATAAATATCATTTTGATAACTACAACTCATATTACTGATAGATGACTTTCAATATGCATCAATACACTACATATTATCCAAATAATCCCGATAAAATACCACATGGTGAAACGGAAATACTAATAAAACATGATTTATCATATAGAACTACCAATTTTGAAGAAAATTACTTTCAAGTCACATTAAAAAATAGTATGTTGCCATATGACTTGACCTCTCCGGCACAATTTCAAGAAACAACATTTCGACGACCTTTTCGAAAACACTTGGACCAAAGTTTAAAGTTATAAAGAGGCGATTTCAATAGGAAACATCGGAGTCACGTCAAGGCATTGGCCGCGCCGAATGGTCCCATCCTGTGCCTCTCAACCTACTGGCATACAGATACTAACAAACTTCCATACCTGTTGGACTTCTTTATCACATGCGATATTTCCTCGTCCCACCTGAAAATGGAACCAAGTAATTATCGGCTCTAACACGATTCTGAAGAAAGAAAGAAAAACGACTTTTGTAGTCCCAAACAGCTCACAAGGAAAATGAGGAACAGAAAACAGATTTTAAATTCCAGGAAAAGAACAATTCCGTCAAGCAATTTTAGCTGCATATGTAGTCGTGCAAAGCGCAAGAAAATTTTATTTTATTTTTCCAATGGAAAATAAACCCAAATTTCTTTAACTGTAGTTGTATAAAATATATTTGTTGAGGAATAGATAAAAGGAGAGTCTCGTAAACGTTACATTATAAATTATGATGATTTGAATAACGAGAGAGGTTTGTCATGCCCAACGCGACTAATAAAGGTTAAATGAATATCATAATTTTCTTGCTCCATTAAGCTACTGTGAGACAACACACTGATTCAATTAACACTCAGTCAAATTTGAAAAGGTGTTTTAACCATAAAATTACTCACAAAATGAAAATTACCTACAAAAACAAGTCGAAATGCCACTTAAAACAAACAACTATGTCCCAAACTAAGGGACGAAACGTCGTGTAGTGAACTGAAGTCTTTAAATTTAATAATTCTTCTGACTTATAGGCCTTTTTATCATTTATTAGAATTGAAATATTTGAAGTCTCGTTCTTCAGAAAATGCTTTAAAATAAAATTGTATCAGCTAGACAAATTGTTTGTGGAGTTTTGAAACTTTTATGAGACGTAACCAGAAGAAAATAAAGCTTGTGCGTGTATTATAACAGCAAATACGCTAGCTAAAATACTAGATATAGTCGGGTTTCCCAAACTGTGTCAGCTCTGCCAGCTTCTCCGTCAGACGCTCTCCCCAGCGTCAACAGGATGATCTCCTTCAACGTTCGAGGCCAAACGACGGATCTCTACCGTCCCCTTCAACTTCAAAGACAAGAATGTGAATTCACAAAGCCTCACCGCCGTGTGAAGAAGCACTGAAAACCGACCTATGAGATCGATTTTCTTTAGACCACGAAATCTCATTGGTTGGAGCAACCACGTGAAATTTTAAATTACATTTGTTTTCATGGCTCTCGATTCCCACGCTAACGTGGTTACGGAAATTCCCAGGTCATATCCCAACGTGCCGAAATGGCATCTCTGAGGATTTCCAATCCTTGACGCCTAGGAAGGTAATCGTCCATGGTTGAAACCCAAGTATTACGAGATCAGATTGCTTGCCGTACCTCCGAAATTTGTAAATATTTTTCTTATTTAAGTTTATTTTAATAAATTCCACATTTATTTAATTAATTGTCCTTTAATTTTATTCCCTAACCGTTCCTCCATACAATTCCTGGGGTCAGAGTCCATTTCCCGTGACAGTTAAACCAATACGTTTAAGTGCAAGTGACTATGTAAATCTAATTGATTTAATCAGTGACTAGTTTGAAACAAAAATACAAAGATCAGCCTTTAAGCGATTTCTGGGCGAGATTTTCAGAAGAGTAGCCCAATATTTCAATTACTGTTTTTCTTCCATTTTATGCCACCTAATTATGCGAAGTGGGATTTTCTTTTTTATGCTGCAATGAAGTCAAAGTGCAGAAACAGGCTAGACGCCACATCAGATATTAAAATTCTACTTCTGAATATTGGGCCTCATATAAAAAAATTATGCTATTCAAGGATCAAAAATCATCAAAGTAAATAAGTGTTTCACTTATTCATATTTTTAAAATACTACAATTCTATATTTAAATAAAATTAATTAAAATAAATTAAAACATTTTATAATTTTTACAAGCAGGAATTACCGAACCTTAAAAAATAAACCAAGTGTTCCGTTAAAATGCCCGATTTTGCTTGTTCCAATGAATAAAAACTTTGGGAATACCTGATATGATAGGGTCAAAAATAAATTGAGAAATTCAATAAAAATATTCATCAAACTTCTAGATATACCCGAGTATGACTATTATGAGATTTAGTTAGTCGACAATGTATGCCTGTTGACGGAAATCTTAATGTGCTTGGTGGATGTCTTATCAGTCTTCACAGATAAACATAAGTCGTTCTACGGCACTAACAACGCTAAATACTGTTTTTTAACTCTCAGGTAACGTGAAATTTTATCCTTGTGTAACTTTTATTTGAATATTACTTGTTAAGGGGGACAATTTTCACCCTACAACTGAAGCAAGACGGGTACTGCATTATTTTTTGTCTACATTTGATTTTTCTCATTGTTGTTACTGCCAGTGCTGTGATCACATTACACTTAGATGCTCTACTGCGTATTTTATTACATTCTAGCTAAGCAATTATTTTCACTAACAATAAATGGAATGATCCAGTCAATCATTCAGCGAACAGTATCAATATTTATTGATGACATCTACAACGTTTCGTCCATATTTGTGGATTTCCTCAGGTAAACAGCTCCATTTCAGTTCGAAGGTGTCATAGTGTGGTGGTTTTAGGGATGAATAAAATTGAAAATTTATTGAAAAACGGAACAATTTTATTAAATTTATATTTAAACAATTCGTGTTAGCAAAATTTAAACTAGGCAAAATAATACATTGAGTTAGACATGCTGTTAATTGTGAAGTACCAATCTAAATATATATATATATATATATATATATACTTTATTGATTACTAGCTGTGACCGCGACTTCGTTCGCGCGAAAATTTTGCAACAATATCTGGAGTGAGAATGCTTGCCCCCCGCTCTCTCTCTCTCTCTCTCTCTCTCTCTCCTCGCGCTGACAAAATTACACTTATAATAACACATTATGTGGGATGAATGGTATAGGAACGCCTGATAGGACTTATAACTCGACGTTGGTTTTCACTCCGCCTTTCGCGCGGCAATTCAGTGGGTTTGTAAATATTTACATTAATATATTCTGAACTCTGCAAAAAAACAAAATGAAATTTAAGTTGCAATTCCTGTTTCAATCTCTGAAATGTTCATTGAAATCCGTTAAGCCGTTTCGGAGCATATTTCAGATCGAGAGTATTGGCAACCCGCATACAATTTTTGCAGACTTCGAAACTCGTAAACTAAGAAGCCATCCCGTTGAATTAATATTATGTATTATATTAATATAATTATGGAAATGATATATGCACGAATATTTAAGTTAAATCTTCTGCTTTAAAACTGTCAAGGTTATATTGAAATGCGTTGAGCCGTTTTGGAGCCAATTTCAGACAAACAGACAAAGTTTCACTCATTTTTTAAACATGAAATAAACCTTAGAAACTTGATATTCTAAGATTGCCGGTTGGTTCAGACGTCTGAGCTTAGTGGGTGCTGTGCGTCTTTTTAAAATACTCTGTGGCACCGACATTAAGGAAATTAACACTTATAGTAAGTAAATATTACTAAAAATATAATAAATAAGATAAGATATCAAATAAACTCGTATATTGAAAAAAATTAATTATGATCTCAAATTTACAATCTTTGTTCGTTCAACATTAGCCCTTCGAAAGTCTTTATTATTATCCACCAATCTTTTATCAATTCCAAAGGTTAATTGCACTCCCTTTTTATTATTGAATATCTAATTATTTAAAAGTCTCTTTCCATTAACAATTACTTTTTTTCATTTACTTTTCTCTTTCTCTAGCCGTTATAACCAACTCAAGAATTTATAAGTTTCTTAGTTCCTAGTGAGTCTGACGCAGGTTTTTTAGTGTATTCCCTGCATCTCTTTTAAGTGAATCACCGGGTAGGATCTTTACATTATAGCTCGGGGATCTTAGTCAACCCCTGGGTACCTTGCTTCATCTTCCACATCCTTCCTTTTCAATTCCCTTCCTATACTGTTACACCCTCGTGTAGCCTGTTACCCAAAAAAGTAGTTCCCAACAAATATAGAACAACTTCATCTTGTTAATGATGTGGATAACTCTGGATCAAGGATATTGCATAACTCTCTGAACAATTCCAGTCCCCATGAAGTCTTCGCGTTATGTCGGAATGTCATCGTCCGGTTCACCCGTAATGCGTATTATGCCACAGCAAGTATTAATACTGCTGCTCTGTTAAAAGTATCTTTCGAATTACAAAGCTTTTTACTGGACGCAGACAACGAAATCAAAAATCTGTGTCTCAGTATACTTTAAACAGGGCTCGTCTCACAGTGTCTTCTGTTGATTCCTCCATCCAACTGTCTTTCGTCGGAACTCCGGACCGTAAATAATCTTTCGTTATTGTCGCGCGCAATCTACCAAAGAGTTTCTATTTCCATGGAATTTTATTAACACCTGAATCAATTTATAATGCGGGCCGAACATTTCCAGAATAAATATTATGCGCAGGAATAACATTTCATCAAAAAGCCTATATTTTCTCAGTATAATGAGTTAATAAAAGATTATCGATTAATCATCCGGCTCCAGTCAGTGTATTAACACAGCGTTTAGTCGAAATTCATATCCGCCCACAGCAGGTGCATAGAGCACGACAATGACCATAGTGTATTATTACAACATTTGTTGCTGAGCGTATTTACTGTGGACGTGGTTCTAGTGAACACTAAACTTTGGACTCCGCTTACTCAGCTTACGCGCCACGGGCGCACATGAATAAACGGTCATATAATTACAAATCGATTAATTTATACATTTACGATTACAAACAGTCATAAGTTTTATTGATTGAAAATAGTTTTAAAATAAACAATTTAGACAAAAAGAGTTGGAGAAGTTTATGAATCCCGAATTATAAATAAATTGTCCTGCTAACCATTAAGCGAACATGCATTTCACTAGCTTGTCTGGATTTATAATTACAATTATGTTTTTGAATTAATATAATAATAATATTTTCATCTATTAATATCTGGGGACCCGGCGTTTCCCGGGTGTTTATTTATATTATCCAGGTACATTATTTAATTCTTGTTCAACACATGATTCAACCGGCATCGAAAACGTCACAATATGAACCTCAAATCTCCTCCCAGTATCTCGAGAGATTCAAAATTACTCCAGGTACGTTAACAGGGCTAAAAATATTTTCAGTACTCTAACAGAATATAAATGCTCCCCCATTTAAGGGACGAATTTATACTTAAATCGCACATTAAGTCATAATGTAACGCACCGCTTTCGACACCAATCTAGGTTGTTTCCTCGTTATTTTCATGTGACTGATTTCTACTCTCACCCCTCACTTCTTCATGGGGTTGAATTATACACAAATATTGTCGGAGAAACACTATAAATGTTATTGACCACAAGAATTTTTTTCGGCTCACATATGAGCCTTTATTACATATAAAAGTTCCACCCCTTTCCCCTAGGGGTAGTAGCCGTGTCTTTCCTCCAAATTATTTGGTTTTGGGTCGCAAGGAATATGGAAACAAAATTTAGTCAAAATTGTTCTATCCTTTAAATGTATTAAACAGAACTGTGTTTTACCCCATTCAATAGGGGATGAACTGCACTTTTAATCCCATTCATAATGTTGGAATGAAGACTCCGACAGGCCCGAATTCGATACCAAACTTCATTTTTTTAAATTTTATTTTCATATGACGCTCCTACAACACGATGAATAGTGTTGAAATTATATGCAAACAATTTAACCGAAAACGCTATCAAATTAATTAAGGAAATAGCGGCAGTTTATGGATTTTTAAAAATTACCGCCCTCCGCCCCCGCTGCAAGTGTGTAGCTGTGTATTACCCTAATTGTGTTGAGTTCGTTCGCCAAGAACACCAATTCAAAATTTTGTCGACATTGTCTCATCCGTTAAAGATAAATTGCGGAAGTCTGTTTTACTCCCTTACAACCTCTCTTAGGGGATGATCTGTAGCTTAAATTACATTTTTTATGTCACTATTAAACTCAGTGGCTCACATTACAACTGTTTAAAGCTCAATCTTGATTGTTTTCTGGTTGTTCTATGTTATGCCCCCCACCTACACCCCTAAGAAAACTCCCCTTTGATTATGCATGGGATTGAGATTATACTGCTATTGATCCAAGAATGTATTTATATGATAAAAATATTGGCCGTTTTTGCTTATTTAAAATTTTTCACCCCTTCCACCCCGCCCCTAGGTAGCCGAGTCTGATGTACACCACGTGTTAGTCTATCAAAACTTACCAAAAACTGATGTAGGGCGGGCAATATGGAGGAGGAAATGGAAGTTTGTTCCGGCGGGGGAGATGGACAACTCACATTCACTTTGGAAATTCAAGTGCGCGGAAAAAAAAGTAGCCTTCTCGTAGTTACGTTTTCTGAAATTTTCCAGTTTTCTTAATTTGGCTTTCCGTAAAAACCTTGTATAATGTATTATAAATCTTATAAAAAAAAGATGAATGAAATTGGTAACTCGGGTCTCAAGTTACGGAGTGACAAACGGAAATAGGGATTCATTTATAGATATATAGATTTTACCTCTGTGTTACATGCTACGTGTATTGACCAAGCTATGTAAGTTACGTACTTAATTTGATATTATACCGTTCCATTTTAATTTTAATCTTATCATTACTTTTTATTATTACAACTATTCTTATTAATTTCTTATCCTAAACATTGTTAGTAGCGTCTTTCTCATAAAAGTTGAAAGCTTGGATTATATTTTCGCGTGATTAATGGTAAAATAAAATAAACTGAACATTTTCGGGGTTTCCATATAATTTTTAAGCAACAATGGCAGAATTTAAAACTGTATTGTTTCTATGAGTAATTTTGAATCATCACATATAAAAATAAATTTTACCTTATTGCGACATGGTTTATTTCGTCTTTCGTCCTATGTTTTATAAAATTTATAAAAAAATTTCCCATGTACCGCTCTGTAATGTTAGTTATGCTTTCTGTAGGACAACGTTCATACTATTTATTATGGTTCCTAATACTACAAAATCATCCGAAAACCGTAGGGTTCTAATTTATTCTCATTGCATTGTGATTCCTTTTCAATATTCCGTTTTGACTTACTTCAACACCTGTTCTATATATAAACAGCATGGGCGACAGACTACATCTGTGGCTTACTCCTTTCTTGATTTATGCTTTCTTTCCTTGTCTCTTCAAAATCCTTAATAGGGTGTTTCAGTTCACATTACGAAAGGATTTTTCTAAATTTACAAATGCCATGGACGCAGGTGTTTTTTCTTATCCTGTCTTCTAACATCAGACGCAAAGTCAATATTGTCTAGGTGCCACGTACGCTAGGAACACGAAGCCTTATGAAGTACACCGAAATCCTACGAAACAGCTTACTTTACGTCAGCTGATAAGGGGAAAACCAGAATATACAAAAATACAATTGATTATTTCGTTTCTGATCGGGGCCTGAAGCGTCGATTCCGGTGGTTTGGATGTCTCTGAGAATTCAACGTGCCGGTGAAGTTGTAGTTTAGCCCCTAGGACTGAGGCTGGAAGCGAATAATACAAAGTTCCGCGTGCAAAATTAATCTTATAGAGAAATATCTACTAAATTTTATAAATGTGTTCCCTGTGACACGTAAAGAAACGTTGTACCATTACGTCTGTCATCCCTAGTGGTGGATGTGGGACGGGGTTCAAATAAAATAAGCAAAAATGGCCGATATTTGTATGTAATAAATATTTTGATAGTGTATTTTCCATTCGACATGGGAGGGAGTGTTAAATAAAAATACCGTGATAACAACCGAGGTTGGTGTCCAATCCAGTGAATCTCTTGGGGAATGAATGAATTTATTGATACTGCAATTGAGTTACACTCGGTGGCAGTTACAGAAAATAAGCTTAAAATAAGGAACGCGAATAGTTACAAATAATAATATAAATTACATCTTAAAGATTTTTTTGTTGCACTACACTTCACTACACTTGCACTTCACTATCACTTACACTTCCTAATTCTTCCCTGTAAAACTTTGCTATTGGGAGGATACATTTCTGCAGGTAAATTGTTCCAATCCCTTATAGTCCGATTTAAAAATGAATATTTCCCAACATCAGTTTTAAAGCTGCTCTGCCCAATTTTACAATTATGATCTCCTCTACTGTAATAATTTACTTCTAAAAACTTTGATGCAATATCCTCCCAGAGTTGTTGGCCTGCGTACGCTTTGAAAGGAGCCCCGAGACGTAAATTTTGGTGTCATTATTCTAACATATCCCAACCTAATTGATGAACCTTCTCATTTCCGTGACCCTTTCTAGTGCTTCGACTTGATATTTTCGGAACGGATCCCAACAATTACAGCCGTACTCTAGCAGAGGGCGCACGAGTGATTTATACTACGCAAGTTCCCGTGTCTCACAGTTTCTTTTTTCAAATCAGCATGACGAAATGTAGTACCTTCCATACTTTCTTAGTCACAGCCCGTATTACTGCTCAAGTATATACCCAAATACTTACAGGTACTTTCTTGTACTATTTTATTACCGCTGAGCTTATAATTGAATACTATTTAAACGTGACGCCTACAAATCTTGTTGCCTTGCTCTTGTTACAATTTATTTTCAATTTGTTAACAAGTGCCGAATCTCTTATTGAATCCAAATCTTTTTGTCTTCTTCGATCACAGTTTTTATGTTCCGATATGTTACGCAGTTGTCAGCAAAAAGACGCACCTGAGAGTTAATGCCTGAAACTAAGTCATGTACGTAGACTACAAATAATAAGGGAACAATAACGGATCCCTGCGGCACTCACGATTTAACTTTCGTAAAGGAGGAAATTCGTTCCCTACTTTAACTACTTATTTTCGGTCTCGTAAAAATTCTATAATCCATAAAACCACTCGACGATCAATCCCAATATGTCGTGTCAAGATCTAAAGCTAAAGCCTATTATGACTGCATCCAGTCTGCAGTCTGCACTCTGCACTCTTCCTAACGTCATGGGCAATGTCCTGGTACAAGGAAATGACTTGCCTCTCACATGAATATTGAATATTTTCACCTTTCTTAACGTAGTAGAGAATTAAATGTGTCTTGTTTAGTTTTATTTTAATTAACTTTGCTTGTTTAAGGTGTCAGTATATTTATGACTCAAGTAAGATAGTGAATGCGTTTTCGTAATTCTTATGATGAAACAGTTTCAGCGAGCTTAGATAGAGCCGGGCGTGAAAACTTATGAGACAATGAAATGTATATCGTTCGTTAGAATGACAAATGTCAGACAACAATAACAGCCGTTTATAGTCTCACATGGTGACCATCAACCTCACTCTGCTTAACATATATAAAGATAACTTCTAGATTGCATCTGTGTTTTATGGCACCAGACTGAAAAGATCTAATTCTTTCCAACAAACGTCGTCAACAGCATATTTAGGTGAGATCAATATTACAAATTTTTATGTTGAGCGGACACGATTGATGATTGATAAGGTTGATAAGGTTTCAGATCCTGAAGCGACTTTAAATCATTGATGTCCACCGTTATCTAGGAACCAAACCTGAATTCTGGTAAAATCGTGACACTTTTTCACGGTATTCACGTTTTATCGGTTACTGGTTTATTTATTAACTAACTCAAAATCTCTTCCAGAATAAACATAATATGCTTATCATTTCACAATTATAAGTTTAATAAACGTTAATTGACACCACAAACCAAAAATTTCAAGTCATGTTCTGAATTTTCTCTGGTGCGAGCACAAGATACAGCATACAATTTAGTTCGCAATCATGTCTATCTAATAATGTTTATCAATTTGTTAAGAATATTTAGTGGCCATACACTATCTTCTTTAATTTATTGGCAAATATCAGATTATCCAATATTAATTTCTGTCTCAATAAAAACAAAGTTACCATCGAAGTTGATGCGATCTTAAAATGTTAATAATAATAATATAACAAAGTAATAAAGAGTAACACATTTAATGATTTTTACAGTATTGTTATGGTTACATTTATTTAAAAGTGTACATATTTATGTTATTCATAAATATAAACATTCTTTTTCTGTATTCATTATAGACGCAGGATTACTACCAATATTTTTGAACTACAAATACTGTTTATAAAATTAATTGCTCTAATTGTAACTTTTGTTTCGTCTCCGAAACTAAAAGAACATTCCATACTAGGATTTAATAACATAAGTCTAATTTTAAACTTTCAGCCAGTATAGAAAACCCCATCAATAAGAATTGTTTCAAATTTAATTTATATGCCATTGTATAAATCAGTGAAACTCGTAAGAATAATTACCGAAATGTTCCACATTAAAAATCTATCAAATACTGTCAATATTAAACTTGACCTGAAAATTTGAACAAACTGTATGGGGTCTTATTTTAAGTTGTTTGTTTATTTTCTGTATTTAAATTTGGTTTTATATCTTTGCTTCATATGATAACGAAGCAAATCTGATCGAAACGTCCAGGTTTTAAAACATATCTGTGTAATTATTTATCAAAATTAAGATAATTTGCAAACAAATGTTGGGTTCTCTCTTATTGATCATTATTTTATCACACCTATAAAATAATTCCCGCCCTGAAAACGTAATTTGCACTCAGTCGCTATTTAGCTATATGAAGTCATTTGTTATCTTCACTGTCCTACAATTGCTCGTCGACTCTTTATTTCAGAAAGTCACTTTCTCCAGAATAGAGGTACTGCTCGACGTTTGGTATACACGTCCCTCACACATCTTACATATATAATAGAAAGTTAAGTGTTAATTTTTATGCTATCAAATTTTCCTTTCCTCAACCCAGACTTCCTTCTTTTTTTTGGGGGGGGGGGGTCAACAGGCTACGTAGCCAAGGGTTGACTAGGGCCCCCGAGCTATAGCTTAAGGATACTACTCGGTGTTTCACCTGAAGAGATGCAGGAAAACCCTAGAAAACCTGCATCAGGAAGGTCGGGCATTGGGTAGTATTCTTATGACCTTCCGAATAAGGGGAGACGAGTTTTCTGTGTGGTCGCAGCATTCCCTTCTCCGTGTCTGCACCAGTTTTAGGAGGTAGTTGGCCGACTGATCCAATGGGATCAGAGGACAACTCTTGCCGTATACCCCAGGTGTCCGTATAAAAGTCACTTTCAGTTGCTACAGCTATCAGCTTTCATGAGAACTTGAGCGGTGTATCATTACAGCAAGTAGATGTGGTATTGTAAAGTAGCCGCCTGGGGAAATTTATCATCAGCATTTATGTCCATATATGCCAATTACGTACCTTAAATTGTAAAAGTGCCTCGTAGCTCTGTCCTGAAATAAAATAATAATAGAAATAAATATTCGTAATATCTAATTTTAAACTCTTTCTATCTTCCTGGAGTTCCCTGTGAGCCACTTTAAAATTATTTCCCATTAGTTTGTCCTGAGGAGAGTGACTTACTTAATCAATGTTCGCTTTGTTAATTTTCCTATTTCAATTATTCCTCAAATTGTAGCGAGAACTTCTTCAAATAAAGCTCGGAATTCGTATGTACTCGTTTAATGGCAGAACGTCACATTGATATCCTGCCAATTATTCCCTTTAGTAATTCACCTGGCTCTACTCCGTTTAAAAGGAACCAAGCTTTCGGAGACTAAACCTAATGATTATACATTAATATTTGTTTACTGGCAAATAAGTGATTAGCCACCACACAATGTTATACGCACCGTCGCCCCGCCGCGATACTCACAAAACGCCAGCGTACACTGATGCGTTTTAACCACTACACACACAGATATATATATATAGCTAGTATATATATATACTAGCTCGGGAATTCATTTATATTATTCCACTACAATATTTAATCCTATAGTAATGTCTTTGTCAGCAAGTGATTAGCGACACCGTCACATTTTTGAAAATTTCCCTTTTGACTCCCCCTACTCTATGAGAGCTGAATTTCAGTCTTACCACCGCTATGATTCAGTATCTTAATCCACAGTAACTTAAAAATAGTTTTAAAAATGTACAGTACCGAGAGAGATACTTTCAGTTTCACTAACAGAAAAATATTTATTCGCATCCAAATATCTGCAGATAATATACGTTTTAAGTTTCGATATCCTCCACCCGCAACCCAGGGTTGAAAGCAGTGTCTTACGTCTACTGCCCTTGCTTGCTTTCATTCGTAAAGAACACGTGTACAAAATTTGGCCTTAATTGCTCCACGAGTTTAGATTTATACGCAGCACACACATACACAAAAATACACTGAAAAAGTTACTTATATTTACAAGGAGAAGATAATTGGTTAATTTCTTCGGTCTGATTGCCGTGAAATAATGTGTACATGTACATTTCTACGAAAAATAAAATTTAGTGTGTGCGGCATTGGTCTTATTTAACTAATATACGCTGCAACTTTTTAAATATTTTTACATAGTTATAGACTAATAAAAACGTTTCATTAGTCACGTTTATATAGCGTAAAACAACATTTTGTTTAAGAAATGACACATTTAATTGTTTTGCGCGATTTTCGGATTTTCGACTTGAATTTTAGTTACAGAAAAATAATTCTCGGGCGCCAGAGTCGCATTTCTGAATCATTAGCATTGTGACTCATAAATCATTTTGCATTATTACGTACTTATTCAAAAAAAGTATCTATACTTAAATAAAATATTACTTACACTTTAAAATTATTTCACGATCTAAAGTAATTTAATTATCTCGTTTGAAAGGTCAGTTGATGGTATAACCCAGTGATGGGCAAACTGCGGCCCCCTGAAATGGCCCACGGATCATTATTCCTAACGTGACGAATGAAAATAGAATACATGCTATAAGAAAAATAAATATATTCCACTTTCTTCATCTCTTTCGTTTTGTATCAGTGACTACATACAAATTTGTTGACTTAACCCAGATATTGGAATGTTATGTTGAGAGTTAGAGGTATTAGCAGCTACTCGTAGCTTTATAGCGAAGAGTAAAATTGGCAACGGAGCCTCCTCGCAGTAGCTACCCCTTCCCCGTAGCTAGATGTCGAAAAACGTTTATTGATTCAGACCTGTCTTAGCGTTGTTCGTTTTCTAGTTTTACTCTGCATTTTGTAAAAAAAATTGATCTCTAAGATTTTATCTCAGAAAAGTGAATTTTATTCTTATTGCCGTGTTTTTAAAGATGAATAGAATGGGAAGAACTTTTTAATAGTTTTTATGGATACAAAACTGCAGCGTGACTTATGATTGCACGAAATAATGGTAAGATTAATAAATTTGGGAGACAGGAATGCACAGCAGCTAGACACGTGCCCCTAGCTCTTATCATTTCTCGGTTTAACAATAAATCATAGACAATGGAATACGCTGCGTCTCAGGTTCGAAGAAATGCTCCACATTCTCCTTCGCAAACGGTGCAAAGGTTCATGGAAAACATTTTCCATTCACCCAACGCTGACGTGACGTAACAGGATAAAGCTTTGCTGATTGGTTCTCCCATAAAAGCGGGTGATAAGTAAGAACCAATCTGGACCTTTTGACGATCAGTGATCCAGTCTGGTGCTGAAGCAGCTTGAGTTCACATGGTAGTTGTAAGACAGTTCAGGGACGATCAATTTGAGCAGAATTCGTTGATAGCCTATTTACCCCCAGGTATACCTTGAATGTAGAGAACGTTTGCGTAGGATTTTTTTTAAATTTTCGTAAATCAATTATTGTGTTTTTATAATAAATAGATACTTAATAGAGTAAAACCTTAAATATTTCTTAAATCCCAATAGGTATAAAGGCACGTTACATAACGTTTCACGACACTTCAACTAAATTACATTGGCCCGCCTTTTGCTTTTTTTCCTTTCCTTTGGCCCCCTCTTTAGAAAGTTTGCCCATCACTGGTATAACCTATGCACTTGCAAGCTCAATATGTCATTAGCGTAGAACATTTTTGGCCTGAATGGGGAAAGGAATGAATCTAAATGTTTAAAAGATCGACAAAAACGTAATTTGGAGTGTCAGCACTAAACACAAACAAATTCACTGCAATCGGATAATGGTATACTCTCATTTATTATTCTATTAAGGGGGAGCTGCCGTTTTCAGGATCATCCTAATGTAGCCTTTTACTAAAAAAATGCTTACATTGCCTTTTATTTATATAACCAAAGATACAACTTAATTTAACAGACGAACCTTAAAAAGCGGACTGAACTAATTAACAAATTTAGATAAGCCGACGTTTCGATGCAAGTTGAATGGCTCTTAAAGTAAATTGAATTATTCAAAAGCCATTCAAAAAGGATGCCAATCTCACATCGAAAGGTTGGTATACCTAAATTTGTTAATTAGTTCACACCATTTCGTAGGGTTTGTTAAATTAATGTTGTTATTAGTACCACAGTCGTTAATATTTACATTATTTTATTTATAAAGGTATAGTGTAGCCGATTTTCCACCTGAATATCGAAATTGTTACAACATTTCATGCTACATTGTCCCTTCCACCAATTAATAAGAAAGTGTTTTATGATTTTTATAGTCTGTAAGCCACTTAACGACTTATTACCTGCACAACCACACCCTTAGGATAATTACAAAAAATTAACGCCAAATTTCACAAATTTCAATATTCATAAAATACTACTCAACACATTTACAATAAAACTTAAATATAATTACAAATTCTTTTTCACAGGTGCCTTCTTTGCCTCAAATCTTAAAAATAAAACGATTTTAATTGTTTGTTCTGACTTCACCATGAAATAAATATCAATTTTTTGGATTCCATGTGAATCCTGCTTGTCCAAATTCATCTGATAAATACAATTTTTTCTCAAAAAAGGTTTTCAACATCCTTTGACCGCTTTTGACAAATACAAACAATTTTTCACTATTTCTCAACTTACGTTTGATTTTAGTACCACAAACCTTTTATTATACACCTTTTGTTATATTTTCTTTGATTTACTTGAAATAAAATCCTTTACATTATTTTTATTTACAAGTATCCATTCCTTCCTTTTCTACACCATAGCACAACATTCGAAGTGACAACATTTGGTCTAATTTCACACTTTACATTCATATTAAACACATCTTCATCAATGTCTATTTTATTGTCTACCTTTATTCTTAATACTATTTTCTGATACGACTAATAATTCCATCAAACTCTGATTATAACAAAATCTTGTTTGACACATTTTCCATATACCTTAATCTCGCTTTGATCATCAATACTTTGTTTGTTTATCGTAACTTTATTTTCATAAAAGTGTTAATAACAATTCCATACTTCCTTCTCCTGCTTTAGATTTTAAATCTTCCTCTTTTTCATTTACAATTTCACCAAACGTCTGCTTAACTATCACTGAATAGCTATGTATATTACTGAACTTATATTGTAAAACAGTTTCCATTTCTACTTCCAGTCCATTACCCTCATTCAATTCCTGTAATTTACCATCAATCATCTGTTCTTTTTCATGGCTATTACTACATTACTAAGCAGATTAGGATAATGTGGGTTGTGCTAATTATGCGGAAGTGAAAAGGCTTGCGCAATTACTTTAGCATGGAGCGTTGCATCAAATCAGTCTTAGGACTGAATGCCACAACACATTGCATTGCATTGGCTTATTGCCCTGCACTATTCACAGTCATGACGGTTCTTACTGTCATTTGAGCTTGAAGATTCTGACTGAGAACAATGCAGTTCGGAGCTTTCGTTCCAACATCTCTTGAAATATACGAACTATGGGGGTTTTGTTTCAGTAATACTTAATATGGTGCTTGATATGTACATTTGAAAAATATTACAACTTATAGATGTTTTGCCCTCCAAACAAAGCCAAGTTTCACACTTATCTGGCCACTAGAAGTGATTTGACAAGGGATCAAAGTTGGCCCTTTCAGCGATTCGGTGACAGTCCATTGAAAATGCACTAGTAACTTCTGAACGAGTGAACAATGAGTTCCAAGATTATGCACAGTTGCATCTGGGTTTTAGGTCTACTTCCTTACAAAATTTCATGAGAATTGGAGAGGGTCGAATGGGAAACCTTTGGTGATTTGAGCCAACTGAAACCAAATCAGTTTTGAGAAAACGTCGACTAAACTATGAAATATTCTTTTGATGAAAACATTCTCCACAGTAATTTTTAAGTATATTTAACGCTAAATACATACATTGTATTTGGCTTGTTAACGCTTTTGACGTATTCGTGAAAATTTATTAAGTATAGCTTCTGGTATATATATTTTTTTCTGATATTATTAACAAATTGTTATGCAATATGGACACAAAATATATATAATTCCGGAATTGAATTTAGTACATCTACTTTATTTATGCCATTTTACTTTCAAGGTTTAATTGATTATAATGTTCAAACACTTCCACCGAAGGCCAAACCGTTTCTTCTACTACATAATTAGCGGTTATTGTATAACCACTAACGCCATTATTAAGAACACAATTGGCCAACTGTGTAAGTAATTATAATAGTTTAATCAAGGCAATCACAAAAATTATTTTACTATTTTGTTGGTAATGTATGCATTGCGATAGCCAATTGTTATCAATCACATGACTTGTGTTGTCACGCTGACGTTCTAGAGAGTGGGAAATTTGTGTTGTTGAAAGTCTTGCTGTGAATAACGCCTGATAACATCAGGAATGAAGTTTATATAAGCCCACTGCATCGATCAAAAATGATGGGTCTATGCCCGATACTTAAAAAAGTCATGTCCTCAAGACTGTAGGTCTACTTCTATTTACATAAAAATGAAGAGCGTAAAATAAAATTAGCTATGAACCATAGATATCTCCAGAATGTTTTAATGATTTTAAAAAAATCCTATATAATAACCAATTTCTATTTATTTAAAAGTACACATTCTGTTAAATATCTCACACAAACTATTATAAACAATATAAGTTATGTAAAACCAATTAAATCATTAAAAAAATATTAAGTATCAAATAAATAACTGCTCTTGGACTCATTGCAGTCTCTCCCTCTCCTTGCGGAACTGGGCCATTAGGTGAAAGTGAAGTTGAGCTATGTTTGTGGGAGTAGCCTACCTCAAGCTACTGCCAAGTTACATAAAGATAGTCAGTGTGGTTTGTGGTCTGTTCCAGTGAGGTGTGTGTATGAACTTCTGCATGAATTGTTTTGTTCTAGGTTTCTAAGAGCATCATGAAAATTGATGCTGTATGTGCAGTGTTTTGTACAGTAGTATCAGTAACTTATGCACTTGAAAATGGTTTGGCACGTACCCCTCCAATGGGGTGGATGTCATGGGAAAGATTTCGGTGTAACACGGACTGTAAAAATGACCCCCACAATTGCATTAGGTAAGTGTTCATAAATATATCAATTAAAATTCTAAGTTTGCTAAACAGAAAATAATTTCCCTTGTATTTATTGGTAGTTTAAGATAAAAATATTTGAACTTACATATTTCTTCCCATAATTTTAAGTTGTTATTTTTCATTGTAAATGTTACATTGTTGTGTATTTATAAAATAATATAGTGGGCAACATTTAAATAAACATTATTCATTATTTTACTTATTTATGATTAGGATTAACTGCAAGCATAATTAAAATTTAATAAACAAATATTTGACATCCAATTGACATTGGCTCTCTATATTTTTATGATTATATATCACAATCAAATTTGATGGAAATTAAATCATTACTATTACACTTTTGTAGTTAAATGAAGCATTGTTTCATACTTTGTAAACAACGGATTCCATATCCGCATATAGACATATGTGGTTTAAAATTACATATATATGAAAATTATAGACTTAAAAGTAATTTAATTGTGTGGATGCTATTCTTAGAACATTAAATATATTATTCAAAGTATTAAATATTGAAACATTCATTAATTGATTAATTTATGTGGATTTGACACCTGACAGATATAAATGTATTCCATTTTACAGTAATTTCCCCAGCTAAAGCATCATTGCTTTTGGCAGATATTGAAATCTTCCTCCTTGGTCATACGCTTGTGGCCAGCCCAATAATGCAATTTTTTTTTCTGTGTTCTGCATAAAACAAAATAGAAAAAAAAACAAGAATGTTCCTAATGATTAAATTTAATATGTTTCCATAAATACTACATGTCTATAAAACTTGCTGATAAATGGAGTAAAAGAAAACCTTATATACTAATTTATAAATATTAATATAATTATACAGAAAATATGACATGCCTGTGGGAGCTTTCCCTCTCAGGCATTTCTCCCCAGAGTGATTGATAGGGTCATAATCTTATGATACTTATTATCAACACTAGTACAAATGTATGAAATTTTACTTTAATTGGGAATTTTTACAAACAGAATTACATTGAATATATACAGACCATTTACAATATGTATTGAAGTACCAACAAAAAAAAAACAGTTTACAGAATTCTTCCATTACTATCTCAATGTATCTGGTGCAGTAATAAGTCAGTCCTTGGACTGGTTTTGTGCAGCTTTTCATACTAATATGTCCTGTGCCTATCTTTTTATCTCTACATAATTATTGCAGCCTAATATATTCTAGTCTCAGTCTTCCTCTTGTATTCCTACAGGGAATTCTATAAACAACATTATGGCATTACTATAGGTAACTATTTATTGGCAAATGTGGCTGGAGTAATAATGAATTACCTAATTAATAAAGTTTTGGTAGGCACAGGTATCAAACTGTGATATTATTAAATATGTGTATGGCATTCTGGGGATAGTTCCTAAAAGAGAAGTAGATATTTTAATAACCACCTTGACTAATATATGTTCAAGGATAAATTTCACTGTAGAGCAACATGGTAAAATTAACTTTCTAGAAATACTTTGGATGTGAAAGGAAAATGAGATTTTAACTTATTGATTTAAAAAGAAATTTGCTGTACTGTATTGTTTAGTTATAAATCCAACCATTGTTTAATATCAAATATAATGTGATATTGAATACTCCTATGAATTCAAAGAAAATGTGAAAATTATAGTTTTACATTATTTAATCAGAATTGGTATTTAATACAGAAAGTTTGAGTAAAATGTGATAATAATAAAATAATGGTATTGAACATAAAATATCTAATCATAAAAATAAGAACGCTAGTAACATCAATGGGCATGGACTTATAAGGAATAATGGACTATACAGACTTTTAATACAATTAAGCATTAAAATAATAAATAATATGTAATTATTATTACAATTAATAATATAGTTAAGAAGATAAATTTGTTAATGGGAATTACTTATATGAAAGGTGCAAGTGTCAAATATTTTCAGTCTTTCCTTTTCTTCCTTTCCCTGCTATGCTTTGAACATATGCTGTACTTTGAGCATATTATTACTAAAGATGATGTAACTAAAATATCCAGAAAAGTATAGTATAAAGTCATAGGTTTAATTGAAATTGAGAGCCACAATCACTTTATTCAAAGGAATGTCAAGTATTCAAAGGCATTAGTCTTCTTCCTCAAGATAGTTCTGTAATAAATTGTGCCAAACATATAGCTTTAAGTAAAGTGGTTAAGATGGATCAGACAGGTCAAGGATGAAGTTTTAGCAATAAGAATTACGAAAGCAGTGAAAATAGAAAAGCTGAAATAAAAGGTGCAGTAATAGAAATTAGAAGACCACAGCTTGAACTGTAATCAAACTCTGTTCTTCTTCTGGGTAGAAGAGATTCAGCACATAAGAATGAAGCCTACTTGGTTCGGTCCAATCCCTGAGAGGCAGCTATCTTGGCTTTCTTTAGGTTCAAATACCATAATGCAGTATTTAACAGTGTTTTCGTGGTATTTAGTCCTAAGACTGGTATGATGCAACCCTCCATCCTTGACTATCTTGTGCAAGCCTTTTCATTTTCCACATAACTACCACATCCTCCCTTATCTCGTTAGCATATTCCATCCTTGGCCTCCCTCTTCTGTTCTCACCCCACACACTTCCCTCTAATGTTAATTTTACAAGACCCTCTGTCTTAAAATGTGGCTCTTCTCTTGGTCAACGTCCTCCATATTGATGAAGAGTTTTTGGGATTCCAGTCGGGTGTTGTCATTTGTAATCCACAATGTTTCTATGGCTGACACCGCCATCATCTTTAGGTGAAGTGCTTTCAAATAAAAAATTGGTGGTTTAAATAGTCCCGATCGAATTATCCTGTCCAATCAGGGGCTTTCTGTGTGGTCCAATCAGGGGTTCCCTTGTCTAGTACGTAGGTGGTAGGAGTGGGGCGCTCCCTTTCCACCCCCTCCACCACGCACTCTTTGGATCGTTGCGCTGACATTGCACCCTTCAACTGATGGTGACTTAGCTCCATCTCCATTATCATGCTCAGCCTCTGGGATGTCCGATAGGTTGCCCTGTGTTCTGGTTCTCCACATTTTTGACAATATTGGTTCCCAAGCTTTACTCAGGTGGAAACTGGAGTCTCTGTTTATCAGATGACTGTTGGCGGTTCTAATATCAACCGCCTCCAGTAAATACTGTCTCAGAAATGATTAGCGGAGTCAAGGATCGTGGTCCCATTAAAATCTAACTTATGTCCTGTAGTAAGTGCATGTTCAGCTATTGCCGACGTGGACATTTGTTTGAGCCGGATGTTACGTTGGTGCTCAACTACCCTTTCTTCTATGGTTCTCAGGGTTTGGCTGATGTACTTTTGGCCACAGGAACAAGGAATCTGATAAATCCCTGGTTTCTTAAGACCAATGTTGTCTTTGACCGACCGCAGAAGGTTCCTGACTTTCGTTTGTGGCCGGAAAACTGTCTTAATATTATGTCGCCTAAGAACCCTGCTGATTTGGCTGGTGGCATGGCTAAAGAACAGCAGGTAGGCATCATGCATCTTCATCGGGAAAATCTACATTCTCTATGTCCTCCATATTGTCCGCTCTTCTTTTTAAAACTTCCTCATTACTGATTTTATCCACCCAAACTGATCTGCTCATAACTTGCATATTTGATGTTCCACCCTCCCATATACTATTTTTGTTAATATTTTGCATGCATGAGATACTAAACTAATTGTCCAGTGCTGTTCGCATCTATCAGCCCATCTTCCTCGGCATGGCTATATTTATGTTGTTGTTATAAAATCTTCTGGTATTCTTCCTCGTTCGTATATTTGGCTCAGCCACGATATTGCTTCATCTGATGATATTATCAACTAACTGGAAGTTATCAATTCCTGGCGCTACAATTGCTCAGATATGTCATCACCCTATCAAACTCTGCCCTTAATATTTTGTTCCCCAACTCTTCATCATCCGCCTCCTTTTCTTCTTCTATTACTGACTGATCCATATTTCCACCATGATACAGCTCTTTTAGATATCCCATCCATCTTTCTGCTTTTTCTTCTTAAGAAAAAATATGTAAGGAAAGATGTAAGATAGTAAAACTGGTTCAGTACACATGGAATATGACAATATAGTTTAATTATCATGCAGAAGTTAGTTAAGAACTTTAAAGTTTGAAGAATACATAGCAAAATCAGATATATTCATATTAATCAATAACATTAGATTGTTAATCTTTTTCAGACACTACAAATTACTCATTCTGTTATAACTGAGTCAGTAGAAGATTTGATTCAGGTACAGACTATTTGCTATAAAATGTTATTTAATATCACAATAAAAAAATGAGTGTTTACTTGCAATGTTGACAAAGGTTCGTTAACTTGGTTATAAATTTCAAGTTTGTGAACATAATGCAAGTAACTGTGAAATGAGCTATGTTATGAATACCTGAAGAAATCAGTTGTAGAACAGGTTTATGATAAGTAGGATAAAAATTGCGTATGTACAGACATAATAACTAATAAGAAATTACCATCTGGTAAAAAGCCATGGTTAGATGGATTATAATCATCAAACGGAAGTATATCTTATAAATGCAACAGATACATTGAGAAAGACAAAGTGGAAGATGTAATAATGTGCATTGCCTTTATTAAAATTTATTTTCAATTCTACATCTTTCCTATTTTAGCAGTGTCTAGATGCATCCCTTAGGAACAAAATTTCATCTTTTCACATATTCCTGATCCCCCTCAACTAACTTTCACCTGCATGGTAAAAGTCTGGACCAGCACATACGAGCCACTGTTTTTTTTTCCATTCCACAAAGGGATTCCTTCAGTTTACTAATGAATTTGTAATTGCATGGAGCCAGGTCAGTACTGTAAGCTGGGTGTTTCAGTCTTGTCCATCAAAGTTTTCTGATCTCATCCATCATTGTCTGACTGGTATGTGTCTATGCAACAGCAAAACATCCTGCTCCTCCCAATATGTTTGAACACAAAGTCAGTCAAGCTTGAAATTTCTTCATAGTTGCCTCATATCTGTCAAAATTAATTATTTTTCTATGTGGCTTAAGTCCTTCAGAATCAAAATACCACTATAGCCATAACTTTTCCTGATGAAGGTGCAGTTTTGATATATTTTTTTTCTTAGGCACGTGAGGTTCAAAATGGTTGAACCATGTTTCATTGCCTTTCACAATAATCGCTGCTGTACTGTTCCAAACTTTTGCTGCACATTGTTTTCAGTTTCTGTGTCAACATCCATGTAATCCACTTGATACAACCCTTTTTCAAGCCCAACTCTTTCACTGTTCTGCAAAGACTTGCTTCTCCAATTCAAAATTGAAGTGTCAATTCTTTCTCTGTGAAGTGTTTACCAGCTGAAACATTGTTGTTAACTTTCTGTACATTGCCAGGAGTTAGTGCAGTGGGAGTCTACTGCTATGACGAGTATTGCAAATATTGACATGACTTGTTCCAGAATCTGCTTGCCCACCGACTAACTATATTGTTATTAACAGCAACATCTCCATACATTATGAAGGTTTCCCACTATTTCATTCTTATAGCACAGAAAGTCTACAAAAGCACATTGCTTTTAACAACTGTCAAGTGCAACAGCCATCTTGAAGACATACTATGGCAGCACTGTTCATGGGAACTGGCTGAAACATATTTGAACACAAGCGAGAAGGATACATCTATGAACACCATAAATTGTTGTAAAGGTGTAGAATGAAAAATAAATTTTAATAAAAATAGTGTGCATTGCTTAGGAGTGACCTTTGCACATAAGATAAAAGTTCTGTTTAAGTAGTATTTATTGTTTGTGATGATAATTTTTCTTGCTAAATCTTCAGATTGAAACTTTTAACACTTTTTTTTTTAATTTCGAGGTGAATTCTATAGAAAATTAGTTTTGTTATATCTTTTCAAATCTAATCTGATTCGGCTTATTGAATTTCAAGCACCAGAAGTATAGCAATAATAATAATTTATTTTATTTCAGTGAGAAATTATTTCGTGAGATGACAGACATTTTCGTGTCAGAAGGTTATAAAGACGCGGGATATGAATATATTATTGTAGATGATTGTTGGCTGGAGAAAACTAGAGGGCCAAGGGGAGAACTTGTTGCTGACCGTTATCGCTTCCCAAGTGGCATCAGAGCATTAGCTGATTATGTAGGTGGCAATTATAAATGTTTTTTATGTATTTTAATTACCATTAAACTTATTACATTGGTGATTAGAATAAATATTTTGCATCATATGTTACAGTCTCCAACTTATTCATTATTTTACTAAAATAAATTTTACTGAGAATATTTTTTCTGGCGTGCTAAGGTATAAGAAATTGTATTATTTTTAAACCAAATGTATTTTCCAAGTCTGTGTTTTTGTATTTCTTGTTTCTGACTCTATTCAATTGACAGTATCTGTTAGCATACTGGCAGCATATTCAGAATTTTATATAGTTTTACTAATTTGAGGGGAGAATTGATAAATACAAATATAATATGATGATCCATAATGTAGTCACCACACATAGGCTTGAGGAGAAACATGAATTTGACTGGGAAAAGGTTGAAATTCTCTAGCAAAATTTGTACAAAAGGAATCTATCAGAAATTATACACATTAGAATCACTAAGAACACGCTCAATTCACAAAATGACACAACCTATCTAAGTAATACTTATAATACATTATTTTCATTTTTAGGTTAACTGTGTTCATTTACCAACTATTGTTAACTCATAATTCCTTTTCTTTGTTGTCGCGTAAATATATTTTGACATAAGACACTTTCCATTACACATTGATACTCCAAGGCCACTGGGAGGGAGAAATCCCAGATTCCATAGCAAAAATTCCCTAACTTACTTAAATTTCTGTATTTAGTCTGGTTATAACAACTCGTGAAAGGAGTTTAAGTGATACACATTGCCTCGAATCTCAATCATTATTGTTGGACTTCATATGTGTTTCTATTGTTATGTTTTGATACTGTAGTGGTAACTTTGATTTAGTTTGCACGTAAATTTTTATATTTTTGTCTAAACTTCACCTTTCTTGGTTTAATTTGCTGTAAATATTTCCTCTATAGGAAGAAAACCTGAAGAAGGTATAAATATATGCTGAAATGTTGTTACTAATCAAATTTAAAGAATAAAGTCTGTTAAAGTTCATTAATTATTTTATTATATGACTGAATTACAGGTTCATTCTAGAGGTCTGAAATTTGGAATCTATGAGGATTATGGAAATTTCACATGTGGTGGATATCCTGGTTTAATTGGATACATGGAACAAGATGCTCAAGCATTTGCATCTTGGGGAGTTGACTATATAAAAGTAGATGGGTGTTATGCTCATCCAAATGACATGGACAAAGGTGAGAAATTTGAAGACAAATATTTTAATATATTAGTTGTTATAGTATATTTCTTTACTGTTATGGGCAATACTGGATTATATGGTTTTAAGAAATTTCATGCATTATCCCTTTCCCTGAGCAGGTGACAATCCGTTGTCCTCACATCCTTTTTTCTTTCAAATGTTCCTATCCAACTCCAGCACTAAGAAACGGCAGTTTACACTGCATCAAGAAAATCCTCGAGATTGTGTAACTTTTTTCACCAACCATTTCTACATTCTATACATCGTTTGTTTCATCGACTTTTAAGAAAGTTTCAGATAAATTAGTATTTATTATTATTATAATTAAAAATTAATTATAATATAGTAGAATCATGCATGGAGCACAAATTAGTAGTGACAAATACCTGGTTGATGAATCATGAAAGAAGACTCTACACATGGAATAAGCTGGGGCTGACTGGCATGTACCAGTTAGACTATATAATGGCAAGACAGAGAAATAAGAATCAGGTATTGGTCTGCAAAATGTACCCAGGAGCAGATGTAAACTCTGACCATAATCTGCTTATTATTAAATGCAGGCTGAAAATGAGGAAACTCAAGAAACTAATTAAAACAAAAAGATGGGAATTAATAAAACTGAAAAAAAAGGAGTTACTTCAGAGTTTCAAAGAAGATATGAATAGAAGCTTAATAGAGAAAGGAGAAAGAAGCAATACAGAAGAGAAATGGGCACTCTTAAAGGAAGAAATGACTAGAGCAGCCGACGAAAAAAGAAGAGGAAAGCATGGATAACACAAGAAATAATATTCCTGGCTGTATCAAATATTTACAGTTTTTCTTCCTTCTTCCATTCCTTTCTTTGCTTAACATATGTATTTCTTTGAGCATAATACTATGTCGCACATATGATTTAAAGGGTGAATGTCCTTTCTCCCAAATATTTCTATCTTTCTTTTCTATCCAATTGTCTAATGTGTGACTTTGTCACTTGTGCAATTTATTGTTCATTTGTAATTTATCCTTAATGGATGCTCCAAACTCTTCCATTCCTCTTCTCTATTCATCCTATCACCTTACAACGTGCCTACCATATGTGAACCTCAGGTAAGTCACCTACTTTCTATCTCTCTTTCCTTTCTTTATATCTGAGACAGGTGAAGTAAATCATAGTAATTCTAAAAGAGTGCCTAAGGAACTATTTAAGAAATAAAAACTTTTAGCATAAAAAAAGGAATAGAGGCTGAAGACTCTAGCAGTTAGGGTCTTAAGATTATAAAAGTAGTTTTCACTGAGCTATACAGAATATTTATTTCTGGATTCTTTTAAAGTGTGCAGTTTATGATGTGTGATCCTGGTAATAGCATTTTAGCATCAACTTACAGATTAACTGAATATTAAAATATTATTGGAATGGTTGATAAATAAATAAAAATATTAGTACTCATGTGTTAACTTTTAATTGACTAAACTTTCAATTATTGGTGATCTCTCTTTAGGATACCCTGAGTTTGGATTCTATCTCAATCAGACTGGTAGACCTATGGTGTACTCATGCAGCTGGCCAGTATATCAAATGTATGCTGGCATACAGGTAAGCCTTAATAATTTATAAACGAAAGTGGCAAAGATGTGCCAGCAGTAAACAACAAAACAAAACCAAGTTAAAACATGTATACATCAGTAACATGCTCCTACAACTCATAACTAGTCCAATTTGCCTTGCATACTGATTAATTTACAAACTTCACTTCTTCACCACTCTGACCTAATCACCCCTCTAATTATGTCCTCCAAATCACCCCATGAATTAATGTTGAAAGCTCTAGACCTTATGTTATCTCATGCGGGTCCTAACCTAATCTCTTGGCAGCTTTTTACTGCTCCAGCATATGGCCCACAAAAGTGTAAAACTTTTAAAAAATATGTAATAAATATTAACAAGACAGTTGCTCATTAATGGTAATTAATTAATATTATTTTTCTTGTCTTTAATTCATTGGTTGTAAATTATTTACTTTATGTTGGTATTGAAATGGTTTCTTTATTAGTTGTTTGAAAATAAATATTTATTTATTAGTTGTATGAAAATAAATATTTATTTATTAGTTGTATGAAAATAAATATTATACATGTTTCTAGTACTAGTAGTTGCATCAACACTGGTGTAACTTTAATTTAAATAGAGACTTACCATCAATCAACAGTTGAGCCTCCAGAATGAGAATAAAATTTATATGTTTTGATGGCTCAGCCTACTTTTTTCGGACACTATGTCTGAACGGCATGTCAGCCAGCTGATTAGTTGTTGTTATAACAACAAAGTTACTTCTCCCTTCTCTTATTGTTGTCCCACCAATAGTGGTATAGAAATTGAGTAAACCACTATTTACTATTCATTTAATCTTGTTGGAAAAATTACTTGTAATAACTCGTTGAGACTCGCTATCTTTTAAATAAACACTTTCCTTTTTTCAATAAATCAATAATTTGACATTAGTGTCAGTAATAAAAAAATGTAACTAATTTGTCATCAAACAATATTAATAATTAAGACTTTTACAACATTTTGTCTAGTCCACAAAAATGGAAAAATATTGTTTGCTGACCAATTGAATGGATTTTTTCTTTAATTTTCTTTTTTATATTTTGATATGTAAAGTAATAGTTTTATAAAATAAGAAATAATGTTATGACATATTGGCATTATGCCCTAAATTTGTTGTTTATTCTTATATTTATGGAGTGTGATGCAATTAATTCTCTCTCTCTCTCTCTCTCTCTCTGATATATCATGTCAAAAATCAGGATTAATTTTTTTATTCAACATTAAAAAGTTGATGTAATAATATATAATTAGCAAAAGCATATTTTACCAAAATAATAATAATAATAATAATTATTATTATTATTATAACCTTTTATGCTTTAATTTGAAATTTTCAGACAAATTTTGCTTCTGTCATTAAACACTGCAACTTATGGAGAAACTTTGATGACATTCAAGATTCATGGACGAGTGTAGAAAGTATTATTGATTATTTTGGGGACAAACAAGACCCAGTTGTTACCTATGCCGGTCCAGGTCATTTCAACGATCCTGATATGGTGGGATCACTTACTTATCTTTTTAAGGAAATCGTTAATTTATATGCCTAGTTTAATGATTGGATTTAATTTTATAAATTATGGAAAAAGTAATTTTTCATATACATTTATACCATCAAGAAAACCACTTCAATCAACATGAAAATATTTTGAATATCTTTGAAACTTAATTTTAAAATAAATAATTTTTTTAAGTTGTACTTTTTGCTTAGTCAGCAAGAAGCAAACAATGTTAAATTAAATAGATGTCAGTGGTATTTAATTTCTTACTATTGGAAGCTGGGTGAATAATAGAAACAGTGGAAAAATTATTCACATTTGATTTTCTAAATTAAGAGATACAAAATTCATCACAGTATGGAAGGACATAATTTGCATTTTCTTTTGCAGCCTATTTGGTTGAGTTAATTTTCATTATTCTGGGCATCACTTTCAGTATTATACAATTGTTACATTCACTGGTGATATAAAATTCAAATTCTTTGACAAAAGCCTCTTTTTAATGATGTACCTTTGTTACAAAGTTATACTTTACAAAATATGAAAATTAAATTTTAAATGTGGAAACTTACAAATACTATGAAATATTTATTCAATTAATACAGTTTTGTAAACTTCTGTAATTATTAACAAATATAATGTATATCTATCTACCACCATAAATTTATTTTAGTGTTGTCTTTCTATGTGTATTTTCCTTGCTTTGTGTTATTGCACATTAGTGTTGCATTAAAAAACATTTTCCGGATTTTTTTTCACAGTTAATCATTGGTAATTTTGGGCTCAGTTATGAACAGTCCAAAACTCAAATGGCTCTTTGGGCAATAATGGCGGCTCCTATGATAATGTCAAATGATCTTCGCAATATACGCCCAGAATATAAGGAAATATTACTTAATCGTAAGATTATAGCTGTAGATCAAGACCCCCTCGGAATTCATGGTCGAAGAATATACAAGGTATTACTGTAATTATTTTGCATTTATAATTTATGGTGATGATGGGTTTAAGTTAGAGATCATATTTATTGATGATCTGCTATCTGTTTTACTAAGAAACTTGTTTTTTTTTCTCTGTCAACCCTATTGAGGCATCACTTCTGTTCTCCAAGTTTCCAAGTTAGTCAATTAAATGCCCAAGCAATATTTTCTCTGATTTGTAATTTACCTGTTTAACAAAAAATCATAATGAACACTCACTCCTTATTTTTACTTTAGATTTAAAACTAAAGTGAATGCTGACTTATTGTTATCATACATCAACTCCATTTGCTTTTGTTACACCTGTTACATACTAAGGACATTTGATTGTATATTCATTACATTTAATGCATGAAAGTGTTTGTATGAATATTATTCATTGCTACTGAACTCATTTTTCTGTGTTTCAGTATTGTCATGTTTTATTTACAAAGAATATTAGTCCTTATAATAACTAAAAGCAATAAATTTATAAGTGCAAAGAAAGCACAATTAAGTGTATGTAATAAATAAAATTATTTATATTTCTATGTCTGTCCCAAACACAAATTGAAACATGAACAATTTTCAACCAAACTGGGTCATAAAACAAACAAAAAATAGCTGTCCCATTTTGGGAGTATTTTTGACTTCCTTAAATTAACAGTAGTATTTCTTATTGCCCTATAGGATACTTGATTTCATTAGGGTGCCGGGAAACTATATGATTTCATATACAGTCCCAGGAGTATTTTTGACTACCTTAAGGTGCCTAGACTGTTTTGGACACTTTTTAAGTAATGGGAACATTTGGCTCTCTTATAGAAGCAAGAAAGTAAGTGATTAGTTATCTGAAATTTGTTTTGTGGTTCTGTACAAAAGCGGTTACTAGAAATTGTGCTGAGAGTTTTGTGGTGGATGGCTATTCATTTTGGGAGAGGTCTTTTAGTCTGGTCAATGCAGAAAACTAGGCAGAGTCTGCAGTAAATTGGGTAGAGGCATGTGATTCTCTTTTAATTTTGTAAGTTGTGTTCTGGCAGGATTCTGGAGGATTGTGTCAGAGCAGACATGGCATGTTCCTACGACAAGGTTTTCAACCTTGGATGGGAGACTGGGTTTTTGGGGTTTTCAAGATTGGACAAGGATTTGTGAAAGTTGGCATCTGAAGGCATTCCTTAGGCTGTTGGGGAGTATTGTGGGTTGGATGTTCTCTATTTCAGGGTTGGATTGCAGCCCAGTTTAGGACAGGAATTTTTTTCCAATGAATTTCCACACACTGTCCCATTTTTAATGAATAATCAAGCATTCGATTTTGCCTTCCCTTCTAATTTGTCTTAAAATTTGGGTGAAAGGCTTGTCCACCTCATATGGATGGTTTGACCAAACAGTATATATATACTCTTTGGGTTTGACCACTTTAAAACAAATATAACCTCTCTTATTACAAATTTGTGGCTAAAGTGCACAAATTGATGTCGATGTTGTCTAGTTTTGGAAAGACACTACATTGTCTCTTCTAATTAAGGATTACAAAAAAAAATTGGACTGGGTTTTACTGCGCTGCAACATCTTTATGTCAATTAAATATTAGAACATTCTAAGTCAAATTGTCAATTTAGAATTTTGTATTTGTTGTTTTAAAATTAAGCAAACAGAAGAAATTTAAAAAATCAAATTACCAATTGATTAGATATAGGGAAGCTGTACCACCGGTGGACAAAATTTGTTTCTAATTTTTTATCCAATCCAGTATTTTATATCACAAAATTTGAATATACTACAGATATCTATAATCCTTTGGCAGGCAATTAGTATTTTTAAATGTTTATTCAAAAATAGAAATCATTTTTAAATAATTTATTTATTTAAAAACCCTGCGATCTGTTCTCTGGTACAACATACTGATGTTCAATTACATCAAGAAAAAGCACATCCTGATTATGAAAATTTAACAGGACCCAGATGTCCTCATTGTATTTTTATGTATAAATTGTAAAATAAAAACAAAAAATTTGCAATGGACATTTTACTAAACATACAAACAAAATTAAGTAACACATTAAAATTTATGTATACACATTAAACAAAATCAGTGAAGTGTAAAAACATTAGTAAAAAAATCAATTTCTTTAACATTTTAAAACCAAAAATAACCTATGTTGTAACCAGTAAATTAAATACAGAAAGAAAGAAATAACGATGGCCTTGAAGATCCTGCCTTATTACAGGGGAGTGGTAATTTTAATTTAATGTCATTCATTTCTGTTTCATATTCTTCTTGCATAACAAATTTTATCTTTTCACCTCCAATTACCTTTTTTCAAGAATAAACAATCCTGGTTCTGACTCCTTGTGTTTTGTTATTCTCTGCCCCAATGTAGTTTTAGAAATGCCACGGACTAAAACACTTTCCAAATACTAATACCTCTTTGCATAACATCTAACACTGCCTCTTCCATGATGGAACTGGCCCCTCTTTTCCTCTTCGCTTCTTGCCATTTTCGATTTCTTCTAAACAAATATCAAGTGATGCACCAGTGGACATCCTTTGGTACAAAGAAAGTGGTGACCACAGGTACATCACATTGAAATAAATTTAATTTTCCCATTAGTTATGAATATAATTGTTAAAATTGTTATCAAAATGTAAAGCTAATAACACATACTTTACAGTATGATAATTACCTTTAATCTGTAAATGTTTAATTCATGCTGCTAGATTTTGATTTAATGACAAAAAATAACTATTGCGTTAAGAAAACACTCTCTTTCCTCTAAACTAAGAATCACATGATAAATGTCACTTTATTGGTGTTTATTTTTACCTATTAACAATTACAGCTTTACCAACCAAATAGCTGAAATATTCACTAGTATCTTAACTGAAAAAACTCGCTATCCTTTGGAAAATCAGTCTCTCCTACTAGTGATTTTCACTATTAAAAAAGGTGGTTTAATGGTAATTGCCACAACAGTAAATACGACTGCAAATTCTGAGTTAGCCGAATATCGTAATTTAAGTCAGGGATCTTTTTAAGTCTTCTCCCATCAGAAACGTACAATAAACTATTTGAATGAATTGAATTGTTAGTTAAATTATAGACTCATATAGACCCATACCACTACATACAGAAGAGGGGAAAGAGAAATACTTAGCAATTTTTTAAATTACACTAAGAAGTCTCGCTTAAATCAGCCTGTTTTAACCTTATAAAAATTTTCATGTTTATTTTATGCAAACTTCCATACGAGGAATATCCCACCTAAGATGTAAGGGGGATAAAATGATTCTACTGTAAGTTATGTGGATAGAAAGAAAGATAGAAATATTTGGGAGAAAGGCAGGAAATTCACTCTTTGAATCATATGTACGGCATGGAATCATGCACAAGGAAATACATATGTCAAGCGTAGAAGGGAATGGAAGAAGGAAGAAAGACTGAAAAAATTCAATGTGGCCAGGACTCGAACCTGGGTACACAAAACAGCAGTGTATCGCCACTAAAGCCATGGCGTGCGTCTATCCACTCTGCCACCAGGACTGTATGCATATAATAATTCATTTGAATAGGAAAGAGAGACAGAAGGCAGCAGTCAGTTATCAACATTTAAAGCAGAAAGTCAACTGCTTATGTCTTTTCTAATGTTGTTGTTATGACAATCAGTCCTAAAATTGGTCTGATGCAACCCTCCATGCTAACCTATCCTATCCTTTTCATTTCTACATAGCTACCACATCCTCCCTATTCTGCTTAGTGTATTCCACCCTTGTCTCCCTCTTCTGTTTTTACCCTATACACTTCCCTCTAATCCTAATTTCACAAGACCCTCATGTCTCAAAATGTGGCCAATTAATCTGTCCCTTCTTTTGGGAAAAGTCCTCTAAATTGTTCTCTCTTCCCCTATTCTGCTTAGCACTTCCTGGTTAGTAACCTGTCCACCCATATCCACTATCCAGATGACTTAATTAAGCAGCTGGCTGCCATGTTATTTGGGCATACTCTGTCTGGAAGAAGGGGATCAGGCTCTTGAAATTTTGACATGTTCCTGCAATGCATAATCCCATCCAGTCAACACCTACTATTGATTTGAGGTAACTCCTATCCAAATGAATGATTTTTTTTATTATTATTTTGTCTGTCCATGTTTTTGTGTATATAAATTTAAGATAAGATAATTACACTTTATCTTTTTCTTTACATATCTTATAAGTTAATTTGACACTGTCAAATTGTCTATTTTCATGTTGTCATATATAAATGTTTGCTTATGTTTTTTTTATGTACTGAATGTTCAAAACTAACTTGGGAAAGCTGAAATGGTATCATAATATTACCATGTTTAAAAGTTAAATATGTAACTCTGACTTTGTTTCAGAATAGTGGCATAGAAATTTGGGCTAAGCCAATTTTACCAAATTATGAAAACTTTTATTCTTACGCTATTGCATTTGTAAACAGACGACATGATGGCACACCTTCAGATGTTGGTGTTAGCCTGCAAGAATTGGGATTAGTGTATTCTGGCGGTTATGTTATTGAAGTAAGTATTAGTCAGTTAAAAGTTTCATGTTGATAAATCATTTTCAATTATAAAATTTAGTTTGGAAGTTTAGAAGAATATTTTCTAATTCTTCTATGTATGGGAGCACTCTTAAATATTTAATGTATAAAATAAACTTTTTTGATTGGATTGAAATTGATATCAGACAAAATAATGATCATATAAAATTAATAATTGGGTTGTCAATAAGTCAACAAGCATATCAATATAATTTTAGGCATATCCTTGGATTAATATATTCTATTGAATAAAGTTGCAAAATAAATCTCATTATTCAATAATTCAATTATCTAATATTTACAAATTAGCCAATATGCAACACTATTTATGTAAGTTCTTTATGACACTTTGTCCAGGTTGTTTTCAGTTTTTCAGGTACATAAAATAATTAATTTCCAACTGACGTTAACTGTAGAATATAAAGTGTTCAGTTATGAATTAAATTTTAAAAATAATACCGGCATACATTTAATGGATAAAACTGCATAGGATGAGAACATTTTCCTTCCTAGACTGTGTCCAGAGACAGTTACGACTTAAATGTTATTTAATAATGTGTTAGTATTGTAGAAACAAGGTTGCTTATACTCCCTTCTGTAGGCTCCCCTACAATTTACTTCATCACAAATAAAATAGGAAGCTTAATCTACCATAATTTGAATAAATAAACTACAGTGAAAAAGTTTATTACAAGAATGTAATATTACAGTAACACTACAAATTGTTGTATTAATATTTTTAATTGCACATTATGTAAGTAGCCATGTTATAAAGACTTATATATCAACTATTTACATGTCTTTATATTTAATTGCTAAATTTTATTTGTAGAAAAAAATGAAGAGACCACTAAATGGGAGAGGGGGGGGGGGAGGTGAAATGTCTTTATTTGATATTAAATTAAATTTCTATTTATGAATTTTGGCTACATTGTTTTACTTAATCTCTTGACAACCTAATTTTTAGGGCACCCGTGAAGAATGAACATTGTGTAAGTTGATCTAAAGCCATGAAGGCCATGAAACTGAATTTAGAAGAATTTAGCAGTTGAAAAGTCAACTGAAAATGGTTGATATAGTAGAACAACCAACCAGCTAGTGGAGGTTTCAGGCTCAAGTCCCAATTCATTTTCTACTTTTCTTTCCCATTATTCTAAATTCAGTTTAATGGTCTTCATCATTGAGCATCAATTGGAAGAAATTCTTCTGTCTTACAATTATATTATTTAAAAATAGACTTACTTGACTCAAATACTAACTATTGTAGTTATGTTTTAATTTTTATTCAGAATATATTGTGAAAATGATATGCAGTCTGGCGAAATGTACTTTGTGTTTTTATGTTGTCATACAATTCCATCCACAAAATTTCTTGTCCTTTTCAGATCTTGTAATAATTTTTCAATTTATGTTGATTTTCACTGTTTAAGACCATCTGTTTGGAATAAAGTTTCCTGATGCATTCAGTGTTGTTAGTTAGCTCTAATTTATTCTAAACGTAAGAGAAATCAAGTCTTGAGCAACTCCATTCTCCTTTTAGAGAGTGGCTTACAATTGTTAAATATGTATAATAGGATACTTAACATATTGATTGATTACTTGTAGTCAGTGCACAATCAAAATTAACCATCGTGATGGACTGCAGGGATCAATGGAGTGGCATAGTCACTATTTTCAAATAATGCTATAAATCCACACTCTTCTAAATTTATAATTTTGCTTTCTACTCGCTTTGCAACTCAGAATTAATGAGTTGTGATTTGACAAAATAGGTTTTAACTTGCTGTATTTGTAGCATTTTATCTAAAATCCTTTGGTTTTATTTAAAAGTTCACAACATTTTAACTCATTACCATTGTAATGTATTAGGCCATACTTAGTTAATCTACTATACATTATATTATATTAATATTAGTATATTTTCAAATTTCATAATGAACTGACTTAGTGGCTATATCCAACTCTAGTGCATCTGGTATGATGTTACATAAATAGTGTCTTTAATTTCATCAAAATTGGTTTTGGATAACATTACGTTTTATGTTTTCTACTTCGTTTAATACACATAAAAGACTGTGAATTTATTACAACTTCAAAGAGAAATAGTTGCATAAAATTTTTATTATTTACTACATTTTATTCATATTTTGTGGACTTATTAACATTTTATTTATACAGGACCTTTATGAAAATGTTAACTATGGAGTTTTACAACCAAGCACAAAAATTAAAGTTAAAGTCAATCCATCAGGTTAGTGCTATTAAAGTAATTTAATCAAATATATTACTGCTTATTCAATTTAATGAACACAGAAATTGATGTTCCTTAGGTGTTGTTATGTTGCGAGCAGATGTTTTTCTTTCAAAGAAGTGAAGATTTTCCATGGTGTCTGTCTGTTATGAATCATTAAGAAAGGTAATGCACTTGTCAAGTGAGAATACTTAAACAGTTACAGATATTAAATTTACAGGCTTCTGTGAAAGCAGAATTATCTAATTTTCTTTTTATTGGAATCTTGTAGGCACAATAAAATGTTGAAAATTTAACTAATACATATTATGAAATAAAATTTGTGGCCAATTTCAGACTGTATACTTGATAGATAAAAAAAGGTGTATCTAACTGTAGCTTAACACAACAGTCCAAGTGTTAAGGTGAAGATGATCAACTTTTAATGACTTAAGTAGCACAAGGAATAGTTAGGCTGCAAAGGTGCTTTGCGATGGTCGTGTAGAGTCCGTTTTTCTTGGGCAATACAAGATCAGGCACTGAAGATATTACATACTAAAAGAATGATGAATTTACCATCAGTTGAGCTTCTCATAACTAATTGAAATATACTGTGTGACTAACTAGAAAACGTGTACAAACACATTTGCTTGAATCTGGTTGCTGGAATTTCCCCATTAGTTTCAACTTCAAAAAAGCCAACCAATGGGTTTTATTTAAAATTTATGCTGATTGGCTGTTAGAAAATGGAGGAGGAAATTGTAAGTTAAATAGGAGATGAGGGGAAAGAAGTTTTGGGAGGACAAGCTATACTTAGAGTATAAGTGAGTTTTTCAGTTCAGTCGCAATTGAGAAAAGATAGCAATTCAGGTCCATGTCAGGACTGAAAGACTTCGGTCATGGAACACTGATTCTGTGATGATATTCAGCTGGAGTACATCAACAGTGGCAGAATTTTATCTCCATACTGCCCTGAGTCCACTACCACAGTTGGGAATCCAACACCAGCCAGCCAAGACATCACCATGACTGACAGATACCACCAAATACCTGCAGCCTTTCTTTTATTATTGATAATTTAATATTTGAATAGTCCTATTTGCCAAGAAAATTAACACAACTGGTTGTACAGTTCTCATTTAATGCATTTTTTTCTATATATATACACACAAGGAAATACATATGTTAAGCATAGAAGGGAATGGAAGAAGGAAGAAAGACTGAAAAAATTCAATGTGGCCAGGACTCGAACCTGGGTACACAAAACAGCAGTGTATCGCCACTAAAGCCATGGCGTGCGTTTATCCACCACATCGAGTACGACCAACCGAACATTTTCAGTCTATATATTAGGTTTTCAAGTTAGGATGGATAGAGAAGAGGGATGGAAGAATTAGGAGCATCCGTTAAGGATAAATTACAAATAAATTATATATTGGATAAGTGACAAAGTCACGCATTTGATAATTGGATAGAAAGAAATATTTCTATCCAATTATCAAATGCTGACTTCGTCACTTATCCAATATATAATTTTTATATATATAATTCAAGTACTCCAAACCTCACAAGATGTCTACCATCTATAAACAATTAATAAGGGAAGGAAAGTGAGATAGAAAGTAGGTGACTTACCTGAGGTTTATAGATGTACCTGAATTTTCGGAGGCACCGCCCCCTTCATCAGAAAGTTAGAAAGACATTTCCAGTGATTCGCTACCCTGAACATACCAAACGATCCCTCCCCTACAGTCTAGCCATCATGGGAGCTTGCATATGTTCTACTTGGGACAGCCTAGCATCCTATACCAACCGCATATTCAATACTTTCCGCAACAGAAATTGCCCTGTAGACCTCCTCCAGAAGCAAATAGCCCAAGCTGTCTCCACTTCCCAAATAGCCAGTCCCACCCATAACCATCACACAGAACGTAGTTGTCCTCTAACCACTATCTTCTTCCCTGGACTACGCAAGCTCAACTCTTTCCTCTGCCTTGCCTACACAGGACTACAATCCAACCCTGACATGAAAAACATCCTCCCGACCATACTATCCACCTGTCCAAGGGTTGCCTTTAGGCACCCACCTAACCTCCGCAATATTCTGACCACCCAACCCCTCACCCATGATTGGCTGTGGTTGAAACAGATGCCCAATACTCCCACCTACCACGACCTTCCAGAACCCCACCAACAGCACTATATACAAAATTAGGTAAAATGTAACCTGTCTGTCCTCTTTGTCGTCTACAAAATAAACTGCAAACTCTGCCCAGACATTGGCCAGACAAAGAGAGCCCTCCCTGAAAGGATTGCCAGCCACTGCAGTACTGTAAAACTCCACAAAACCCAATTCCCCATAGCCACAACACCAACAACTTCAACCAATGCTTCACTCTGACCCCCCTCAAAGCCCTACCTCCTGACTCATCAGAAGCTGAACTCCATCTATGGGAACTTTCAATTCGTACAGTCCATACAAAGCCCTGGACTCAATATCCTGTAGCTCTTTACCTTCACCTTGCCCCCACAGCACCTATAACAGCACGAGCCCATTGGAATTTGTATGTGTAATAAAGCCTGATGTGTGTATACTGAGTGTGTGTGTGTGTAAGTTGTGTATACCCTGTTATGTGTTTGAGGGGTGGTTGTATGTATCTGTGAGTGTGTGTGTTAATATTTAAATATTACCACCTTTGAGGATGGATGTGTTTTAATGTGTGTGTGTGTCAAAATGGGGTGTTAGTATGCATCTCCCAACCCCCATAAAAGTCCTTGCCTCTTCCCAGACCCTCATTCAGAGAGAAAGCTGGTGACCTGGTGGGGTCAATTGTTTATGTCCTAAGCTAGCAACGCAGAAAATTTTGACTGCACAGTCATCGGCTAGCCGATCACTGGAAATGTCTTCCTAACTTTCTGATGAAGGGGGCGGTGTCTCCGAAAATTCAAGAACTCCAAACCTCACAAGGTGTCTACCATCTATAAACCTCAGGTAAGTCACCTACTTTTTCTCTCTCTTTCCTTTCCTTATTAATTATGTATGTATGGATATAGCCTTTTTGATAAATAAATGTTAATTTTGATTTTATATTCTCATCTATCATTATTATTTATTTTCTATTAAATTATAAAATCCATAAAAATAATAAAGATTACAAACTTTAAAAACAAAAATTTGTGTAGTAATTATTAAACATATTGTGTTTGTTAGTGTTAATATATGATGACAATTAGAAGAAATCAGAAAAATGTACAAATTGGTGCCAAAACTTTATTTTTTGATTTTATTAAATATACAGTCTGAATTTGGTGAAGAGTTTTATTTCATTTTCACATAAATCAGATGTAAAATTAATCCCTGATACACATTATGTTTAAATTTAATTCTGATTTAGTATCCCAATTCATTTTGTCCAAATATATCCTAATGTGTATTTTCATTATAGTAATAAAATGTTTTTGTGTAAAGTAAACCTTTATCACATTTTTTATTACAATAGTTTTTTATTAATTCAAAAACTATTCGGCAATATCAGTTAACATTTTACTTATAATGTTTAAAGTAGATTACTCAGGTACAACATTGAATATGTAAAATTATAATTTATATTTTATTACAGATTTTACATGAATGGAGTCTTGCAACAAAACAATTATTCTGAGAAGTTCCAATCTTACTTATTATTTCATTCAATATTTTGTAATTTACTGCCATACTTCTAGGAGAGATTCTCTTTCACCATATTATGTTATCCAAGTTATATATGCATATAACTCTGAATTATTCAGAAAGTTAATGAATCAATCACAAGTGAATGATGAAACCATGTTCCTTATTATAGAATCAGGAGTTTTGTTTTCACATGCACCAATAATAATTTAAGTGCTGTTTAAATTACATATTTACTTATCTGTTAGGAGTTGGCACTTATTTATTACTGAACACTAAATAATTATTGTGTATGATATAAAACACATTATTTCTTTATATCATTTTATTAAATGCTGATCATACATCATACATATGTGTCTGTGTGAAACATATTGGACATGTTCCTAACTTTCTGATAAAGGGGATGGTGCCTTCGAAAATTTAAAGAACTCAAACCTTACAAGATACCTGCCATCTGTGAACCTCAGGTAAGTCACCTATTTTCTATCTCTCTTTCCTGTCCTTATGAATTGTTGTAATTAACCTGACAATGTCATTTCCTGATGCATATATATATAAATAAAGTTGTAAACCAAGTAATGGCCAAATATTATTATTTAAATATCTTATTTAAAATAAACTTTACTAAGGGCTTCATCTCTTCTTCTTCAATTATCAGTTTATAACTGATATACTATATTATTTGTTTTAAATTAAATACATATCTCCAAAGAAATAGTCCTAGTAGAAAAATCTTATTTATGCAATAATCTAATGATTGGCATTTGAATTCATAATTTCTCCTAGACCTTGGCAGTTAATTATATATTCCTGTGTTGCTAGAACTAAATTTTAATTGATATTAAACAATACAATATTTAGACTCCACATGATTTTTTTCAAATATAGTAGCTTGTAATAGTGAATTATTTTACTTTCCTTAATAAAATTACTAATTGAACAAATCATTTTGTATATGTATTGTTAATTAATAATGTTACCATTGTGATAGTACAAATTATACAGTAGTTTAAGTAATATGTTCTCAAAAGTATGTGATAATATGACTCTGTGGTACTTCTACAATTAAATAAAAATTTTAAGTTATTTCCTGTTGTTTTATATTATATTGTTTTCCAACTATTATGGTTGTAAAGAATGTGATAATATTTTACTTAATTTGGAAACCATTATTTTTACCAATTTTATTTAATAATTGCATTAAAACAATGAAAAAATATTGAACACAATAAAAAAGACAACACAATATTTAAATGATTTGACTTAGTTATTAAAATAATAACCCTGTTAAGGTTGCTTTAACAAGTGTTTTTTTCCAAATTAACAAAAATTATGATTTTGTTTCTTCATTTTTTACCTTTTTTTGGTATTGTTACCTAAAAGAGGAATCCCACAATTGCCAATCGCATTGCTTATAAGGCAGTGAACTTGGTGGGTATGTAATTTGTATAAATAAGAACAATGTGTATTTTCCCTGTATGCGTTCTTAAAGGAAGCTGAGACATAGCCGAAGCCTAAAAGTGTAGTCAAGGTTGGTGGACTGAGTGATCATGGAACCAGAAGAAAAGATTGCTAGTTCTTTTGATTCACGCCGCTCCACTGTGTTCTTAAACTACATAAACGTGTGAGAAAAGCCGAAAAATGTAAGTCGTAATTTTAAATGCAGTTCAATGGGAATTCATTCAACTGATTTCTCAAGTTGCACGGTTATCTGGTTCCTAGAATTGACTTGACTAAATTAGGAGTGACAGACATGAAATGTAGAAATTTTTCAAAGTAAGATTTTTCTGGTCTAATTTAATGGGTAACATCTCTGGAAACATCATAACAATAGATTTACTCACGTAGGTTCTCTTGTCATCTGAAGAAACTGTAGCGTCCAGTTGTCACGGGAAGAAGGAACGAGAGAGTGGATTTTGCATACTCTGCTACAGTGTTTTCCAAGACCGAACACGTGTGAGTGCGTAAAACCTCGAACTCGATCACCAACTAAATTTGGTCCTTCAACCCACCATGAAGGACCTTCACTTAATGTACTGCCCACCTAGAAACCAAATTTCTTCATGTGATGGATGTGTAAACTATAGACCATAACCAGAAGGATAGGGTTGTCACTATGAAGGAAGAAAATCGAATCTTCACTCCATCAGAGCTACTCTATAAGAGCATTAGTTGTGTGTAAATAGTGGACCATTTACTCTCGTGTAATGATTGAGAAGAGGCACTCTGATTAATCTTTAATGTGAAAAATTGATACGTTTGCTATGTAATACATTTTAGTAGGCGTGGTAAACTCGGCGGCGCTACGTGAGCCGAAAAAGGAAACACTTTGTTGTGAGTGTATTGTTGGCAATGACGTAGGGGAACAGAAAAGCTCGCAGTCCACGTGATCACGTAAAATTGTTCTAGATCATGGAAGTACAAGGGATTGGCCCAGAGATGGCAGCGAAAAATATGTTTTGTTATTGGTTGAATATTCAATGTTCCCGAAACAACTGAGGGAAGGCAGAACGTGGTTGGTTGTCGAGGAGAACGGACTGTTACACCTCGCGAGATCACGTGCTTGAGTGTGGGCAAGGAAGAACTTATCAAAGTTTTGCTCAGAAGTGTGTGTGGTGCGGTTTAGGCAAAAAAGTGGACAACGACAGAGTGAGTGGTCAAATGAAAAATGCTCAAAGTGTGTTGGAACCACTGTCAATCTTGGTGCCAGCACATGTGGTCAGAGGGGCTTGGGCTTGGCCATTGAAGTGTGGACGTGAAGTCAACATTCAAGTAATATTGGCAATATTACAGTTTAATTTCATGTGCTCTGTGTGTGTTCAGTATGAAGAGTATTCCCTTCGTGATTATTGAGCTGAGCACTGAGGCAGATCTAGCAGTTTTTCAGGCAGAATAGCATAAATAGCAGACATTTTGGTATCGTTAAAGATTTCATTAATTCCTGTATAACTTTCTTATTCAATTGAATTTTGGGCAACCAGCATGTATTTAAGGTAAAATACCATGTAGGATCATAGCACGGGGGCCCTAGTGAACTCATGGCTAACTTGCTCTACCTTCCGTATCCCCCCTATTCAATTATCTTCCTCTGCAGCTAAAGGAGAATTTCCTGCTTCAGGAACACTTGCATGTAGCCCGTTAATCAAATATATATATATATTGTAATATACTTTTGGGTATATTTAATTACCCAGCAATACAATTAATCAAAATAACAAACAATATTAAGTAAAACAACACATAGTGTCCATGACCACACAAAGGTTCTTATTTATTCAACTGAAAACGGAGATAGTTATGAAGAAATAGAACACTGAAAATATAAATAAGTGTCCTATTAGCTCGGAGTTCCCATGGTTGCAAATCATGAAATTATCACAGACCGATAAGATTGGATCTCATCCATACTGCACTATTCCCTTCGTTTGAAATAGGGCACTAAATTATACAAATTAAACGTTCTAATAGGTCCTCCTTTTTCATCTTGAATGTCATAGTAATTACTTCCCCCTTTTTTAATAATTACATACGGACCCTGATATATTGGCAACAATTTTGCTGTGATTTTTTTAGCTGAACATGGTACTCTCAAACACTTTACTAGTACCAGGTCCCCCACCTCAAAATCCATTGTTCTACACTTTTGATTCTCTCTCCTTCTTTCTCCTCCTTTTTCCAAATTTTCTTTTACCTTTGTCTTCATTATATCATAGTCCCAATCTATATCACCAATAGGATAGTCTATTAACTGTTCAATAGGTACCCGTATCTGTTCCCCTTTTTGAATTTCTTCGGGTATCTGTCCTGTCGCTGTGCTATATCCTTGATTAATGTAATTTTCAACTAATTTCAAATATCTTCCCCAATTCTGATGCTTATTTATACATAAAATTCTTAACATGACTGCAATCGTTCTCATATATCTCTCAGATGGATTACTCTGTGGATGCCTAATTGAGGTGAACCCTACTTTTATACTCATTCCCTTTAGTTCCTGTTTCCACCTATGGTTATCAAACTGTTTCCCATGGTCTGAAATTATTCTACTTGGTTTATTTTCCTCCTGGCAGTATGTTTTTACTGCCTTTAAACACGTGACCGTATTAGCTACCTTTAAACCAAATAGCCTGACGAACTTTGAAAATGCGTCCAGGATAACCAGAATAAAGCAGAACCCATTGTAACCTTTTGTTAGAGGCCCCAATATATCCAAATAAACCAATTCTCCCTTACTTTCAGGTACCACTGTTATAAACCTTCCTTCAAAAGTGATGTTCCTATGCTTGCTCATTTGGCATAAATGGCAAGATCTTATGTAATCTTTCGTGTTTCCACTCATCCCTCTCCAGTGTACAGTATTTCTTAACATTTTAATCGTTTTTGTAAACCCCGGATGTCCCTGCCGATCATGGAAGAATTCTAATACTATTGTTATACATGCCTTTGGAATTTCCATTATCCACCCTTTTCTTGATTTTTTGTTGTACCTAAAAACTAACCCTTGTTCTATTTTGTATCTACAGTTCTCTCCCACAACGGCATTTAAATCTTCCCCATATAAATTTCTGATCTTTCTTATTATTTCTGATATCCTTTCATCTTCCTTAGTTGCTTCTATTAATTTCCTCTTAATGTCCCTTTCTCTAGTTCCTAAATTTGCAATTATCGCTACATTGTCTTTTTCCTCACTTTCCTCAAACAGATCTTTATTCCTACTTAAATAATCCGCTGGTGCATTTTCAGTCCCCTTTACATGTTTAATGATCAGGTTGTAACCCTCTAAAGCTAATGCCCATCTCCTAATTCGTGCATTACTATGTTTACATTCACGCATATAGGTTAAAGCCTGGTGGTCTGAATACAGATACACTGTCTGTCCTAGGATATATTGTCTAAACTTTTCAACTGCATATACTACTGAAAGGAGTTCTATCTCTGTAGTAAAATAATTTTTTTCATACTCTTTTAGACCCCTGCTTGCCAAGCTTATAATCCCTTCTCTTCCTTGATCATCAACTTGTCCCAAAATTGCTCCAATCCCATATCCACATGCATCACACCTAATGATAAATGGTTTAGTGAAATCTGGATGTTCCAACACTACATATTTTTTAAAAGCTAATTTGACTTCTTCTAAAGCCTTGTCCTGCTGTTCCCCCATCTAAACTTATTCCCCTTTTTTAACAGATCATAAATAGGTCCTAAAATAATTGCAATTTTTGGTATAAATTTTCTGTAGAAGTTCAAATATCCTAATAATCCCCTTGTTTCCCGTGGATTTCTAGCCCTTTTTATGTTCTGAATTCTATCCAATTTGTCAGGACATGGGTATATCCCCTTCGCAGTAATTATATGCCCCAGGAACTCTATTTTTTGCTTGCACAGCAAAACCTTTTCAGGGTTGATCGTTATGCCCTTTTCTTTTAGTATGTTAAGGACCATCCCTAAGTGCTCCACATGTTCTTCCAACGTGTGGCTGGCTATCACCAGGTCATCTACATAAGATGTCACGAACTCTCTCATTTCAGGCGTAAATACCTTATCCAGGCTCTGTATAAATGCTTGGCAACTAATCTTTAACCCAAATGGCATCCTTACAAACTGATATTGCTTCCCATCAACTAGGAATGCCGTAATCTGTCTGGATTCGTGATCTAATCGCACTTGATAAAAACCCTTACTCAAATCTACACTGCTTAACCATTTTCTTCCCCTAAACCTTCTCAACGCCTCATCAACAGTTATGGGTTTTTCACATATATTCCTAATGACCTTATTCACTCGTCTTGCATCTAAACAAAGCCTCACTGTCCCATCCTTCTTTTTAACCACACACAGTGGATTTACGTAAGGACTCTCACACCTTTCAATAATCCCTCCTGATATCAATCTATCTATTGCCTCCTGCACTTGTCCTTTCAAGGCATAGGGTATGGGATAGCTATGTCCCTGGAAGTAATCATGTTTTTCAACTTCAATATGATAATCTACCTCATTAAGCAAACCTGGTTCCTTATTAAAAATAACCTCATTCTTTTCAACAACATTTTCTAATTCCCTTCTCATTCCCTCACTAATTCCTTGTATTGCATGTATCCTATCATACAGCTCTTTCATCTTCCCTATCCTTTCCCTCTGCTCTTGATCCACACCCGAAGTTTCACCCATATAAGCTATATAACCCTTTTGTTCTAAATCATTAATCTCTAATAATTTCCACTTTACTTTCACTTCCTCTCCCGTAGAGTTTATTGCTATCCCTTCTAAGCTTCCATTTTCAAAATTAACCTTCGCTTTTACCTTTCTTAGAAAATCTACCCCCAAAATTAGTTCTGTAAACAAACTTTTTAATACCATACAATTAACCTTTAAAGTCTCCCTCCCATATTTAATTTCCAACATGACCTGCTTTACAACCTTTTCGCCTCTTCTTCCCAGAGCCCCATAGCAATTTAAAATAACTTAAATGACTCATTAATGCAGCCCATTTTCTGTAATAGTTCATAACGTCGCAAATACTTCATACTGAGTACATGGCCTCCTGTAATCCACCACGTTTTCGATATCTACCTCCCCACCCTCAGCATAATCTTTGCTTGTGAATATCCCCCTATCCCTGATTCTACTTTCTATCTTTTTCTCCTCAAACAGATCACTCTCAGCAGAGCCAAAATGTCATCAATAATCAACGCCCCAATATATTCCTCCCATGACCCTTTTAACATGTACCAAAGCTGTTAACATGCAACCTTTATTAGTTAAATTCTTAGAAGTCCCCAAATCCTAGTTTCGGGATTTCACCTTTTCACATCTCCATTCCTTTCCATACCTATTGTTTATCATTCTCACCATTATTTTCCCTTAAACTTCTTGATCATATCTATCATCACGTCCCCTTCCCCTGCCTTGTTCTGCCTTCTCCAGTATTTCCAATTGTATCTACTCCTCCTTCCCCTCCTATCTTTCAAACAAGTGGGTCTCCTATCCATCATTCCTCTCTCCCACCCATAAATTCGCCATAATATCTCCTTCATTGGCCTCTTATTCCCATACTTCTACGCATTTCTTTCTTCTCCATTCACTCATCACACCTAACACCCCTCTAAAAAACTCCATTGCTTTCTGTATTGTACAATCCCTACTCCTAAGACTATCTTTGTAATAATCTCACGGCCCAAAGTGATTGCCCATTTACCTTACTAAGAAGTGCTCTGATAACGTGTATCTAAGTAACCATTCCTTGTCACATTACTCAGAAGAAATACTGTGGCAATTCTTATTCCCATTCCTGACTATATTCTATCTTTCATATGCTTCTCATTAACCCACTCGCCTGTCGCATCTCATTCCAATACTCCTTAAAAGATACTTTTTCGCTTCTTTGTATGAGACTCTAATCGAACATACTCCTCTCAACCGACTGTACATTCCCCTATCTAACCCGCCTGTAGTAATACCATTAATTTTAAGTTTGATTTGGTACCCCTTTTATCCTAAAATATTTTCCAAACGAGATGAAATCTTTTTGATTAATGTTACTCTTGCTCTTTAAAAAGCATGGTAACGGAACTTTTCGAACACTACATATCTGGTTACTAACCCCTCTACTGCACATACTAATTCTTTCAACTGTTTTCCCCTTTGACGTCTCTATTCTTTTCTTGTAAAAATATAAACTATTTCTCGGCGTTACCCTCATTTCCCTAATTCCTTTCTTGCATTTTTTTATTTATTGAACCCTCTACTTCCTTAATATTATTTTCATCCCCTTTGTACCTCTTTTACCTTTGTATCTAACCTTTTCACAATCACCCCTTTCTCAGCCTCCATCTTCTTTTCTAACTTATTTTTCTCCAAATCAATTCTATTCAATAGTTCCCCTTTTTGTTTCCCCATACTACCTTTCGTGGTTTTCCTTATCTCTTCCACATCTCTATCATGTTCCTTTTCCAGTTTATTTAGTTTATCATTTATCTTATTCGTTTCCTTCTTTATTACCTCGATTTTTTTATTTACTTCCCCTTTAAATTGTACACTAAACTGTTTCCAATTATTCTCCATCTTCTCAGCCATTTTCTCTACATTTTCCTTACACTCTATTCTCATTTCTGCCATACTCTTATCAATTTTTTCTCCCATGGAAGCCATACTCTTATCAAATTTTTCTCCCAACTTATTATTTTCTAATTTCATCTCATCCATTTTATTACCCAAATATTTTATCAGCATCCCAATATCTACGCTAGTACTGTCTCTTCTTTGCTTATCACTCTTTTCCCCTATGGCATTCGTAATATCACTATTGCTAGCGTCTACATTTTCTGTCACTGATTCTTGCCCTTTATCACTTTCATCAAACATTTCGTTTAAACTGATCACTTCCTCGGATTCCAAATTCTCAACCTGCGCACACTGAAATTCTGGTTCCTGTGAATTTTCCATATTAATCACACGTTTTTTACTTCTAAGAAGCATATATCAAACAAAAGAAAACCCCAAAATATTAATTAAAAAAACATGTATTAATTTTTGTAAGCAAAAGATTGCGTACTTGTGGAGATTGCACAGTAAAAATTGCAAAACACAGAATTTAAATTTTACCCAAGAGGAACACGAAAGAAAGCAAAACAAAAAAAAAACTATAACTCTAAATAGCTTCTGCAGTACTTCACCCTTGAGAGAGATCGTAAGCTCTCACGGTTGGGCGCCAAAATGTAATATACTTTTGGGTATAAAACATTTATTAATTAACAGAACAAATATGATCAATTTTAAAATTTTTCATTTATTAATTTAAGTGCATACATGGGCTTAATCTATGGGGATTTTGGGACTCTCAAGAGATGGAGTATGCAGTAGCTGAAAATAGAAAGAAAAATTTTTAAATATTATTTATCTACAGCAATGAGCAAGTTTCACAATTTTTTTATAGCTTACCCACAATTACTGGGCCAACAAACATCCACCTCTCGAATGTTTGTGCGTCTCTCTGGCGTCTTGCAGGATTTGATCACGTCTGCTCAAGTCCGTCCTCTCATCTGGCTTCTGGCTGCTCGGACCAAATCTGTCCTTTCCTCCACTCGCCTGCCTTCTGGATATCTGCTCGGACGAAGTCTGTCCTCTCTTCCACTCGTTTCACTTCTGCTCTCGATCCACCCATCGGCTTCCCTTTTAAATCTTCCGACGGGAATTCCCCTATCTCACAAAATTTCGGGGTTCCCCGCCCTCATTTTTTACACTCGTTCGGCGGGGTTTTCCCTCGGGGGTTCACCATCGTCATTTTTTTATACACGCTCGGCGTTACACTCCCGCGGGGAATCACCATCTTTCGGCCGACTAGCCATTGTTGTTGGCCGAACTGCGCCTCATAACGCCACAACCTCACAAAATCCGCCTTTTTATCACAATATATATATATATATATATATATATATATATATATATATATATATTGTAACATGAAAAGTTACGATGAAGTATGCAGGCCAGCTTGCGAGTTGCAATTGTTGAGGAACTTACGCATCCCGGGCCAACAATGTGGTCTGGCGAGAAGTAGAGAGTCGTCATGGGGTGATTGGAGAAGCAGGTTGTGTCGGCGGGACGACGAGAGAATGACCACGCCCTGCAGATATAATTTTTTTTATGCTCTGATTGAAATTAACTGACTTTGGGCCTTTGTAATCCGACGGTGCCTTGGCAGATGAGAGCTTCTTTTGTCGGCGTGCGATTCCCGCTCGAGAGTTAAGACTCGGGAAACCCACAATTTAGGCATTTCCCCCCATTAAAGAAAGTTATAATTTTGAAACATTACTGTTGTGTATCTGATGACTCCTGGTTCCCGCCTAAATAATCTCTGACAATTGCGTTACCACTTAAAGACGAGATCTTAAATGCGGAACCCTAATTTCCGAGTGATGAAAAGAATTTGTGCCGAGCACCTGTGGTCTAGTGACTAACGTCAATGCTGGCATGGGCCTGGTTGTTTGTGCGTCACGGTGACGCAGACTTGGATCTATATTCAACCACGTATCACTCCAGATTCGGAATGTGCCATGTAAGATGACAGTCCGCAGTCGACCCGGTAGGTCAAGACCCTGAATGGACTGCAGAGCCACGGAAGAAGAAAAAAATAAATTGATCAAATACTTTTTATATCAGAAGTTGAAAACAATTTGCAAACAAAATAATATACCCTTCCTTTTATTGAAGAATAAATTTGTATTTCTCCAATTAAGAACGGCCGCATAGGCATAACTAAGGCCGTCGAATTTGACACGATACTTGATGAGTTTCCTGGTAACACTCGACTGTCTACTAGATTCGCCGGTATCGTTACGCTCCCATTAGCTAAATCCGGAGCGATTGCTGACAGTGCAAAACAGTGTCGGCCAATTATTACAAACCGGCGTAACGCAACACTGGAACAGTGCTTGGGCCTCGCCTATTCATCTGGTTCATAAAAAGGACGGTGCGGCGACTATCAGACATTGAATGTGCGCACGGTTCCAGACCTCAACAGTTCGCTCTCCCACGCACGTATATTCAGTGCCATTGACCGCGAGAAAGCATATTTGCAGATTCCAGATGCAGTGGCGGATGTGAACAAAACTGCCATCACTACACCGTTCGGTTTGTTTGAGTACAAATTTATGTCTTTCGGCTTCGCAACGCGGCACTGACTTGGCAGCGTTTCATCCACGAGGAGTTGCGTTTTTTCCGCCTCCTCACAAGAACACGCGTGGCACCTCCGGCAATTTTTCCAGCACCTTCAAGAATACAGCATCATCGTAATTAAGGACAAATGCGTGTTGGGACAGTAGCGGGTGCCGTTCTTGGGTTACATGGTTTCGGCGGCCATTTGACGCTGTATAACGCATAGATCGTCCCGATACATTCAAGCAGCTGAGACGTTTCCTTAGAATAATCAACTTCTATCGGTGACACTTGCCTGGTGTGGCCGCCACCCAAGAACCTCAATGCTCGAAATATAACGGGCAACAGCGCCATTCCTTCGACCGCAGACCGTGAACTTCTGGCGATTTAATGTACTATAAAACATTTTAGGCGCTCGCTAAAAAGGAAACGTTTCATTGTGTTCAGGGACCATAAGCCACTTAATTATTTTATTGTGTCGTCGATCATGGTTCACCGCATATAATTTATCGTTCTATTAACCACAGACATTCGCCGTATCAGTGGTAAATACAATGTTGTTGGTGACTGTCTCTTTCGGGCTTGTGCTAGTTTGCAATCAATTTCGTGGGCAGCCCTGGCCGCTGCACAGATCAGTGACACCGAACTTCCATTTTATACAGAATCCCTCAATATGCCTTCAACTACAGGAAATATCTTTGGTGGATTTGAAGTTACCATCCTGCGAGAAACGGGATGGTTGAACGCTTTCATCGAACATTCAAGGGCGTCCAGAGTCTTGAGCGATTACGAACAACGGAGAAAGAAGACCTAGAGACTTCCCCAGCGTGTGGCTACGCAACGATGCTGTAAGCATTGTCTCGAGATCAACACACTCGTCATTGCATTGACCAGGAGCGGTGCCCATTGAACGTCTCAAGCCCGCTTACATCGAGCAAGTCATCCCGCTTCCTTGCATGCAAATCAACACACGACTCCCACGCCACCCATGGCCACATCGCGAGCAGGCTGGTGTGCCGTCATGTTTCAAGACAGCGTAGCATTGCTTTGGACAAAGAAGGTTTGTTTTCGAGCTGCCAGTCTGCCTCAGGCCTGCAACAAGAAAAGTTGTGTTGTTTTTGTATCACGTATTGTAAAAGAAATGTGATAATGGATTCCAAGTTTATTTATTCACGCGTTTCCTCATAGGTTGATCGGAGAACTCATTTATGGTTTTTATTATTTTCTTTTGCATGATGAAAGATTTTCTGTGAGAAAAGGCTAAAATTAAATTAATAAGGCCATAGTATACTACACTTATTGCATTAAAGTCACATACTCGGCTCAGTGCTCTAAATCAGTTGAATAAAAATTTATTAGTTTGTGAGATATCGGATTGTAAGGCTAATATGAATAGTAGGTTGGTATCATCTGCAAATAAAACAGATAAAGGTGAGGGTACGTTGTTAGGGAGATCATTCATGAAGATGAGGAACAGAAGTGGACCAAGATTAGAGCCTTGCAGGATTCTGCATTTTCCTAGTTTAGGACTAGAGCGTGTTTTACTGTTAATGGTAGAAGTCAGTCAATCAAACTGGATAACTTACGATTGCACGTTTTTCTAATGCCATGGTAGTACAGTCTGGTTAGTAATGATGTGTGACCAACAAGACCGAATGCTTTTGACAAGTCAATAAATATTCCTACTGCATATTGTTTTTTATTGAAAGAATCCATAATTTTATCAAAGATCGTAGGCTTTCCCGGTGTAATTGTTGAAGGAAACATTATCGGGTTTCCACCTGGGCGACGTTTCGACGACGTAAGGATCTGCTGCCATCTTCCAGCGAAATTTTGGGAATTTTTTCCTCCTTTTTCGCTGGAGATTTACGGTTTTGCACTAAATCTTAAGTACCAGACCGCTTAGGCCTTTGACTTTTTTAAACAAATGACTTGATACACCGGTGGGGAGAAAACCTATTGTAGGTAAAACCCATTTTATAGATGACTTTTCCTCTGGTAGTTTTCCAGTATTATTCACTTAACAATTGGAATCCGAAAAGAATTTTAAAATCTTCTTCTGTGTTTTTAATATAGATAGTGGGACTTTGTATTTATGCCATAATTTGGCTTTGTGGCATCCTATTGTTTTCAGAATTGGATATTGTATAGCTGCTAGTTCTGCCGTAGAGTACCTGCTCTTTGTTATTTTTTGTATTTCTTCGTCCATTGTTGTGACTCCTGTGATTTTGTGAATTAGACTATATATATATATATATATTGTAATATACTTTTTTTGTATAAAACATTTATTAATTTAAATTACAAATATGATCAATTTTAATAATTTTGTTTATTAATTTAAGTGAAGACACGGGCTTAATCCCAGGGGATTTTGGGTCTCTCAAGAGATGGAGTATGCATTAGCTGAAAATAGAAAGAAAATAATTGAATGTTAATTTATCCAGAGCAATGAGCAAGTTTCACAATTTTTATATCGCTTACCCACAATTACTGGCCCAACAAACATCCACCTCTCGAATGTTTGTGCGTCTCTGGATATCTGCTCTCTGGATATCGCCTGCCTTCTGCGCTCTGCTCCACTCGCCTCCCTTCTGGGGTCTGATGCACTCGCCTCCCTTCTGCGGTCTGATCACTCGCCTGCCTTCTGGGGTCGAGCCACGTCCTCTCGGGTCTGATCTGGTCTGGTCGCCTCCCTTCTCGGGTCTGCTCTGGTCTGGTCTGCCCCACTCTGAGGTCTGCTCTCCCCACTCTGATCTCGAGCCACCCATCGGCTTCCCTTATAAAGCTTCTGGCGGGAATTCCCCTATTTCTCAACATTTCGGGGTTCCCCGCCCTCATTTCTCCCGCGGGGGTTCACCATCGTTCAGGCAAGGCGGGCCTTCCCCCTCGGGGAAACACCATCTTTCGGCCGACTAGGCATTGTTGTTGGCCGAACTGTGCCTCATAACGCCACAACGTTACAAAATCCCCCTTTTTATCACAATATATATATATATATATATATATATATATATATATATATATATACGTATATCTGGGAACATGCAGACTTGTTCGCAAAACTTTATTCTGGAATCTTTGTAGTTTTTTGTAAATTGCCTTTGGAAGTTGTGGCCCAGACCTAACATCCACATATTTGTTTTATTGTGGAGTTATAGATTATCTTTTTTAATTTTATTGGGACGTAGTCATTTTTTAATATTGGTAACACAGACCTGTAATTTTTAGTGTTCCTTTGACTATTATGTCAATTTGTTCGTGGTACCTTAGTTTATCGTCGATTGTAATTCCTAGATATTTTTCCGTATTGGTCCATTCTCTGGTTTCTCCTTCAATCATTAGTTCTTTTTTTTGTCTCCTTGGCTTAGTTCTCGCTAGTACAACGGCTTGACACTTGTGTGAATTTAGTTTCATTTGGTTTACTTTACACCATTTTGTTTAGCTGTGTTTGTAGGTTTATTGCCCTATTCTCCGTTTTCCTAGTACTGCAGAAGGCCGTATCGTCAGAATAGAGTAAGTAGAGTAAATAACAGCGGGGCAAACACAGAGCCTTGAGGTACGCCTGATGAAATGTGATTATCGATTTTGACTCTGAATGTTCTATATTTCAGGTAGTTATAGATGAGTTTTATATAACAACCGGGAATCCTTGTGTGGGTGTATAATTTGTAAAGTAGTTGTTCATGCCAAACGTGATCGTTTGCCTTGTCGAAGTCTAAGAAGACTACCGGAGTGAAGGCACGATGGTTTAATGCATTACGTTTCGGGAATCCAAACAGGACACTACGGGTGGACGGATGAGGGGGGAGGTGGGTCCTGATAATCAGAGCCAGATGGCTCACGCCTTCGTCTCAGGTCTTCAGGAAATATTCAGCTGATATCCTGAATCTCAATAGCCTCGTGGAGAACACTGTCCAATAACCTTTAACGTCTTTCAAACTTTTGGTCCTGTCGAAGTTGACCTGATTGGCCCACCCGCAGTACCCTGCGAGTTCCGGTTCCCGACACTTCGCTGGAAGATGGCGACAGAGCCTTACGCTCTACTCTCGCAGTTTGACCGACGTGGAAACCCGAGATGTTTCCTTCATTCAATTGCTTCAGAAATCTTCTTATCTACAAAACCTTTGTCAGTGCGTCCGTCACAGTTGTAGGTATCCTAACTACTGGTCTGAATATGACAAAATTTGCTGCCCATAATGTTAAAATTTTTTAATATATTGAAGTTATATATGTGAAAAAAGTGAAACGCATCGATATCTCCATATTGAATGTGGGTTGCCTATATTCTTGATCTATAATACTATATGTTTTTAAATTATAAGCATTTAGCGTCGTAATTCATTTATCGTTGACAGAGAAATAATAAATTTCTTTGGATCGTCTATGAAATGTATGCGTAAATTTTATTGTTCCTGTCCGATAAATTTTAATATTTAGTAACTGATCATTTGTAAAAGCAAATATTGTGCACTTAATAGCGACATTCATTACAGGATTAAGTATTAAATTAAATAAACTTTAATAACAACAATACTGTGTATGTGTGAAAAAAGTGTCAACAATCCTCCGTTTCTTCCACTGTTTGAAGTTGGTTTTCTTTCTGTACTCAGCTTGAAGAAACGAGTAAGGGCTTATTCTCTTCGTCTCACCGAGACATATCAGTAGATATCTTTATTTGTAACTTTAGGCTCCAGTACTTCCATAACTGTGGATTTTTGAAATATTCTGAGAACACAGTCGATTGGAAATTCGATTCTCTACCATTTTGGTCAGATAACCTTTTCTTCTCAGATCACCCGAAATTGGCCTGTAAAAAATTGTTATTTTGACGAATTTGGAGACACAAGAACATAAAAAAGTTATTTAAATACTGCTGCATCTTCTTCCAAAATACACAAATTTTTTCAGAAAACAACTTACGGAGACGAAGAAAAGAAATTAGCATTAGCAGAAGGCATATGTCTTATCATGCTATTAATCACAATCATTCCTTCAGATCTGAGGACTGAACATCACAAGTCGTTAAAAAAGTTATTCAACAAAAAATTTGTCTGCTCTAAAACAAAATTCGAGGCAATTGTGTGTAATGTGTTTCCCCATAAGCACTTTCAGACTTCAATAAAAATGTAGAAAAAAAGATTTTTATATCTATATATTCTGAAGAATGTAATCATAACGATACAAAGTTTTTTCCAACCATGATTAGATTTTTTTGATTCGGAAAGTGAAATAAAAATTAGTCTGTACGATTTCGTTTCGTTACCCGGCGAAACTTCTGAAATAATTTTCTGTTCCATTATTAATATATTGAAAAAAAACATAAAATGATAGCATATTGTGTAGACAACACGAGCGCAAATTTTGGAGGAAAGGCGAGAAGAGGAACAAATAATATATTTTTTATAAATTAAACAAAACCCTTAATAGAAACATTATTGTGAAAAATTACGAGACTTTAAAAGACATTTTATGTGTGAAATATACATTGATAAGTTCTTGAGAAATATTTCATGACCTTATAAACAACGAAAAAAATACCTCAAATGAGAAATATGTTAAAGAAAAAAATAATACTTATGTTGAAACTTAAAAAAATATGTTACAATACTTTGTTTTTACGTTCTATGAAAATTTTTGTATCTCCATTTAGACCAAATTTTTTTATTCAAGCCGATTCCCCCCCCCCCCCCAAACCTTCCCCCGATCAATGGTATCCCGCTTTATCAATGTTAAAATCTGGTCACATTATATAAGACCTTTGATAAGCTAGAGATTAACTTTAATAATGTCACAGAGTGGAATGACTTTTTGTAATCAGGTATTGTCAGTACCTGCAGATAAGGAATTGGACTTTCCCATATTATCTCAAGACACTTTGTGTTACTGGAGAGAAGAAGATAAATTTATGTGATAGTTTGTGGTTGATTAATTTGTGCTGCGAGGAGGAAATAAACAAGTAAGTTTATAACATGGAAAAAAGTCGAAATTTAATGGCAGTTTTTGTTTAATTCACTTTATTGTTGCTAGAATTTGAAAACAATAATAAAATTTTAATACATTGGGATTCCCCACTAAGGTTAACAGCAATACTTGTTCGTCAATTTATTAAAAAAGAAAACAAAAACCACGGCGAGTTTCTAACTTTACAGTGTTTGACAATCTCAACAGCGGGACGGGACTTGACACATTCTTTGAACATAGCGCCTCGTGATTTTTTAGAATTGTATGCTACATCACCTTAAGCAACAATATTTACGAGAATAATACGTAACATCTTAATAATACAGCAACAGTTTCACTGTTAGTAATATTCGACGACCCGTAATACGCTAATTTCTAATCCGGCTTTCTAACTTGTAATAGGAACGATTATAGCATAGAATATAATTTTTGTAAATAACCTTTTATTAATTCAAATAAACCTCATCTAGTCCATTAAGAATAACTTTTTTAGTAATTCAACAAAACATGGGAAAGTACCCTGACGTGTCAGCACGCACGGCCCGTCATTATGTTTTCTGAGTGGGGCAGGACATGGAAAATAAAATGTAGCGCATGCGCATTTCCAGAAAGTAATCGTGCGCTACAATACACAACAGCCCGAGGCGAGATAAGGGAAGCTGCAGTTAATGCTATCAAAAAACTATTAATTTGAATAGAAATCAATCGATGAGTTTGATGACGAGATTGCTGATTCCAACCCCATTGAAACTGCCAAATGCATGCGGTGCACATTCCCTTCTTAATTGTATTCACAGGGAGAACCTTGACAGTTAGTTAACACACTTCCCTCTAATGTCACAAAACGTGGCCTATTAGTCTATACTTTCTCTTGGTCGACAAAGTATATAAACATTAAATTAAAAGTAAATATGAAGAGAAATTTGAGGCGGATAATGTCAGTAGTAGTAGAGAGGGATACGGTTTCATACAATCCTCCATGATAGAATATCTTGCGCAATAACTACACATCCTCCCTAATCTACTTAGTGCATTCCATCCTTGACCTCCTTCTTCTGTTCCTCCCCCACACACTTCCCTCTAATGCTAATTTTACAAGACCCTCATGTCTTAACAAGTGGCCTATTAATGTATTCCTTCTCTTGGTCAACGTCCTCCATATTGTTTCTCGTTAGTGATTCTATCCACCCATCTGATTTTTAGCATTTTCCTATTCGACCACATTTCAAAGGCTTATATTCTTTTCCTTTCTGCAACTCTTACTTCCACGTTTCGTATCCATATAACGCCACGTCTATATCAACATTTTTAGCAATGATTTCCTATATTCACACTAAGTAAAGTCTTCTTTCTTGCGTAAGCCTTCCTTGCCTGTGCTATTCTACTCTTAATGTCTACTATACTTCTACCATCCCTAGTTATTATGCTGCCCAAGTAGCAGAATTCCTTAACTTTCTTCCCAATCTAACACCCTATTTCCCATACTACACTCCATTACCTTGGTTTTCCCTCCGTGAATCCTCTTATTAAACTCTTTCCTCAGGACCACGTTCATGCCAGGTCTTCTGACTCCCCTAATACTACAATATCGTCGACAAAGCGTAGGGTTTTTATTTCTTCTCATTGCAGTATGATTCATTTTCCATATTCCCTTTTAACTTTCTTCGTCGCTTCTTCTATATATAAGTTAAACAGCATAACTCTTTTCTTGATTTCCGCTTTTTTTTTCTTGATCTTCAATTCTAATTACTGCCGACTGCCTTTAGTAGAGGTTATGTATAAATCTGCTTTCTCGATATTTTATTCAGCATTTTGTTTCAAAATCCGTAATAGTGTGTTACAGTTCACATTATCAATGGCTTTTTCTAAATCTAAATATGCCATGAGCGTAAACCTGTTTCTTCTTATCCTTTCTTCTAAAATAAGACGCGAAGTGAATATTGCATCTCTTGTCCCTATATTCTTCCTAAGACCCAAACTGATATTCACCTAAATCACATTCTATTTGTCGTTCCATCCTCCTATATACTATTTCCGTTAATATTTTGCATGCATGAGACACAAAATTAATTGTCCTGTGCAGTTCGCATCTATCAGCCCCAGTCCTCTTCGGTATGGGTATAATTATATTTTTACTAAAATATTTTGGTATTCTTCCTGTTTCGTATATTTCGCCAACCATCCTGAATAGCCATGAATGACATTGCTTCTTTGCCCGATGATCTTATCTACTCTTCTGGAATGTTATTAATTCCTGGCGCTTTACAATTACATCAGCCATGGCCCTGTTAAACTCCGACCTTACAATTTTGTCCCCCTCAACTCTTCATCATCCACCTCCTCTTCTTCTATTACTGACCGATCTAGACTTTCACCGTGATACAGCTCTTCTACATATTCCTTCCATCGTTCTGTCTTTCTTTTTTTTTCCATAATTGGCTTCCCATCCGCTCTCCTGATATTCTTTTTAATATTTTCCTATAAGCTGCGTGTATTTTCCCTTTCACCATGAAATCTTCAACCGCATCGCATTTCTCTAGGAGTCAAGCTTCTTTGGCTGCTTTGCATTTCCTACCTATCTCATTCTTGAAGAGTCTGTACTGTTGTATACCATTTTCATGTCTCTCGTTTTTATAATTACGCCTTTTATCAATCATTTTTATTATTTCTTGCGTTATCCGTGTTTTCCTATTGGTCTCGGCTAGTCTTCCTATTTTTTCAATGGCTGCTCTAGTAAGACTGTTCATTTCTCTTCTATATTGTTTCTTTCTCCTTTTCTCTATTAATTTACAATTGATATCTTCTTCGAAACTCTCCTGTTTTTAAGAGGTTCTAATTCCCATCTTTTTGTTAAATTCCTTTCTTTGTTTCTTCATTTTCTGCCTGCATTTCATAATCAAGAGTTTACATCTGCTATTAGAACTCGTTTTACTGGCATAAGACATAATGGAAAGCAATTCAGGTGTAGTGAATGGGTGAACACTTTAAGGCGAGAATGAATTAAACTCGTATTACTGCCACAAGACGTTCACAGTGGAACCCCACAGGGAGATGCATCCGGGAAGTGAGAACATTGTTGAGGCAATTTAATGGCTCAAGCAATAGCAAATAAATGGCGATACTTATGAAATTTGAAAACAGGATGAACAAAAATTTCATTTTGACAACAGATGGTATACCAAATGAGTTTTAATTTTCTCAGTTGTTTAAATTACCTTCCGAAGAGCTAATTTTATATCCTCAGATAGAAGCGGAGGAGAAGGGAAAGATGCGTAGTGTGAAGGTGTTAGTATAGAAATGCTCAATATTGAGATAAGCGACAGAGAATTATGAATATTGAGTATGAAAGGGGAGATTTTTTTTACTGGTCAAGAAGTCGACGGTGTCCAATGCTGTTACAACTTACAGAATATCTATGAAGAACCATTCCGAATTATGGAGTGAAGATGGTCGAATAATTATTTCATTGGAAAAACTGATGAAATGGGATGTTGGAAATCTTTCAATATCACTCGTCTTGTCCCCTAATAAAGAGAAAGGAGAAAGAAAGTATTTGGTAGTAAAACCTTTGGTTCTTATGAACAAAGCTATGATCGTACAGACATTAATGACAAGGTCAGTAGTTTAAGAAAATGTGAGCATACAGAGGACCATAAAATGTATTGTAATGAAGAGGACTTCTGCTATTAATTTTAATGTAATTTTTAATTAAAATGGTAGGGTTAATTAAATAATTAGCTCCTATTTACAAACTAAAACATTAAAATTTAATAATACTAGTTACAAAGAAGATTAAATTACGTACAGAGCAAAATTTATATTTTGGCTTCTAAATATACTCTCCTTTTCCCAGGGGATTTTGGGAAGGGGGCAGCGTCGTTGAAGGCGCGATGTTCCAACTCTCCAGCCCATGGATCATCAGCTTCACCAATTACAGCTCTGTTTGTTTAGAGAAGCAAGCATATTGCATTGGCTTGCGTACTCTTGCACGTAGCGGCGTCCACCCTTCGCCCTAACTGCCACAAGACTCTGAAGTTACAAGCTTTCCATTTCGGGTTCACATTCCCCCCCCCCCCCCTCTTCTGACCATCGCGTCCCTATTGTTCGCAAGACTGTCCTGACATGCTATCTTGGCATCGTGATAAAATTTATTAAATCATGTTTTTTCGATAATGTACGCCACAGTATATTGACAAAGGGGTGTTAATGTGAATGTAATTTTTAAGAAAATTATAAAATAAATCTCTAATTGAAACAAACAGCTATTAAGTAGACTGTGTCATGGGACAAGAACTAATAATTGTAAATAAATATCTTGTTTCTTTTATTATTTCATATAAAAGCTTTTTATCTTGAGATTATCAGTTTGTTACAATATTTTTTTCAGTAATTACAAAATTAAAATAATGTATAGAATTAACATAACGCAGATCCTTTGGTGAATACTATGTTCAATTAAAATGACCCACACTTCTGTATGATATGTGACTTTATTTAAAGAACATTAATCCGTATGCAAAAGTCTCAAAATAGCACGTGAACAGCGTCGTGACCAAATAGCATTATAATGCAGATAGAGTGGCGATAGCGTGACTGTTACCCACACTCCTTTAGGACCAAGTCGTTCGTCGCTCCATAAGCGGAAAGGTAAAAACAACACTTTCACGACCCCGTAAAATCTAAAGAGAAATTAAAGTGGATTATTTATTTACACAATACCTAACTATTTTTCAAATATGTAATTTACAAATATAAATTAATACGGAAGATTAAGAAAAGTGACCATATTTTAAAATCAATATTGCGAATTGAATACGAAGTTATATCCACACATTTCACGAACAAAAGTTATAAATACATTATTTTTATCCGCAAATTTAGGAGGAGAATATGCGTTGTTTTTACTTGGATCTAAATTCTGAAAGTAAGATATTTTTTATTTCATTGTAACGAATGCAGTTTAAAATTATAACCCTAAGTCATTAAATTACGCAAATTTCATCTTTTTTAATTCATGATAAAACATTTTAATAGAAACTAATTATAAACAATCAAATAGCCAAAAATATATTTTTAAATCTTTCTACGATAAGTTTTTGTTGAAAAAAGTTTTTAATCTCTATCAAATTTTATTTTGTCTATTTTGAGAAAATTGTGGTTTAGTTCACTTTTAGAGAAAATCCTCACAAAGTCTTTAAATAAATTTTGAGAATGGAAAAAATCTCCCACCGAATGCTTAAATGAAGATTATAATTACATATTTTGACTCTATAACTTCCTTAACTTCACGATAATCTTTATTATTTCTAAAACTGCATCTTCTAAGCTTTTATATTGATACATTATTCGAAAATATTGTAATATCCTCTTCATGGGATAGGTTTAAAATTATTTAAAGTACAACTTTTAAATGTTCACATAAAACAATATCTCAGGGGATTTTGGGTCTCTCGAGAAATAAAGTACGCAGTTAATGAAAAATAGAAAAAATCACTTAAATTTATATAATCAACAAAAAGAGTAAGTTTCACAGCTATGTCGAACTTAACCCAAAATTACTGGTCCTACAAACATTCAACCTCACGAATGCATCCGCGTCTGTCAGTCTTTAGGTGCGTCTTGCAGCTGCTTTACATCCAGGAATGTAGTGTGATCCAGATCCAACTCCTCTCACATCACCGTCCCTTCAGTTTCATCTGCATCGTCTCATCTCCTTTTTAACTTCTCGCCCCGGGAGTTCCCGCCACTGGTTTTTCCCTCAAAATACCGGGATTCCCCTTGGGATTTCACACACGCCCCGCGGGATTTTCCCTGCGGGCCTTCACCCACTATTAGCCAATTTAAGTCTTATTTGTTGTTGGCCTCTATTGTCGTCACACAAAACTTTCTTCATTGTAGTCCGAACTGCACTTCACAATGACAACAATTACCGAGAATTGCTCCCGAATCCCCTTCACATTAAAACATTAAATTAATCATCCATATACCATTTACACATTAAAACTAAACTATGTAACCAAAATCAGCAGGCACCTGCGTTTTTACATTGCAATAAATAACTCGACGATAAACCTCTAAACACACATCAAAACACATAAAGGTTTTCTGTTGCGAAAGAAACGGTAATTGAATATGAATGAATGTCAGTCTATCAATACTGTATGAACACGTCGCGTCGAGTCCAGTTATTGACAAAAAAGAGAGCTTATTATCGCTTCACGGCAAACCTTGTAAGTCGCTCGCCCTCTGTCTCTCATGCAGCTAAAATTAAGCTCATAATAACACCGTAAGTGGGATGAATGGTATAGGAACGGCTAATAGACCTTTTAACTCGCAGTTGATTTTTACGCCGCCTTTCGCGCGGAAATTTATTAAATTTATAAATATTTACATATATATCTTCTGAAGTCTGCAAGGCACCGACGTGAAACATTCACGGAACTTAAAGTTTAAATTCCTGTTTCAATCCCTGAAATTTTCATTGAAATATGTTCAGCCGTTTCGGTGCATAACAGATCAAGAGGACAAGCAACCCGCATTCATATTGGAGATTCAAACGTGCGGATGTACAGCAGCCTTCCCGTAGAATTTTTTCATATTATGAGATTTTAAAATATTACCGTACGATATTGTAAAAATTTTCTTTTATACAAATCTTTTTCTGATAATAACGAATACACCACAAACAGAAATATCTAATTTGGTGCATTCGTTCGGAAGTTATGAGCGTACATACATTTATGAGATAGATATTCGATGGTTCACCACGAATAAAGAGATTCTGGCAAATTGTTCAGAAAGTGAACAATATCCAGCACATGCCACGTCACGTGTCGTCAATTTGTTCTCAACCTTCACGGAAAAGGCACGTGTGGTCGAGCCGTAATTATTTGAATTAATATTGTTGCACTGCTTTGAGTCTTAAAGAAATGGAAGAGAAGCGGTACAAGAGACCTAATAGGAAACAAGCTTCTATCATGTTAAATATAAGATAGGTAGAACGAAAAGTAGTTACAGCAAAACGAGATTTGAGAAGGTAAATATTCAAATCACCAGAGTACTTCTGAAAAATTTATAAAAAATTTATCCGGCAGTAATTTTATGTATAAATTCTTCTAAGGAGTAGGAACTATTGCAAATTTCACACTCGTAATAAGTACTTATTACTTATTCTTGCTCTTACGATTAATTATTAAATATTTAGCCTTTCCAAACGGGGATTTATATCCATACTAAGGTATGCAAAAGGTGAAGTAAAAACCAAAAACATCTGTCACGTATCAACATTCAACCTATTTATTACACCAATCAACTTCCACCCAATTAAGGGTTTTCCCAAATAAATGCAGCATCATATCATACTAATTTGGCTCTTTTCAATATGGCCTTCAATATTTTCCTTTATTCTTTTCTCCTCAGATGCAGTTAAACCATTTCCAGCATTTATTGAAGACCTGCTCGTTAAGAAATAATTTCTATATCGTTCTTCAGAAATTTCACAAAATAAATTTAAATACGCATACTTTTCCCAATTTTTAACGATTCGTTCACCCAACTTCAACGATTAGCTGTTATTTTAGTGATAATTTCCATTATTATAATATTAGATACGACTTTATATTAGCATATTGTTTTCCTCCTGCTTCAAATTTTGTCAGTTTACTTTATAAGAGGTATTCGAAACGTCGGTATATCTAAATTTGTTAATTAGTTCTCTCTATTTTTTAAGGCTTCTCTATTAAAATAAGGTCGTATTAGTTCCACAGACGATAATTTTTACATTATTGTCATTATTATAATCAAACAGATTGATCTCCCTCTGACTTACGACAGGCAGGCAACTGAAGACTGTCAGTCTGGTTCACCTCCTTCACCCTGCCTGGACTGTCTCTCTGATCGACCTGAGTATTTCTTCACCAACGACAAAGACATAAGAGAGCTTAAGCTTAATAGTGATGAATGAAATGCTATCGAAACTGAACAAGAGCTATTTACAGATGCATTGCCACACGACATGAACTATATGACGACCTGGATATTGCGCTGATCATGGTCTTGTACCTCACAGCATAAAAGTACGAAGAGTTATCCAGAGGAATGCTGAATATTCTACAATGCGCAAAAATAGTAACATTTGAAGACGAAGAACCAGAGTTGGCCTAAAAGTGACCTGGCTCCTATATTTAGCTGCTGCACATTCCCATTATTCCATGAAACCATAAGTCCCTCTACATCTTGTACCGCGGTAATATATTAATTGATAGGATTCCTAATTGTTACTGTATTGTTGTTGTTGTGGTATTCAGTCCTAAGACTGGTCTGATGCAACCCTCCATGCTTACGTATCTTGCGCAAGCCTTTTCATGTCCTCATAACTAGCACACCGCACATCCTTCCTAATCTGTTTAGCGTATTCCATCCTTTGACTCCCTCTTCTGTTCTTACGCCACACACTTCCCTTTAATGGTAGTTTTACAAGACCCTCATGTCTTAAAATGTGGCCTGTTAATCTATCCCTCTCTTGGTCAACATCCTCCATATTGTTCGCTTTTCCTCATTTGTGATTCTATCCGCCCATCTGATTTTCAGCATTTGCCTATAGCACAAAATTTCAAAGGCTTCAATTCTTTTCCTTTCTACAAAACTCCTATCGTCCACGTTGCGCACCCATACAACGCCACGCCATCATTTTTAGCCTTCCCTGTCTGTGCTATCCTACTCTTTATGTCTACTATACTTCTACCATCCCTAGTTATTACGCTTCCCAAGTAGCAGAATCCCTTAACTTCCGTCAACATATCCCTTCCCAATCTAACAACCTTTGTTATTCCACTGTTTCCCATACTACACTCCATTACCTTGGTTTTCCCTCTATGAATCCTCATATTGAACTCTTTCTCCAGGACCACATTCATGCCATTTATTATGGTTTCCAAGTGTTCTTCTGACTCCCCTAATACAAATATCGTCGGCAAAGCGTAAGGTTTTTATTTCTTCTCCTTGCAGTTTGATTTCCTTTTCCATATTCCGTTTTAACTTTCTTGATCGCCTGTTCTATATAGTTAATATTTTGCATGCATGTATAACAATACTGTACAGCAATAAGAAAATATCAACCCTAACAGCTTCTAAATTTAAACCGTTAATGTATTTGCATAATTTGGCAAAATATTCATTGAGTCTAGTTTATATTAAAAAATTATTTTCTGTTATATGTAATTTCGCGATATTTTTTAGAATAGAAAAATTTCTCTTTTCAAAATATAAAAATAGCAAATGATTTACAAACATCTTTAAGCCATAACATTCATCGGCTAACATTTATATCACTGTTAAAATGTCAGATGCTCTCTATATTCAGGTCGTAGCATCTGTAAAATTATTACTACAAGATGTTACGTTTTACACCTTCATGTTATTTTAATATAAAATCAAACTTGTATTTAACAATATTCTGTTTCCTTGTCAACAGTCGTGGAAATTTCAAGGATGAAGGTTCCTATAATCCTCATAATATCGTTACTGGTTGACAACAGCGTCAGTCTGAACAATGGCTTGGTTTTAACCCCACCTATGGGTTGGATGTCATGGCAGCGATTTAGATGTGTTACGGACTGTGACAAATATCCGGATGAATGTATAAGGTACGACAACTATAATACAAGTATTGTAATAGGCTGGTAATACCGTAAAACAGTCCACTATTATGACAACTTTTACTAAAATTATCAGTCATTATTACAGGAGGTTTCGGTCCAATATACTAGCCATATTCATCGGTAAATAATATATATATAAAAATGTCTGTCTGTTTGTCCTCTATATATTACAGCACCATTCATCGGATCGCCATAAAGCTTTGAGAAGTTGTTGAGTACTCTCTCGCAAAGATTTTTCTAGCTTATGATAGTGATTCTAAATTTATATATATATATATATAAACATGTAAAAAAGTGAAAACATATTTATATTCTTTTAAGTTATAAACATTTCACGCCATACATGACCTACAGATGGCAGAGAAATTACTCCCCGAGAAATTTTTTTTTATGGATCGTCGATACAATATATTGTCACGCGTTCGTCTGAGGTTGTAGGTCCTCACGAAGCCGTAAACAAGAAAACTAGATATCCTTTGCAGAATTTCGATGTAGCAGAGTCTGGCTTTGATTTTTCTCTCGTAGCTGGTTTAGAACATGGAAAGGAAATGAGTAGTGCAAGAGGTTCGCCTGAGTCTGATCAGATAAGGATCGAAAGGTTGAAATGTTTACCAGTTAAAACACAGATATACAGTTTAGATATTTGTATAATCACAGTCAATATTACACAGTGTAAGAAAGTAGGAATAGAACTAACAGAAAAGACGACGTTGCCCTACAGGGAAGCTGTATGTGTTCGACTTCATTTGAAAACGTGGAGCGAGAGGCTTTTAAAGACGCGTGGTAGAAGTCATTATTCCCCATTATGTAGGTCCGATGACATTAATATTCGTCAGCATTCCTGCACTAATACAAGGTTTATCAACCTATATCGCAAGCGTCTTAAGGAATGAGTCCATCCACAAAGTCAAATGACCTATGTGGTATCCACGACATCGACGATTCGTTACAGTATACGTAAATTGGTTTTATTTTTCGCGTCAGGTAAATTTTAATATTTAATAGCTGCATACTTTTAATAGAAAATAAAATAAAAATTATCTATCCCAATAAATATTGGCACAATTGGAAACCTGCTGTGATGGATGGGTATAGACCAGGACTTCAGAGATATGGCCTCGGGTTCGAGACCCACTCGACGCAACCATTTTTATTTGTATTTATTAAATCTACAAATGGGCAGATGCCCGGTGGCAGATATATAGAACTTAAACAATAATTAATAAACTGGTCGTAAGGACCATATTTAACCTATAGTTGAATGTATAATTATATTCAATATAAATAAATGAGGAATCATATTATTAGAAATGATTTTTTTAAAAAAAGGAAAAGTATTGTTTTTGCCTGAAAAAAGAAACAAAAAAACGGGAAATATATTTCACTGTAGTATATTTTTAGAGATTTTGCAGCTCTGATCACTTCACTACACTACACTAATCTTAGATTGAGTCGAAATTTTCTTTCTGTTAGAGAAAGTTCCCCAAACACTCCTGCAGGCAGATTGTTCCAGTCATTAATTGTCCTATTTAGGAATGAGTATTTTCCAACGTCTGTTTTTTGGTTCCTTGCGTGGAATTTGAACAGGTGATCACCTCTCCCCTCCCGTTCCGAGTCGATTCTTTCATTCTATCTCGGATTCCCTGCCAAGGTTTTTGACCTGCAAAAGCTCCGTAGAAAATGTGTAGCCTAGCTGGTTTCTCTTCTTGTCTGTAGCGTATCCCACCCTAGTCGCTTTACCTTTTCGCTCCCATGCCCAGGTCCTATTTGTACGAATTTTGCGGCCCTTCTTTGCACCCTTTCTAAGGATTCTATTTGACCTATCCTGTACGGATCCCAGCATGCTGCACCATATTCCATAAGTGGGCGCCATAATGACAAATATGCCAACTCTTTAGATTTTGCATTCCCCTTGTTGAGTGTTCTCATGACAAAGTGCAAGGTGTTCCACGCTTTCCTGCTCCGCCCACCCCAGCTTTGTTTACCTTTCATTTCTATTATTTTCTGTTTCTGGAATATTCCATGAATGTATAAATTCTACTGGATTCCGAATCGGATTCAGTCTTTCGCAATACGAGTCTATCTACAGCACTTCGTGTTAAATAAACATCTACAACTTCTAGCAACTACTCACACGGGGATACTCAAATCTCGGAACGACTGGGATTCTCAGCAACTAAGAGACGCGCCACGTGTAACTAGGTGACACCATTCAGTCGTGGATACTGGGCAACTCGCTACGCGGAGACTAGGCACTTAGTTACTTTGTTTCATTGATCGCGATGAGTGAACAGGAGTTCAATTTGAAGTTTGTGGCTGAAGTGCAAACGTTTCCAGAGTTATATAATTATAATCTGTAAGGCTGTTCAAAGAAAGATGTTTTAGAAAATACATGGAATGAAGTACCTAAAGTAGTTCAGCTCTCTGGTAAGTTGTAAAAATACATATGCTTAAAATAAAATGCTGGTTGGTACCAGTAGTATAAAAACGAGGAATTTAATTAAATTCCAGAAAAAGAGTTACGCCAAATAAATGTTTTTCATATTGTTATAGGCTACTACAAAGTACAGAACACGTAATCTTATAATTGAAGCAAAAAAGAAATTATCACCAGTCATTATTCCTGGGTCGATCATTTCGTTCAAGGAAAATTCTGGGTAGCTAATGATTAGAATGAACCTCAGTTTCTTCCGAAACATACATGCTTAGTAAGAACTGAGCGAATAACACAAGAATATCTGACTGTCATTGAAGAAAATCCACCCATCCGCAGACTTCCTACAGATTCAAGTAACACCGGATTCGAATTTCATAAGCTACTGGCACCGGAACTAACTATGGAAGAAATATTCTGTTATGAATCGCCATATCGCGGAGGTTATTTACCCGCGTTTCTCGACGCATTCTTTGATACGTCCGCAATTCAGACCAATAATCCCGGTAGTAAACCTCAAGAATCCATGTGTCAGCTTCGTCAGCTCGCCTCGAGTATTGACCCGTATACAAACTTTCAAATGCTGTCCGCGCCAACTTTCCTGCGAAGTCGTTCATGCTCAGCCTAGCCGAAGGCTTCCTTTCTCCACTCTCCTTACAGTGACTGTAATTATACACCTATCTAAACTACATATCTGTGTTTTGACTGGTAACTACTGCGACCTCTCGAGTTTTACCTAGACCAGATCTAGGCAAATCCATTCACACTCATTTCCTTCATTTCCCGTTCCTTGTAAACTTCGAAAGCGAAGTCACGGCCAGACTCTGTCATCGAAATATTGATAAAGGATCTCTACCTTTCTTGTTCGCGGCTCCGTGGGTACCTATGACCTCAGGGGAACACGTGACAATTCTATATGCTTCGACGCAGTAACCAGGTACAAATCAACCGTCGTATAGATGAAAGTTAAAATTAACACAGGAAGCCATTCACCAATCAGTCAAAAGGCGTACCAAATATCACCACAGAACGACGCATTATTCAAGGAGAAGTGGAAAAGATGCATGGCCAAGGAATGTTCCAGCCATCATAGAGCCTGTGCTCATTACCCGTTGACCTTGTCACAAAGAAGAATGGAACCGGGTGATTCTGCGTCGATTATAGATGACTTAACAAGATCACGAAAAAAGACGTTTATTCGTTACTGAGGGTCGACAAAACTCTGGATTATCTAAAGGGAGGAAAGTTTTTCTTCATCATTGACTTGCACTCATACTACTGGCAGATAGAAGTGGACGAAGCCGATCAAGAGAGAACAGCTTTCATTATACCAGACGGACTCCACGAATTCAACGTTTTGCCGTTTGGACTGTGTAATGCACCGGCAACTTTCGAACGAATGATGGACAACTTGCTGCGCCACTTGAAATGGACTATGTGCCTTTCCTTTAGACGACATCATAGTCTTCTCGGGAACGTTCAGCGGTCATCTGCGCGATTAAGAACTGTTCTCAAGTGTATGAATACAGCAGGGTAGAGATTGAACTCGCGGCGTGTATAAAAATCACATACAGGAAAAGATGATCAGAAATTTCAGCACCGTCCTTCAGCGGTGTTATGATGTACTGGATACCACTGACTCTGATAGGCAGCTGATCGACAGGTGCTATGATATACGATTTGTAGGATGGGTTGGAATGATAAGAGGAAATTTATTAATAAAATACTTTAACTGGGAAGAACATCAATGAAGGAAATATTTACATTCGGAGAAGGAATCAGATCTAATATAATCTCAGAATAAAAATCGTGGGAGATACCCTCCCTAAAGGTCGAGGATTGGAAACCTGACAGCGTACCTCATTTGTAGGGTAGCGTCGATTGTCCGCAAGCTTCTCTGGAGGGTGATGACTTTTTCGGCGTCGACGTTTAACTTTCCTCATACGAGTCCGGGACCAAACATCGGTTCCCGTCCGTCTCCTTCAAGTTCTGAGGGTCGAATGATTTCACAGAGCCGTATGCAGAAGCCTCGACTCATCTATCTTTAACAATTTTTTTGTCTTTAAACTACGAAACCCCATTGGCCGAAGCAATCACGTGGTATTTCAAATTTTGTCGTTTTCTTTGGTCGCCTTTTTCCCCGCCAGCTATTTGCGGTAATTCCGCAGGTCATATTGGTACGTGATCAAAAGCTAGTCCAGGCGGCTCCAGGCTGAATTCTCGGCTCCACTTCAACTTTCCAATCCCTTCCTAACCTCAGAACACAAAATGGCGCGACCATCCTTCCCTCCCGGCTTTAGGGTTTCCCTAAACAAAGAGGAGAATGGAGAAGGTTTAAAGACGATTGACGAAAGGAGATAAATTAAATCAAAAGAATTCATCGCGGGCGCTATTGACAACTATTGGGGCTACGAGTCTTCGAGTGGGGTGTTGGTTTTCCGTACTTTAGATGTTCGATGATGAAACCGCCTAGCCATAATCATCCGCTAGTATTACACATGTTGTTATAAGAATTTATACCTACCTTGGGAGCTTATTCTGGTTCCCTGGAATGGCCGGAAAGTTTCAAGGGCCATTTTATGGCGTGTCGATCCTGAGCTCAGGGTAACAATGTCAAAGTATCAATGTCGTCCCTCAGGGAAATTTGTACTTCGGGTTGCGAGGGCCTTTGTTGTATCCTCCAGAGGTCCTGGAGCCCACCTGTTGATGACTTGTTCACGTCTCACGCCAATGTACATTGAATTTGGACTCGAGGTGGCATGGATTCGCGGGCACAACCTTCCTTCTTTCCTTTCCAAGGGTGCAGGATACTTTTCTAGGTACCCCCATTGTCTCTCTTGAGGGCCTTTGAAAAAAATATATGGTGGAGCAGACCTATATTCTTGGACCGTGAGCATAAAGTTAAGAAAGCATTCATGTAATGAATAAGAAAGCAAGTATAGAAACCTCAAAATTCCATTAGAGATATTTCAGTTACGCCATCAAGACATTCTGGTGGTTACCAGCTATGTGGCCAGTACCTGGGGGCATAGAATGAAATTAGTGAAACCGACCAATATGATCTTGCAGATACAAACAAAACGCTGATTAGGATAACCAGGGCTTACAGCACTACATAGACTCATGTAGTGATAACTTTCCTATGTGTAGTGCCGCTGGATCTATAAGTTAGGAAACTTGCATCTCAATTTTGACTCAGGAAAACCAGCCATCCAAAAAGAAACGAAATTATAGTAAGCGATGTATGTGATAAAGGGAAATAAAAGAAATTATAATGGAACTTTGGCAATAAAGATTGGAAACTTCTAACAAATGCAGGCAAGTATACGGTTTCCTACCTGATGGGTGTGAAAGGATAGGAATAAGGTATTTAAACCCTCCCATAGGTCTAATCCGTTTCTTTTCAGGACATAAGTAGCTGCATTTGGCCGGTGTTATGTTTAAATCAGACGCGCAGCAAAGAGTAAGCGCGCGGCAGCAGAGAGGCTTATCGTCTGTTTCCATGACGATTATTCTGCGACTTTCTACACAATATGAGTTTGTTTGAGTCTCTGTAAATACCATTAAAAATTTATGAAAATATTAAGGTTTATTAACTGACTCCAATATATTTTAGTAGCATATATATTGATTACTATACAAGGTTCTACAGTTAGAATAGCTACCCATAGTCTATACGGAATATATCTAGAGAAAATAATAATAAACAACATACTATAATAAAGCCTCGAGCACGATTATAGCGGCGAGCGGTGGTACTCTACATTTACCGAGCATCAGAATAGTGAGCGATAGAGAAACCTTGAGCCGACTCGTAATACAGGGCGCACTGGCTCGTCCTGCATTCCCCGTCATGGAGTCGTCGTGTGAAGTACCAAAGCTCTCTTACTTAGTGACTTTAGTAGTCTTTTATGGAAACGAATTTTAACGAAAGGGAAGAGAAAGTTTGGAGTTTTCCCATAAATAGGAGTAGAAGGTTTTACGGAGAGAATCTTTTTAGAAATTTAAGAGGTGATCAAAATAGTGAATGTAGGCTTTCCCGGTGAATAGACTGAATAACAAGTTCTCGAGATTTCACCCGGGTTATGTCATTTATAAGATACGACGTTTCGAAGGCTGACTCCGCCATCGTCTTCAGGTAACTGATACCGAGACCGTATCTGCGCCGCTTATATCTGTGTCCACAAGACGTCACGGCAGAAATGCAGGGTCCTGATTTGTCACTCCTCTCTCGCTTGGTCCTCGCGTTGTTTTATGCCTTCCAATCTCGGCTGCACAATCTGCCGAATGGCAGATTGTAAAAGGGAAGAGAGGGAGTCACCCTGCTGGGAGTCCTGGAGTCTCTTCCCTTATAATAAATAAGAGAAAGTCTACAAAACCCCACCACGAGATTCCAAGGACGGAACTCGTCCTTAACACTTCTACACGGACTAAACTGCAAGCCCAAGCCAGCACAACACATGACGCCCCAGTCCAGCCCACCACAACCAACACCTTGCCAGCAGACGTCTTGCCCTTATTGTGGCTTATAATCACGGCGATCTGGGCGCGCTGAATCGCGAGTTCATGGCGCGCTACCTGCCGCAAAAGTTTTACACCAAGCGCCGAGACAACTGCACGGCTATATACAAGTTCACACGACGTGACTATAAGACCTTGAAAGAGTTCCTCAAGTCAAAGAATGTGGAACATTCACTCAACTTCATCCGTGACGTACGTACGAGGCAATACGTCGTTCGCGGCATACACGAATTAACCAGCAAAGACTCGGCCGTGGAGGACCTGAGGTTGCAGGGCTTGCCCGCCATAAATGCCTGGCAAATGCGAAGTAACGCGAACAGGCTAGCCCTCTCGGTGTTCATCGTCGAGATGGTAGACAGCCCGTCAGTCGACGAGATCCTCAAAGTGGATCTAGTGCTGTACCAGCGCGTATGAGTCGAGGGTTATAATACACGCCCCCCACGCCCTTTCAGTGCTCCAATTGCCTGCAGTTCGGCCACAGTGGGCTCCGCTGCCACGCACGGCAAGTGTGCGAGGTGTGCGCCGGAAACCACGCTGCGACCAGCTGCAAGTTGGAGAAGGACGAGAAGAAGACCTGTGCCAACTGCGGAGGCGACCATTCTGCCCTTTAATGGGGGTTGCCCCAGTTACAAGGCAGAGCTTCAACGGAGGAATGGAGTCCTGCGTAAGGGACAAGCTCCTCAGCCAGCTCCACAAGGAGCCAGAACCATTCCTTCAGCCCCCACAGTCCGACCCACCCAGTCCTCCATAACAATCGGACCCTCTTTCGCCGCGGCAGCGGCAAAGTCCACTACAAGGCCTGAGTCCGCACAGGCCCCTGCGCCATCAGCGCAACCCCTCACACCTGCTCAGGTCCCAGAACACGCCCCTCCTGCAACACCACTGGAACAGCCAGCCAGCACAACTCCCATACAGGCTGCTCCAGCAACACGGCTGTTTAAGAGCCACAAAAACAAGAAGGCCGGCGAGTCCAAAAACAAAAAGACTGTTCAGCCTTCCACAACAAAACCCGCCAAGGCAGGCCGTTCCCAGCCAGCTAAGGCTGTTGCCACTCAGGCCGCTCTCCCAAACAGAGAAGCCAGGCAAAACTCAGAGGACCCCATGGCGGCCCTAGTCAACTCCATGATCGCCAAGATCCTAGAGACCATGCTCCCACAAATTACCCAAACCATCCTCTCCGCTGTCCAAGGACAGCTCTCTAACCTACTGCATCAACACAGGACGGTGCTCCCTGATAGAATAAATGAGTTGATAACACTAAGAAATAGACTTATAAGGTATTGGCAGCGAACTAGATTGCAAATATACAAAACACATGAACAGACTTAGAGATACCATTAGAGAACAAATCAAGACACACCGAAGCAAGGAATAGGACAAGCTCGTAGCCAGCTTCGACACCTCCACACGCTCCACGTGGCAGATGGCGAGACACTTCACACGGGAGGCATACTAAGTACCAACACTACAAGGTCCGGCAGGATATGACTACTCCGACTCGGAGAAGGCAGAACTGCTGGCTGATACATTAGAGGCCGAATGACGATCCATCAGATCCGACATTCACACTGGAAACGGACCAGGTGGTTACATAGTTGTTAGCCCAAGAAGTCGCCGAGCCTCTACGGTATACAAACATAGCTGAAATCAGGTGGGCTATACGACAAACTCACCCCAGTAAGGCGCCTGGCCCGGATGGCATTCAGAATCGAGTGCTCAAACAGCTTTCCACCAGAACACTCGAAGAGATCACTAATATCACGAATACTATCTTCCGCACACAACACTTCCCGGACGCCTGGAAGCAGGGCAAGGTCCTCACCTTCCGGAAACCCGGGAAAGACCACGCACTTCCGACAAACTATAGGCCCATAACTTTACTTTGCTCCCTAGGTAAAGTTGTCGAGAAGGTTATTTTGCGCAGAATCACACAACATTACACAGAAAACGATCTCCTAAGGCCGGGGCAATTCGGCTTTAGGAATCATCACTCCACAACACTCCAGCTGCTGTGAGTAGTTGAACACGTCACAGAAGGGTCTGGCAAGGTCTACGGCAGCCGTTTTCCTTGACGTCGAAAAGGCTTTCGACAAGATATGGCATAACGGTCTGATACGGCGGCTCAATGACTGTAGGTTTCCGCTGGGACTAATACGGTTGCTGCACTCATACCTCTCACGCAGGACATTCTTAGTTGATGTCAACACCTCCAAGTCCACTATAAGGGGAATACAAGCAGGAGTGCCTCAAGGAAGTATTATTGGGCCTGTTCTACACAACATCTACATTAACGATGTCCCCACAACACCAGAAACCCAAGTCGCCATATTCGCATGTGATGTTTGAATGCCCAGGTCATTAAATCAACAAGACCTACCCAGATATGTTAAGGAGATCGATGGGTAGTGAAACCCTGCTACACACAGATAAAATCACGATGCTGGATGAACATTCAAATCAGGTATCGCTAATTGAGTTGAAAAACTTTCAAAGTTTTAATTCAAAATGAATGTAGTACACAAAATGAGTATGAATCGGAAATGACGAATAAAAGGAGAAGAAACATAGTGGGTCATTATGATGTAGTCAGTTATAATGATATAATGAGACATGAAGCTATGTCAACTGTAGCGCGACGCATTGTACATTTTGTGTAATAATTTAAAATTGAGAAATGTACATCGCCTCTACCTTCGTGTACGGAGCAGGTATTTCCAAACTTAAAAATAGCACCAAGATAAAGCAGCCCGGGACAATGTAATGCATCCCTCTCTGCTCCTAGATTTCCTAGAAAATTCCTCTGTTTGTCAGCGTGTGAGAGTGTGAGATAGGAAAGGTGCTGATTGGTTTCTCATTAAAATAGCGTGAAAGCAAGAACCAATCAGCGCCTTTACCACACTCACAGAGATACAGGGAGTGTGTATAAATGACTTTTGCTGCTGAGACCGGGGAAGACCGGAAAGCAAGCAGACGAATTGGCTGCGGTGAGCTTGTTCCATGCTAATCATTTTGTGCAGATTACATTCGCACGCTATACCTGGAGTAAAAGGATCTTTTGCTTAATTTGAGCTAGCCGGGATATAATTTCATTTCATTTATTAATTTACTTTTTTATTGTAAATTGTTTTTTTTGTGTGTAATAAATAGTTATATGTAAGTGTAAAACCTTGGTATTCATTACATAAAGGGAGCACTGCACAACAAATAACAGAAATAATTCCTATGGGTTTCTAGCAGAAACAGATTAGGTAAGAGGTTGATACAAAAGCTAGGAAGTACTTCTTCCAGTAGTTGACACAGCCAAGGACCGGAAACTGGAGGAGAGAAAACAAGGGAATAAAGAAGAACAATCGTTTCAGGTATACATGAAGAAGTCTTAAATGAGACTTCATAATGAAATACTAACTGACAAATCAACTATTATAATTCATTTTATTATTAATTTACATGCCATATAAACGACTTATTTAACATATAACAGTAATGTAAATAATAACTTTACTACAGATATAAAAAATTGTAATATTATAATACATAATTCTCACTAGGAACAATATAACTAGAGGTAACAGAAAATAAAAAAAGAAAGTGAAATGTCGTCTCGATAACTAATAACCAACCTCAACGTGGCAAGGGACGGTAACTCGCTTATGCGGTGCTAAAGGGGAATAGTTTTGCCAAGTATAAATTGCAAACCACTACCTGAAGGTAGATTAATTAGTAATAGTATCAACTGCCTGGTCATTAGCGACCGCAGTGACAACTATTTACATATTATATACAATTATTTACAATTATGAATTTACAAAATAAAATACTGGTAATGTCCATTTTTCTATTCGGTGACCACTAATTAATTATTTATCTTCTTTATATTTGATTTTTAAATTTAAAAAATACACAGAATACAATACATACATTTAAACTAAACGAAAAATTTTACTGTCCTTACAAAACGTAATAATGTCTTTTTGGTACTCATGGGAGTCCACAATGGATTTGTAGTTTTTTCCCTGTAGGTATTTTAGTCTGTGTTGGTGATATTTAGGGCATTGATTGATGACACGGTCTATATTTAAGGCAGTAATACACGGATCACAAGACGGGTGTTTGGATCTATCCAGTAGATAAGTGGGGCTTAATTTGGTGTCCAGGTCTTATTCTGGTGATGGCAACCTGTTCCTTCCTTCCAAAATCTGTGTTGTTACTTAGAATATAAAAGTCTCTGACGTTTTTGTGAAGATTACTTGACTTGGAAGTTTTCAATATATTGTGCCATTTCTTTGTCATCTTGTTACACTTATATTTGAACATATCGTTCAGGGTATGAGATCATATAAACGCAGAGTTGCAGTCGTCTAACATATTTCTTTGTGTGCCATATTGGTTTATGGGGTTTTGAGTGGTGCTTTCTGGGACCCACGCCAAGAGTACAGTCATGGTGCTTTTCATGTATGACATTGATCATTCCATGTTGATTTTCCTGTTATAGATGTTATGTATTGCAGTACGGGAATTCGAGAATATGATAAACTTGTTAAAATTTACTTGCTTGATTACTTTCATGGCTGTCATTATTCTACATATTTCCGATGTTACAGTACTAACGTATCGGTGAAGTTGACATTTTATTGGCACACCACGTATTACCACGTAGGCTTCTGTTCCTTGCTCATTATATATATATATATATATATATATATATATATATACATTGACAGTGGTCATATTTGTTAATTAATTCAGTAAATTTATGGTCCCCATTTTCTTTTATACGATTCTTGTGCTGATGAGTGGCTAATGATAAATCAGTCTGAATATCCGGAATCATCCATAGTGGGTGTTTGATGATTCTTTTTTCTATTTTCGTATTTTTTATATTTATCTCCTCTGACATTAATTATTCTTTTTTTTCTTAGTTGTTTTAAGAAGAAAAAAATAAAAATGTATATTATAACAAATTGGTGAAACATTGTAAGTATGCCTGTTATTGATTCTATAAATAGGCCAGAAAAGTTAAATAAATGTCCTCTGTGTTGTTCGGTTGTTTGAACACGGTAGGCAAGACAGGGGCGAAAGGCTTCTCCTTTGTGTTTGTAGGTTCCTTGGCTGGATGGAGGCGGTCAGCATTGGATGGTTGTTCGTAGAGGGCAAGGAAGATTGTTTTAGGCTCGTGTTTTTGCCTCTTTAACAACGTGTTAATGTATCCTGTGTCTGATAAGTTCCAGTAATGTCGAGAAATGGCTTGCACCTGCTGATTACAACTAACTGGGAGGGTCGGACTTTGGTCACTGAGGGGTGGGTCGACTTCTCGTCAAGCTGGCAGTGAAGGTTGGCCTTTACTCAAGTCCTTCTTCCTACATTTCATCTCTTGTAATGGTCTCCTCCGAAGTTGGCGTGGGTTCTCAAAACGATTCAATTCGTTTTCTCTCTAGCTAAGAAAATCGGTTCAAGGAAGAAACAGTATTTTTACAATTAATAGTTGTAGATGAATTATTTTTATAACTCAAAGAATATAATCTACTTCTAATAAAACGAGCAGGATACGAATTTAAAAATAATTATTTTTCAAATTCTCCTTTGTTAAATTTGTAGTGAAATAATTCGTTAACCTTGTTTTATTTATAAGTCACATTAATCGTGTCACTTTATATATAATTCAGGTTCTGTAAGGAATTATTACGTTTGTTTATGACAGTGAAAATCTAATAAAGCGCTCCGTCGACCTGCTGGTGAGCGAAGGGTACAAGGACGCGGGGTATGAGTTCGTGGTGGTGGATGACTGCTGGATGGCTCGGGAGCGCGACGCTGATGGACGGCTGCAATCAGATCCCGACCGTTTTCCTAGCGGCATTCAAGCTCTCGCTAATTATGTAAGTCATTAATAACACAAATGATGTATTGTTTCCGGAATGATGATATTTCGATGGCATATTTCCAGACACATCAAAATGGCTTGAAGTTCGGCATATACGAGGACTATGGAACTAACACGTGTGGTGGCTACCCAGGAATGGAAGGCCATTTGGAAATTGATGCTCAAACCTTTGCTGATTGGGGAGTGGATTACATAAAAGTGGATGGTTGCTATGAGGAAATCGAAAACTTACCTGAAGGTACAATCTCTGCACGTCATAATTTCGCAACTAATCTTGAAGTTGTGCCAAACGTATAGTAACAACAGCTGTTATTGGGATCAGTTTCGTCATTGGAATCTGAATATACGAAATAGGTAATCCCCTCCTCTTTTTTTCCTTTGGGTGCGAAAACAAGAGCAAATTGTTTGCGTGAAGCTACAAGTAACTCGATTCGTGCGAATCGCGCAATCCTCGGCAATAGAAACAGAGTTCACTGGCGATGGCGGTGCTTATTACCGATTCAATTTAGTCGGCAGCCTACAGTTTTTCATACGAATGTGCAACAGTAATTTTCAAAGTTCTATGATTTGGAGAAAATTATTAGGATAAAAAGACGATACTGAAAAGGGAAATATAGGGGATGAATGATAACTTATAGCGCGCTTTTAATTTGCATTGAGATTTGAGTCAGTATTTGTAAAATGAAGTTTTTATATGGGCTTAATTCAATGGAGTATGATTTTTTACTGTAATTTAAATTATAATTAAAGCATCATATTTTAATTATTTCATTAAGTTAATGAAAGTTCTTTATTAATTTATAACAAAACTACGGGGCTCTTTACAATTTATTTACTTTGGACTCACTCGGGCAAAGTTTGAGCCGCTGTGTAGTTCATCACGTGGGCAGGACACGCCTGTTTTAGTGGCTTACTGAATGTCGCTTCTGGCAGTCCGGAGCAGAAATTCTCGGATCTGGGAAGGCGTGAAAGCGGTAGTTGCATTCCAAGCGTTAATCCTTCTTCTCGGCAGATTACTGACAGTCGGCCTGGCGTTTTCAATGGCATATACCCAGGTTAATTTTGCATATAGAAGCAGTTTATTTTGTTGTGTGAGTAATCTATTCTCTTTTCAGCACTTGACAAAAGCTGTCTGTTAACCTTCTTCCTCGAACACCATTGAAGAACACCAGTTAGCATTGTTACTGTCAACTCGTTTCAAGAACTGTCCGTTTTCTCTCCTCGCAGCTTCCCTTCTAGACTCGTCATTTCCCTGCCACTCTTCGTGTTACCGCTTGTCACGTGGTATATTTCACCCAATCCACCTCTTTGTTTCGAACCTTCTTCCTTAGGTCATCCAGGTGATGGGGTAAAACATCTGGGAGAATTCAAGGGCGAGTGCCCGAAGTATGCGGGAAATTTTCTTAATATGTCTGACGACGGTCTGTCGCGTCGCCTAGGTTTGTGGCACCAACAGCCTTCGTTTGTCAAACACAAATAAAATTCCTTTTTAGTTGAATTTTTAATTATATATATATATATATAATTACAATTATAACGCCAGATAATTTATTGCGCTACATATATAAATAGCATGAGGTACAATATAAAACGGAAAAACGGGCACTAACTGGTAATAGTTTTATGGTTCTCGAATGCGGGGTTCAAACTGAATTCCTGTTCACCAGATGAGTCTCGGGTTAATCGTAGCAACAACCGTCCAATCTACAACAGAGTGGTAACCTATGGAAGAACATCGCCAATTAGCAAAATATAATGACGATGCCATAACGTCCTTCACTTATGATTAGTGTAGATTATTATGATTATTTATGAGCTCTTATGAATAGGACAGGAATTAAATATCGAGAAAGAAGAGTTATTCATAAAAGGCAGTCTGTCGCCCATGCTGTTTAACTTATATACAGAACAAGCGACGAGAAAAGATAAAAAGGAACATGGAAAAGGAATAAAGAAATAAGGAGAATAAATAAAAACCCTACGGTTTGCCGATGATTTTGTAATATTAGAGGGGACAGAAGAACACTTGGAAACCATAATAATAGACATTAACGTGGTCCTGGAGAAAGACTACAACAACATGAGGATTAATAGAGAGAAAATCAAGGTGATGTAGTGTAGTATGGGAAACAGTGGAATAACGAAATGTGTTAGATTGGGAAGGAATATTTTGAAGAATTCTGCTAACTGGGCAGCATAATAACTGGGGGTGGTAGAAGTATAGTTGTAAATGATTGGGGTTATTAATTATTTAATGAATTTAATAATTGGATTTAATATATACATTTACTAACTGAAAACACAATACTTTGAAAGTGGATCCGACGTGTATATATCATGTACAAAAATAAAGAATTAAAAGGGGATTATATTGAAGTTCTCAGGGGTAATTCTTGTTTGGGTGGTCACGTGTAGCAGATTTTCCGTTCGTTGACGAACCTGAGGTGTTTGCATATGCGTCTTGCTGCAGATATCACTGGAACTTCCTTGTTGAGGAACTCTGAAGCGGCCGGTAGACAATAGCACAAAGTCGTGCTACCGGAATTGAGAAAACTCAGCTTTTTCCTCTTTCTTCCCTCGTTGTTAAAACCTTTCTTCGCTGCTTCCTCGACTGATCAAAACATGGTACATCTCTTCGCTGCCTCCACTTGTTAATGTCTCACCCTACACTCTACTTCCACCAATCATCAAACACGCCTCACACTCTCCTCCACCTATCAATCCTCACATTATACTGCCAATCTGCCTAATTCTTCTCCACCATCAGTCTTCTCTCACCACCAATCTCCTCTCTCCACCACTCTGCTGCCAATATCTTCCAAAATGTCTCTGCCGGCGTCTTTTAAAACTTCGTCCCCACTTATTCGACACCTATCACTAAGGTGGCAGAGATGGATACTCTCCAATAATATCCCTTGTTACATTTGGGGAACACACGCCACCCGGCCACCAAATTCTCAGACAGATTAGGAAATTCCGAAACCGGCGACGAGGTGTCTTAGCTTTATGGCCCAAGTGTCAACCGCTGTATCTTTGTTTTGATTCCGAGCCGCCAAGTCGGCGCGCGGAAAAACCCCTTCTTCCTGGCCAGCGACATGCTCATGCCGAAATATTTATGCAATTTAAATTTCCATAAACAGTAAAAAATTGTACCGGGTTCTACTGCGCTACATAGTAGACATAAAGAGGAATTTACTTTCGGCTAATAGAATAATGAATATGTGCGGTAGCCGTGTCTTACCCTGACAGTGCTGGTTTGATTCGGTTGGCATTGCTCCACGCGTTTAGATTTGTATGCGGAACATGCATACACACAAACACACACACGTACGAAATTTGGGTTATTTTGTAGAATAACAATGGATTTCATTTATAAGATTAAGGTAGTTGATCCATCTATTGGGTCTGTTTAGCGTGAAATAACTTGTAAATTCAATGAACGATTATTGTAAGTAACAATTACTTTAAGTAATTAGAAAATATATTAAATTTTCTATCCCTCGATTGCGGTGAACACTCTATGTCATATGAAAGCGAAGCGTTCGGCTGCTCAAAGTTAATTTTATTTTGTTTAAGATATGATTTCTTTCTGAGATGGTCCACCAACGTTGTAATACTTGGCATAGGAATGGAAAGGTACGTATTGGTATATAATGCCAGTCATTGAAGATCGTTTAAAAAGAAAATGAAAGTGAAAGAGAATCATTAGTTACTGCTATCAAATCGTTAATAGAAGTGGTTAACGTACCTCAACGATCGACGCCTGAAGCTTGAACGCTCGTGAGCGCCTCAAAAAAAAAGCTTGTTTCCCTATCAAGAGTAATTCTTTTCTATATTATTCATAATAATTTATCTGCATATTAGAAGATGTGAAAGAAAAGTGAATACATCTTTCGTTCAACTTCTGAGCAATTAAACAGTGTAAAATAATTCCCTAAAAGTGACCTGCTCTAGTAGGAAACGGCGAATTTTCATTTATATAAAATTTAATTTCTCGTTACCATATAATGGGATTGATGTCAGAAAATTAAATTTCAATCAAGAGTATTGTACATATGAGAAACGGTCGCCTATGATTTTGGTATAACTTGTCTTAACTGGCGGATATTATTCAAGTAAAATAAAAGTTGAGATTGACCGAGTAGAAAATACGTTAACAAGTTTAGTGAGAATACAAGAGGTCAACAATGAAGAGCGTTTTCATAGGATCCGATTTTCAGTCTTAAGCAATAGTGCAGGATAGTAATGGCACGTACGATGCTGGAAACAAACCGAGACTTATCCTAAATAATTAATTTTTACAAAACTCAGGCTGATATTAATCTGTAAACAAAAATTATGTTAATGCAAAAATGAGCGCTCCTATGACATCTGATTTTTATTTCCTAATATTTTCACCATTTCCTATCATTAATTCAGAAAATTAATTTTAAATTTCGGAATATAACTTCCTCGTGTAACGTTTAAATGTGACTTTGCCAGTAAGCGTGAATTAAACATTTAATCCGATTCAATCCTATGTACACGATGTTACAGGATATGTTGAATTTGGAAATTTACTGAACACTACCGGACGACCCATAGTCTATTCTTGTAGTTGGCCAGTTTACCAAGAATTGTCGGGGATTTATGTAAGATAAAATCAAACAAAAGTTATTAATAGTATACATAATCAAATTGCATTTTGACCCCATGATGGTTTTTGTATATTATAGCCGGACTATGACCTAATTCAAGATACCTGCAATTTATGGCGGAATTATGGAGATATAGACGATTCTTACCAATCTGTTGAAGCTATTGTTGATTTTTTTGCTCTTAATCAAGAACGGTTTATTCCTCACGCCGGACCTGGTAACTGGAACGACCCTGACATGGTGAGCATTAACTTATTTCTTTTTCTAGTTTACTTCTTTGTTTTTATTTCCCGTTTCTATGGCTCTACTTGATAGTTACTCCTAGGGAACTTTGGATTGAGTGTGGACCAGAGCAAATCTCAAATGGCCACATGGGCCATCATGGCGTCTCCACTTTTGTTGTCGACAGACTTGGCAAAGGTAGACCCTGAAGTAAAAGAAATTCTTCAGAACAAAAAAGTAATAGCGGTTAATCAAGATCCTCTCGGCCTTCAGGGCCGTCGGGTTACAAAGGTAATAAAATTTACCATTACTACCCGTAAATAAGCCTTGAAGCTTTATTTTTTAATTCTATTCCAATAACATTAAAATCTCTTCTTGTTAGAACATTACGTAGTTATTATGACATAGATTTGACATTTGCGGACCTCCTGTGGTCTAGTGGTTAGCCTCTAGTTGCTGCCTCACAACCCAGAGGTCCCGGCTTCGAATCGTGGTATAGGTTTGGATGTTTTTGACGTCATGATCGCGAAGACCGGGATTAAGACTGCTGGAGCATCGATAAGTTGACCACGTGTCACTCCAAATTCGGAATATGTCATTTAAGCCCTGTAGGCCTAGGCCCTCAATAGGTTGTAGAGCCAAGGAAGAACATTTGACATGTATTTGTAATTGGCCTTGGCCAATTTACTATAAGATAATTTTCAGAATCACTTGAATTATACCTTCTCACTATCACGTAGCATTAACTAATATTGTTTGGTGAACCTGTAAAGTAGATCTAAGTTTTGGAGGGTTTATTCTTCGCATGACTGAGCTGGTGATACTCTAGCTTCTTAAGGTTAGCAACTGACTTCTTTGAGCGAGTTAATGATCAAGTCCCTTCATGTGTCGAAATTAAGTACGTACCATGGAGCTTTTGTGATATTTCCGAGAACCTTTGATTGAAACTTTTCCAGTGTTTCAATATAGGATGTACTTGTACTACCACAAAATTGGATGCTACACGTCCACATACGTTTTATAGTTTCTTTACACACTAGCAATTTGTTTTCCCGTGACAAGTTTAAATTTCTCTCTACGGGCCAAAAGTAATACATAATTTATAATTTAGTTTTCTTTTGTTCATATAAAAAACTTTTACAATAAAAATTTTCAGTTTGTACAATAAATGGTCCAGTATATACAATATTAAAATAATGAATACAAAATTAAAATATAGCATATAATTAACATGGGCATAGAAGTAGGTTGATCCATTTAATTAACCTACTTTAGTATGTGGGTTTAGTTTTTTCTGTGTATCTGAGAGACATGCCCACGTGGGTTGGTGAGGGTTGACAAGAAGTAAACTGATTATTGGAGGATATATGAGGATGTGGTCGGCGGTAGGATAGGGTGTTCCTGAATGATAAGGATAAGGTCGATTGGGAGTTATCTTTTGAGCTGAGGGAAGCGTGGAGATGGAGGAGGATTGTCATGGAATTGCTGGAGCGTGGGGTTTGGGTAGTTCAGGCCGCGTATAATTAGGGACGTTATGGATTTGGAGATTACGGGGTTTAGTTTGGGAAGTTTGATGTTATGGTGGATGACGGAATTTGTAAAGTACCATGGAGAGTTTGTAATGGTACGTAGGATTATGTTTTGTTTGAATTTTGGCTGTTGTTCCCATATGGACGAGGCATAGGACCAAGTGGGTTACGTTATGGAGAGGTATAGGAGGCGTTTTGTGCTGTGTAACAGGGGCTATAGGGGATATAGGGTTCTGATTTTATGGTTGATATTGGAGAGGAGAAGATTAATATGAGGTTTCTACGAGAGTTTTGAATCAAAAATGATTCTTAGATAGGTGGTTTCTGTAGGGATTAATGAATTGTTTAAATAGAGGTGGATTTGGGGAGGAGGGATTTTTGTTAGTGTGAATGGGACGGTTGTTGATTTGGTGGGGTTGATGCTGATTCGCCATTGTTTGTAGCATTGTTCTAGGTTGTTGAGCGCTGATTGAAGTGGTTGGAAGTTGGAGATGAGAGGGGAAGTTACATAGGAGATGGCTATGTCGTCTGCGAAAAAGATTGCGCTAGTGTTGGGGTGTTGTGGCATATCGGGGGAGAAGATGCTGTTTAGGCAGGGGACAATGACACTTCCTTGGGGGACGCCCGCCGTGATTTAGTGTGGTTGGGAGAGGTAGTTATTTATTTTGACTGAGATAGTTCTGTTAAAAAGGTAGTTTAGGACTATCATAATTTATAATTTAGTAGTTTCCTTGTATTCCATATATGAGTTCTCCAACCTGAATCTAAGGATTACATTTTGAAGGTAAATAACATCGAGATCTGGACACGGCCAATAACACCAGTGAATGGTGCTTTTACTTCGTTCGCCATTGCCTTCGTGAGCCGCAGAACCGACGGAATGCCGTACCCTGTCAGCATCGAATTACAGAAAATAGGACTCGACAATCCAAATGGATATTTATTTGAAGTAAGCTTGTGTCTATATGGTGTATAGCACAGTGCACCTGACTATTCTTCGTAGCAAGTACCTGCAATTTTAACTCACATTTTCTATGTTCCTTTTGTCACGACGCTGAGTTTTGAACTATTGTTACATTTTACGATACCTTTATTTAAATCCAAAATATACAGAACATCAGTACACTGATCAAGTCAGCAATGAGAGATGTCCGATAGATCCCCTCGTGTTACTGTAATTCACTAAATTTATTGTAACTCTAAATTTTTTTACCATTTTTAATCTACTTATTGTGGCAGATTATTCCTTTAATCGCCTTTCGCTTGATTCTTTATATTTAAATTTTTATGTACAACATTAATTTTTAATTATTTGAACAGTGGCTGTCTTGGACGAAAGTTAAACGAAATACGGCTTTCTTCAAATAATGCAGTAATGTTTCACTCTTGCATATATTTATTACATACTTTTGTATTCATTCGCGTAGCTTTATTTATTGTTAATTTATTAAATTCAATAATAAGTCTTTTTACGTTTAAAATATTCTTGAAATTTACAGGACCTGTTTAGCGGTGAGGCGCCATTTGCAGTCGAGGCAAATTCTACGTTTTCTACCCGAGTAATACCTACAGGTAAACTATATTCATTAATTGTGTCCCGAGCGATGCGAATTCGTTCTGATTCAGAACAATGTTGTTATACGGTTTCATTTAAATTTACACCTCCTAAGACAGTATCATACAGGGTGTTAAAAAATGTCGAATACTTTGAGAGGTGGTAGTAGATATCCAAACAATAAAACGACTTTTTCAGTTTTTTAGCCAAAACGCACGTATAAAATGATTTTAAAAAATTTCTTTTACCTATCATAAAATGACATTAAATTCTGCGTAAAAGGAGACCTTTCTTAATAACGTAGGTCATTCTGAATGGAATGCTTCAAACTTCTTTACAATTGCCTAAATTGTTCACCAAGGTATTTCCTTTTGTTGAAGATGTATGTGCGCCATGTTTATCTCCTATCCCGGAACACTCGTAAATATTTAATTATATCTCCATGTTGTATGCGATTTCCATTAACGTTATTTCAGTTTCCACGTTTCAGTACAAATGTAATTTTCGTTGACTTATTTTTAATTTCTTTAATTCTCCAGTTCTGCAGCCATTCTTCATGCTGATTTAAATGCGTTTGTATATTTGCAGAAGCTACACGGTGATCTCATAAGTAGTGATAATTGTTTTAGCGGTTTGTTGCAAATCTGTGGTGTAAAATAATACTAAGTTGGAACGAGAATGCTTCCCTGTGGACTCCCTCTTATTACTGGGTACACATTTGAATGTGTTATTTAACTCTGTATGATGTATGTGATTGTGTGATTTTAGGAGTGAAGAGATCAAAGGCGGGGTTTGTTTGACTGTATATAATAGGTATTTATATCAGACTTTGCCAAACGCTTGCCTTATGTCTATGACAACACTCGAGAAGTACTTTTTATTCTCGATATGATTTAACAGTCGGTGGATTTCTTCATTTAATGTTTTTTTCCAAAATCCAAGCTGCTGTTCTAAAATTATTGGTGACAACATTAGATGAAGTTTGCATAAGGGTGACGGGTCCGTATGATGCAGCTTTGATTGGTTTTTTGCCTGGTACAACATATCAGTTTTTAGTAATATATTTCGGATAATTCTTGTAAAACTTTTTCGAAATGATTTAATGCTTCCTTCGTCCTTCGGGGTTAATTATAGATTTTCCTTCTGCCGGCGGAAAGTTGGATGAAACTCGTACTGCCGGGAGTTGAGGAAAACTCAGTTTTTCTCATTCTTTGCTTTAGCCTTCCTTATTCTAAATACCTCTCACTATAGAGCAACAATTCACACCTCACTTTCAACTCTTGTTGCACACTCCAGCTTATTCCTCCCTTACACATCCTGATCAACACTATATCTCTACCTCCTCGCCCTCTCAACGTCTAGAACCGTTCTCTTTCTCTGCCTCCTCGCCTTCTCAACGTCTTGCACCACACAATATTTTTAGGCTCCTCGCCTCGCAGCTCAACTCGTATATCCCTTCTCCAAGTGAAAACGCTATCCCAAGTGACGTTTGTTCCGCCAATCCTCGTGAGTCCTTCGTCTAGCGTGGGAAATTTTCCATGACACAGGGAAGTGTCCTTCGGAAATTTTAAAGGGTGAATGCTCCTTCAGCAAAAACAAGCTTAACATAAATACGCAGACAGGCATGTCTCCCGTCCGCCAGCCTGGTGCTGTCGCAAGTTAAAATGTTCTTGCTAAATTTTTATATCCTTTAAAAATCCTAAAATTCGAATAAAATTAGGGAGGGGTCCTACTGCGCTACAAGTTCACAACCCAGGGAATTTCTAAGGACCCGCCTTCCTCCACAATTTATGTAGAAAAACCGCGAGCCAAGCTGGACATTTGATTAGGGGCTGGGGGTCATGTGATCCACCATCCACCTCACGGTGGGAGGCATGAGAAGTTGGCCTGGAGAGGTGAAGAGGCAGATATTGATGAGTCGGGAATTGAACTTGGAAGTAAGAAAGTGAGCTGGGAAATAATCTTCGGAGGAGGAGGAACAGTAGGGAAAGAATCGCGGAAAGAGAAATCAGTCATTTAAGAATGAACTTTGAAGCAGGACGGTGGAGACGATTTTTTAAAAGTTTGTTTTGAATCTGGAGACAAACTGAGAGAAGACGATGGAAGGTGAAATCCCGTTCGCGTCATTTGCTGGTGTCGAGAAAGAAAACCACGGGAGCGAACGGCCGTAATTCCCAGGTAAAACGCAGAAGTCAACAAAACACGGAGAGCCGAAAATCAGACGCGTGAGTGCAAATTAATTGCCGGTGCATCATATGTCTGACTTTCTGCTGCAAGAAATACGTACAAAATGACCCTATAATAGATAGAGTCTCAGAAAAAGCTATTTGAGCTAGTCGTGGAAATTTTAATGTACACTAAATTTGTACTAATTGTGATTCCAGTTGTTAAATTTTAATTTGTTTTAAATCTAACTTAATAAATTTCTCATGATTTAAATTAAAATTCAATCCCCCCAGTAAAAACATTATAATATATATTATTGGTAATTATATATTCTTACATTAATTTTCCTCTTGCATTCGTTAATTTATCGTGCCATGGTTTAGACTTTTCATCGCTTAAATATGCCTCTTTATTTACAGAATTATAATAATATGTCAATTTAGTTTAGGTTTATGTTCAAGTGCGTATTAATATTTGGATATGAACTGATCGCTGCAGCTTTTATTTCCCCATATCTTATTTCTATAGCTGCAGTATCTTCGTAGGATTAATACTGCGTCATTTTGGTTATTGATGACAATTACATTTCCTGACGAAAAGATTCTAAGTTTATGATAGAGCCCTATTATTTTATTATTTACTGTACATGGTTCTTGTATCAACAGTAAATCTACTTGTTTTTATTCCACTATTTCCAACAGATTATCTGTCGCCGCTTTTGAGCGTTGCAAGATAATCTGAATCAATTTTGTAGCTGTATTGCTTTTATTTTAATAACTACTATTTGTTTATTGTTTGTTTCGAATATTCATACTATAGTAATCAATTTTTAGTTCCAGTTTCTTGAAAAAATAGGACAGTACTTTCCAAAGAGGAATGATTTACCATGTGTTTAACTGTAGCTTATTATATGCTAAGCAATTAGCGCATTTACTGTGTCACCAGCCTTCATATTGTATAAGTGAAATACCTATTTAAACTATGTCCAGTGAAATAACAGATTCTGTTTTGCCTGTTTCAGGTGTTAAGATGTACACTGCCGAAATTATACTTATTTAAAGAAATCGCTTGATTGGATGTCGACATGTTGGATTCAGCGCATAGCGTGATTTTTACTTGATAAGTTATTATTAATAATACTATCAATATGTATTTCGTGTAAGCTATGATGTAGCTAATTACAATAATTTATTAAGCTATATGACGCGTTCTTTCAAATATTGGTGTTAATCTACAAATTGAGAAATATAAGATAATAATTCATTTCACACAAAAACTGAAGCTACTGTTTATTACGCACAGCTGGTACCTAATATTTCTATGATTTTTTTGCTCGTATTCCTAACGTCGGATGACGAGCAACCTTATTCAGTTATTTGCATTTCATCGCAGACTTTTACATAATTTCCTTCTCGGAGAAACCTTGTTTCTTCACTCAGTCGTGATATAAAATGGGATAATTATCGTAAGAAGCGTTTGTTATTCAAGATGTTAGCAATTCAGAATATACGGACACGCAAATCAGTATTAGGTTGTGTATTGAAATGTGAATCATGTAGAAGATTGTGACGTAATGTCGCAGAAAAATAAAATAATATTCTAACGGAAAAGAAATCAGTAAGCACAAAGTGGTAAACCGACAGTCTCTTCTACAGACTTTTACATAATTTTCCACTCCTCGCAATTCGAGACTGACAGAAACATAACAGAATATTATGGAGTTTGAGTAAATTTGCTATGTTCGTACTTCCTTAATGAGACTTCAAACATCATGGATATGACCCTGCAGATTGTGGTGTCACTTTAAAAACTTAACGGACGTGTCAGAATTAGAACCCGAGATATCTATGATGCGAGGAAATAAACAGGCAACTCCGCTCTAATAGAATAGGAAAGGAATTGAAAAGGTGAAATAGAAAAGTAGGTAGAGCAAGTTTGCCAAAGGTTGACTAGATTTTTTTTGGGTTAACAGGCTACATGAGGGTGATCCTGAAACAGGAAACTCCCCTTTAATAGCATAGGAAGGGAATTGAAAAGGGGGGATGCGGAAGGTAGAGCAAGGTAGCCAAGGATTGACTAGAGCTCCCAGGATGTAGTTTAAGGATGCCACTCGGTGACTCACCTAAGAGATGCAGGGAAACTCCTAGAAAACCTGCCTTAGGTAGGTCGGGCTTTTCGGTACTATTTTCACGACCTTCGAGTAGAGTTATTGTAGGGTCGCCACACTTCACACATACCGCGGCCTCGGGTACGATAAAAGCGGCGAGCGGTGGGACTCCGAGCGGCAGAGTAGTGAGCGATGCCGGCTGCGATAGACAACCCTTGAGCCGGTACATGGCTCACTGGCTCGTCCTGCATTCCCCGTCATGGAGTCGTCCTGTGAAGTAGCAAAGCTTCTCTTGCTCAGTGACAATAGTTGCATTTTAAGGAATCGAATTTTAATGAAAGGCAAGAGAAAGCTGAAGTTCATCCCATAAATGGGAGTAGTAGGTTTTACGGAGAGGGCTGATTTTATAAATCATATGTTGTTATTTTCGTTCTCTTACCTTCCAAAACTATTAATACTCCACAAGATAAAATAATATTTTAAGTAACTATTAACATTCCCTCTTAGTTTTATTACTTCAAACAGAAGATAAGCGTAGTCTAGTCGTGGCAGGAATAACTCATTTGGTGATTTATTTATAAGACAAGGAAACAAGTTTTGTTTCCAATACTTATTAAATATAATAAATAATTTAAATAATTAATTATTGAAGGGTACTAACGTTTCATGACCTATATTTTTATTTTACTGCCATCAGCAGTTTTATTGCCGCATGCTATAATCTTAAAGTCGTAATGCATCCACAAAGACATTGCGTCTGCCTTTAACAAAAATGTTTTGTAAAGTCGTACGTCGTTATTTCCTTCCAAAAATTAATCAATAAATTATGATTTTAAATAACTATATTAACACTTCCTTCACGTATTATTTTGTTAATATTCTCGAAGAAGGTATTGCTCATTGTCAATGTAATATTTTTATATAAAAAAGTAAACAAATGTTCTTCCTTTCCTTTTTTTAACATTTAATAAACAAATTAAATGATTTTTTACTAACGGAAACTAAATTGTCCTCGTCCTGTTTTTTCTGCATTCAGTTTGGCTCGATAGTTTTTTATAATCCTTGCCGCTCATCAGGGCAAAAAATGAATGTCAGGGGTCAGCGGTGAGCGGCAGGCTGAGTGGCTGTAGTTGTACCACACTACCACCGGTCTTGACGTAGCCAGTGGAACCGCGAACCCATTGTATTACATTGGAACATTTAAGTGAGCGGTGTCGCTCAAACTACCTGCTCCTTGCCGCTCGCCGCTTTTATCGTACCCGAGGCCTAGATGCAAAACAAACGGCCCAACGGAAGCGAAGAGAAGAATGCTGATGAGCGTCATACACGCGCAAATGCTATACGGGGCACTAGTATGGGCGGACGCCCTAGGAAATGGTAAGGAAGAAATTGCAGGCAGTACAGGGTGTCTAAAAGCTCGGCACTTGTCTTATACAGCTTGTATGGATAAGAATCCCACACACCATCTTTTGATGATACCTTTTTTTTGTCACTCATAAAAAATAATAAAAGGTCCGGACATCCGCGTCATCAACTCTGGCCACGGCGACCAAGTCCACCTTCATCTAAGCCACGGTAGGTTAATCCTTTGATTAGCCTACTTTACCAGATGGGTTAGTTTTTTTTTGTGTGTACCTGAGAGGCATACGACGTGGGTGGGTGAAGGTTGGAGGATATGGTCTGCGGGCATGATGGTAAGGTGGGTGCCTGAATGTTCAGGGGGAAGGATGAGGTCAATTGGGAGTTTTCTTTTGAACCGTTGGAAGCGTAGAGATGGAGGAGGATTGTCATGGAATTGCTGGATCGTGGAGTTTGAATGGTTAAGGGCGCTTTTCATTAGGGAGGTTATGGTTTTAGAGATAACGGAGTTCACTTTGGGAAATTTGATGTTATGGTTGATGACGGAAGTTCTAAGGTTTCAGGGACTTTGTCAAAGATTTGTCGATGTTAAATACGTATCTTGTGTTTTACTAAACCAAAGGAAACTGTGTGTCAGATATTATATTATTATATATTGTTTATAACTGTTTTCTTTGTTACGTCTATAAAACTCTGTGTTTTTTTTAACCGTCGTTTCATTGGTGCACTACAATTAATTGTAGTTATATCGGTTGAGATAATTTGTTCTCGTTGTTGTAATACGCACTGAAAGGTATGCCACTGTGTATTTGTATCTTTATTATATCTGCAACACATGCAGCTGAAAGCAAAATTTACTTTTAAGGAAGGTTTTGTTAGTAACGATCTTCGGAACCACAGGTATATATAGGGCAAATATATTTACAGTTTGGTTGTTCATGTTAATAAACTTTATTAGCAATTTTAATTTACTTTCTATTACGGCGAACACAGAGGATTATTCTTATGACAATAAGATGTGTTAAGCAAGCATTGTGGATAACTGCATGTTTTATTAGAACAAGTGGCAACTTTATTCGATGTTAGAGGCAGTAATGGGGCATACTTTTGGAAAACATTATACAACAGTTATCTTTTCGTGTTCAAAAGTAAATGTAAGGAATTCGATTTCTAACGTAGGCGATATCGATATATCGAATGCTCTAAATGGTATAATGAAAGTAACGTATGATATTTAAGAATAATAATAATTTGAATCTGCACTTGTATGTTGTGGACAGAATTATACAGAATAAACAATGACGATAACAGTTTTATTCCTCCGATTTATTCGTGGCTACAACTGAGGATACGATCGCAAAGATATTGCACAATGCAAAGAGTAAGAAAAAAAGACGCGATTAACATATATAACATTTCTTCCCCACTGAGAATAAGAAACAGAAAAGAACTTTAAATGAAATAAGGAACATATATTACATTGGGGGATATCAAGTATCGTGGATTGTAATATAATGTGGTACGAATGCGAGTATCTCTGAATGGGCTTCCGATTCCGAGCAGATCGACGTAATGCCTCTGGAGAACGATCATCATGCAAAAGGTGTTCCGCTTGACTCAGACGAATTCTCGCTCTAATTTTCTATTAACTACTCGTTATGGTTGACAGGTTGGTTCTCGAGTAGGTTCCGTCGAACCTGCCGCTGATGTACGATTTCCGGAGTTAGCTTGTGGTGGCGTTGCCGGATTTTCCAGCAGGCGATTGTCGTCAAAGAAACGGATACGTCGAGGGGTCGTATCTGTTGCTTGCAGATGTAGATCCTCATCATTTGAACTCGGTTGATGACGAGTATGGATTTGATCTACGTGACGTTTGTATCGACTACCACCAAAACCGATTTCGTAGTGTAAATCTCCCAATCTCGTGATGATAACACCAGGTAGCCACTTGTCCATACGAGAATTTCCAGATAAGAAATACACTGGTTGATTTGACCTGAATTCTCGGAACTTAGGAACAAATTCTGACCGTTGTTTATTGGTCATCTTCGTGTGGGTATCTTCAAGTCGAACCAGGTCAAGTCTCGTTCTAATCTGTCGACCCAAAAACAGCATCGCTGGTGATTGTCCAGTAGTGGTATGTAGTGCTTTTCGATATTAACGTAATAACTCGTTTAAATCATGCTGCAGAGATGTCTTCATAGTTCTCATGGCTTTGACGGCGTCCTTGACCGTTTGCACACATCGTTCAGCCTGTTCATTAGTGGCTGGGTGATAGGGTGCTGATAGTTTATGATATTTGACTCCATTCGAACAAAGGGAGTCTGCAAACTCCGACGACTTAAACTGCGTCCCGTTGTCCAATACGATGGTTACAGGAGCTCCATGTGATGCGAATAATTCTTCCAAGATAGCGATAGTAGCTGTGGAAGTCGATGATGACGTCATTTAACCTCCAGCCACTTGCTATAAGCGTCCACGACTATGAGAAGCATCATTCCTGCTACTGGTCCTGCGTAGTCCATGTGTACGCGTTGCCATGGTCCTTTGGGATATTCCCAATGGTGCTCTCGAAATTTTGGTGGAACATGTGCATGTCGTGCACAATCAGCACAAGATTTTGCAACACGTTCGAGTTCAGCGTCGATACCGGGCCAAAAAACGAATGAACGATCCATACCTTTCATTTTCACAATGCCAACGTGGGCAGCATGCAAGTCATTCAGGATTGGTTCTCTAAGTGATGGCGGAATGACAACACGATGCTCAAACAGAAGACATCCTCCTGCCAGTGTATAACTACATTCAGGAGCCTTGTAACTATGATGATTAGACTTTGCCCACTTTCCAATAGCTGTACGATTTTGCCCAAATCTGGATCCTTGCGGGTTTCCCGAGTGATATCCTCTGCGCGGACTGGTAATTGTTTTTCTGGCACAAGATGAATTGATCAAAGTCGTCTCCTTCCTGGCGTTTGATTCCCGATTTCACCTGTTTAATTGTGTCATTTATTGAAGGTAAATGCATATGAAAACAGTAATCTGCGTTCACATTGGCCTTTGTTGGTTTGTATTCGACTTCAAAATCAAAATTAGTCAAATAATCAGCGTAATTAGCCATATGACTAATGCAGAGTACGGGGAAGTGACTTAGATGGATGGAGGATTATGATCAGTAATTAATATGAAATGGCGAGCATAAACGTAGTAGAAGAACCTGTCGACAGTCCAAATGATAGCTAATGCCTCTTTATCCATTTGTGGATAGCGCTGCTCCGTTTCGCTGAGAGTTCTGCTAGCATAAGCGATCGGTCTCTCCAGCTCATTACTTAACCGATGTGACAATACAGCTCCAAGGCCCGTTTTACTTGCGTCGGTCGCCAGTACTAACGGCAATGATGGATCATAAGGTATGAGCATCTGAGGTGAGATTAAGATATCTCTGATTTCCTTGTACGCTTTATCACATTCAGGCGTCCATTTGAATTCATCCGCCTTGAGTAGATTCCGAAGAGGACGATCTTTCGTCGATAAGTCTGGAATGTAGGCCCCATAGTACGTTGCTTTGCCAAGAAATAGCTGAAGTTGTTCGGGTGATGTTGGTTTTGGTGCATCGCGAATTGCTTCAATGTGCCTATCGGATTTATGGATTCCTTGCTGATCTATTTTATGACCAAGAAATTCGATGGTTGGCGTAGCGAAAACACATTTTGCTCGATTTAGGTGTAAACCATGCTGTTTCAAACGATCCAGTGTTCTGTCGAGGGATAACAGTTCTTCGAACCCGTTTGCAAAAATGAGCAGATCGTCGAAGAAATTGAGTACGTTGGGCAAATCCTTGAGAACAGCTTCAATTCGACGCTGCCAAATCGCTGGTATGCTAGCTGCTCCGTATACTGCTCGAGTCGGTCTGATGAGTCCATGAGTCGGTGTGTTCAAAGTCAGTCGTGACGAAACTCTTCATCGACCGTAATATGAGTACTTTTAAAATCAATATCCATTTTACAATTTGACTTTTCGTAATTCCTTGATATTCACCCCAATTGTGTGCTGTTTTCTTTGTAATCAGCTTTGCACAATATCACCTGAATTACCAATACTTCAATACTTCATCAAATTCTCTACGTCTGATATTTCAAATGCTTCTATTGTCTACGTAAATTATAAGAATGAAATAAACATTTAATATTATATTATATAAATATAACTTAAGTAATACAAGGATGCAGTCTGTCACCCATCCTGTTTACCTATACATAAAACAGGCGATGAAGAAAGTTAAAACGGAATATGTAAAAAGAATCATTCTGCAAGGAGAAGAAATAAAAACCTTACGCTTTGCCGATGATATTATAGTATTAGGGTAGTTAGAAGAAGACTTGGAAACCATAATAAATGGCATGAACGTGGTTCTGGAGAAAGAGTTCAATACAATTAAAGTTCTCCATCACTCCAATGTTATGGAGATATGCCCTGAAGCAGCCGTGTCCTGCCAGGCGTGGTATTAGTCTCGCGGCCCACCTCCCTAGGGTGTCTTCGTCCCATCGCTGCTGCCATTTTGACATCTTTCTATTCCCTGGCCGCTTCCTTCGCCTGGTCTTTTCCAAGGTCTGCCTGGGTGCGCCATATTTCTTGCCGCTCTAGAGCGAGAAGATCTATGGGCGCAACTCCGGCAATAACGAGTACGGCTGCCTGCGACACTGTGGGGTAGGCACACGTAATCCTCAAGGCTCCTCGACGTTGTACGGCAGCCATCCACTTCCGGTACATCTTCCTTTGGAGGGGCAGCTTTTCGAGGACTTATTCCGATGTATCTAACATACGTCGAGGTCTATATGACGACGGTACGTTTCCTTACCCCTTTGCTTTGCTGATTAGGACAAGGCGAGCGGTTTTTCATTTTGGACTAAAGACTCCGGTTTCTAGGTAGTCGTATACATGTCCAGCATTAGTTGTGAACACGTTCTCTGCCGGGATGTTGTCAGGTCCTGGTGCCTTTCCGTTCTTAAGCGAGTTGACAGCCTTTTGAAGTTCCTCTCTAGTGAAGGGTGGGACTTTCCTTTCAAGTTGTTCTTCTACTGTCTCCTCTCGTTCTGGATGGTTCGGGGATAGCTTGTCGACGATTTCTTGTATAGTTTGTGCATCCAAATTTGTGCACGACAGACTCCGAGTCCCCAGGGATTGGCGTCAACTTCCTGAATCATGCTTTCTTTGATGGCTTTCTGGAGAGCCTTTTTGCCAGCCAAATGTTCGGCGGAGAGCGTGATGGCGTCCTTTCTGCCTCTCGCTCTTTGGGTTCTTCTTCTGAGTCACAGTCAGGTTCTCCTTAGCTCGGCTATTTCGTTATACCACCAGTAAGCAGGTCTTCTGTCATTGCGTGGAACCTTTCGGGGCATCGCCGCGTCGCACGCCTGCTTTATGAGTGCTCTCAACCCATCTTTCTTCCCGATTCTTGTTGAGCAGCCCTTTGCACTTCCCGTTGATTACGGATTCTCCTGCCCGCATTATTTCGGCAAACTGCATTGCGTCCATGCGGGCTGCGTTCCATCTCCACAGTTATTTTATATTGGCACTCGTCCTTGTGCCCTCGATGTCGACGCGAAACGAAATATACTGATGGTCGCTTCCTGTGTAGTCTTCCAGGACTCTCCAATCATGGACCGTACTTGTGTCTTCTAGTCTGATCAATTTACGTTGGAAGGCCTCCACTGGTTCGTTAGGGGTAAAATAACAGCTTACGTACGTGGTTCCACCGCATCTCACCCAGACAAATCCTTTCTCTGCTCCATGTCCAAGAATCGGGTATCGATTCATGTCTGGTATCCATACTGCCGCCGTTCCGAGGGCGTCGGTGAACCAAGGGATGGTATAAATATAGCAGACATAGCACAGGCAAGGAAGGCTTTGGAGAAAAAGAGGAATCTACTTAAAGGTAATATAAGTGTGAATATTAGGAAATTATTGCTAAAAATGTTCGTAGGGAGTGTGGCGTTATATGGGTGCGTAATGTGAACGTTAGGAGTTTCAGAAAGGAATAGAGTAGAAGCCTTTGAAATGTGATAGGAGAATGCTGAAAATCAGATGGGTGGATAGAATTCTTCTTAAGAAGTTGTAAACAGAATAGGGGAAGAGCGGACAATATGAAGGACGTTGACCAAGGGAAGGGATAGATTAATAGACCACATTTTTAAGACGTGAAAGTCTTGTAAAATTAGCAATTGAGGGTAGTGTCCGGTAAGAACAGAGTAGGGAGTCCAAGGATGGAATACGCTAATCAGATTAGGGAGAATGTGCGTTGTGCTAGTGATAAGGAAATGAAAATACTTGCGCAATATAGGATAGCATGGAGAGTTGCATCAGACTAGTCTTAAGACTTACTACGACACAACATGAACATAATTGCTTAAGAAAGCACCGTCTTACCTCCAACAACAGTACTTAAATTTTCTAAGGTTTCTAAACAACTGTTACAAGTAAAAACACATACGTAAGCCATGGACAAGTTACGTCTCTATGTTGTACGGGCTCAAGCCCGTACATGAAACAAACAGGGAAAAAAGCAGAAGCAATTAAACAATGTTAAACAATAATGGAATAGCATATTTTACAAAGCATATATGCTCTTGAATGTAAAGGGTGGTTCTTTGAAAACCAACATGGTTTTCGTGTGAAAGTCAGACAATCAATTTGTCTCAAGATCTAGCAGACGAAGTCGATCGGGGTGGTAGAATAGACGCTATTGTTATTGATTTTGCAAAGGCTTTCGATGTAGTTCCTCACGACATCTTGATCCAGAAGTTAGATGGGACAGGTATTGACAAAAGAGTAGTTCTCTGGGTGCAAGAATTCTTAAAAAAGTAGGCTACAAAAAGTCAAAGTTGGGAAACAAAATTCAGAACTCGGATCTGTAACATCGGGAGTCCCCCAAGGATGTTATTTCCCCATTATTGTTTCTCATTTTTATTAATGATTTGCCTAATAATATAAATTCTAAGGTCCGACTTTTTGCAGATGACTGTGTAATTTACAGGGAAAAAACTGGGGAACAAGACGCAGCTGCTCTCCAAACTGACTTAAATACCCTAAGTACATGGGCTAAGCGAAATAAAATCAAAATCAACAATAGTAAAAGTAAGGCGATTAGTTTTACTAAAATGCGCGTTCAATATGCCTCGATATATAAAATAGATGGAGAAACAGGGATCGAGGAAACAAACTGTAAATACCTAGGCATTTATTTTAACAGTAAGCTGGGGGAAGGTAAACTATGCTACAAGGAAAGCGTGGAACACCTTGCACTTTGTCAGGAGAACACTCAACAAGGGGAATGCGAAATCTAAAGAGTTGGCATATTTGTCATTAGTACACTTGCCCACTTATGGAATATGGTGCAGCATGCTGGGATCCGTACAGGATAGGTCATATAGAATCCTTAGAAAGGGTGCAATGGAGGGCCGCAAAATTCGTACAAATAGGATCTGGGCATGAGAACGAAAAGGTAAAGCGACTAGGGTGGGATACGCTGCAGACAAGAAGAGAAACCAGCTAGGCTACACATTTTCTACAGAGCTTTTGCAGGTCAAAAACCTTGGCAGGGAATCCAAAATAGAATGAAAGAATCGACTCGGAAATTACAAGCAAGGAACCAAAAAACAGACGTTGGAAAACACTCATTCCTAAATAGGACAATTAATGACTGGAACAATCTGCCTGCAGGAGTGTTTCGAGAACTTCCTCTAACAGAAAGAAAATTTCGACTCAATCTACACAATTAGTGTAGTGTAGTGAAGTGATCAGTGCTGCGAAATCTCTAAAAATATACTACAATGAAATATATTTCCAGTTTTTTTGTTGTTTTTTAAACCACACTTATTTATTTATATTGAATATAATTATACTTTCAACTATAGGTTAAATATGGTCCTTACGACCAGTTTATTAATTATTGTTTAACTTCTATGTATCTGCCACCGGGCATCTGCCCATTTGTAGATTTAATAAATACAATACAATACATATCCGTTGTGACAGCCTCACCATTGAAAAAGAAGGCTCGTGATGTTCGATTGCTGAGCACTGGTAGTTGCTAAAGGGATATTAAGGGATGCAATGGCATGCATACACAGTCTTGCACAGTATATGTGGAAATATCTAATCGTGACAAATTAACAAAGAGATTTAAGTGAAGGGCGAGCGCCAGTGATTTCCTTTCGAATAAAAACAGTTCCTGAAAGAATTACGAAATTTAAAATACGAAAATCTCGTATGTATACCAATGGTAAACGATCTGATAAAACGAGGAATCAAGAATCAACAGAAATTAAATTCGGTAGTGCACAATCGACGTACGTAGCCACAATTGTTATGCACACATATAACAATAAATAAAAAATTATAGGAAAATTTTACTCCGTACATTAACAAGTATTATACCCTCATAAATCATAAACTTAAAATGATAGGAAAATTCTAGTAAAAATAACACTCATTAACTAATGAAACAAGAATAAAGATATTATTGAACAAATTAATTAATCGAGTTTAATGAGGTAGAAACATTATGAAAATTGAAACAGATTTTTATCAAAGTTTACTTATTTAAATTTTCTTTGTACTTAAATAACTTATTAACTACACAATTAATATCGCCTGGACTTTCTAGTTATGTTTGATATTTATTCCCACATTTTAAGAGATATATTCATTTATTTATATCATATTATTTATAAGACATTGATTAAAAATCACGAAGTAAGAAAATGTATGTAAATCAACAAAAAAGTTATAAATGTTGTTATATTTCTCGGGGTCAAATTGAACCCATCCGGCTGATCTAGTGTAAATCTGAAGCTAGTATAAATAATGCTATTAATTAAAAATAGTAGTTCAAGACAAGTAAACTTTGTTTAAATCAGGAACGTCAAGATTATTTACCGATTGAACTCTCAAACTATGATATTGGTATCAAATTAGTGAATTTAGTTTTAGTAAAGCTTAATATGATTTACACAACAAAATATCACATTATCACGGGGAGCGTGAGTTAAGGTTCTCCTAAATTGCTGTCTTTGGTATCACGAGAAATGTGATTTACGTGAACGCTCTTCACGAAATGCTTTCTACGAAGCACTATCAATTGCACAACATCGGGTTTTACTCGTTTTTAACGGCCAGAAAAAGCAAGCTGCTTCTCAGAAGTTGATTCGGACGGATGAGCGTTGAATTGAAGTGGTGTGGACCCAACGGAACTTCGCCTTCGCCAGCGAGCTTCAAGAGGCTTACTCAGGTGATGGGCGAGGGCGAAAATATTACAAGACAGTAGCACTTCTTCCTTCTCGCAGGTGTAGAAATAGTGTGTTGTGTGTAGCGTGATATTTATTTTATCAAGTTGTAATTAGCAAAGGATTGGAAGATTGAGTGGCTCCCCGAAGGCGCAGTGGATAGGAGGCTGTAATCCTATGGGATGCTGTCAGGTCACGTATAAAAATTACCTGCGATATTCTCAGAATTCCCAAACAAAACGAAACAAAAAATATTTTAAAATTACCACGTGGTGGCCTCGGCCAAGGGGGTTTCGTGGATAAATCGAATGAAAAAGATCGATGTATCGAGGTGGAGGCACAGCGGAGAGGCTGTGCAGATTCATTCGGTCTTGGACACTACGAGAAGACGGTCTGAACTGAGGGCTTGGGCTGGACTTTGCAGATGCTGAAGGAGAGGAAGAAGATAGAAGCTGTAAAGAGGTATGCTGCCAAGCTTCCAATCCAGATCGTTTAAGGAGGGATCCCGCATGTATAAAACTTGAGTTCAAGAGATCAGATTGCTTCACCAAACCCTCAATTTCCTTGTAAATATTCCCTCAATAATATATTCCCTTTTAAATTCTCGTCTTGTATAAATAAATTTCCTAAGGTTTTAATCACCTTGTAATTAATTAAAACCCACCCCCTCCTACACGTGTTTCACACGAAAAATCATTTTACTGAAGTTCCGAGACAGGATGATGAAATTTTCTTTTATCTCTAAAATAATCTACACGCTGTTAATAAATTCATGTTACAACGCTTGATTGGTGAAAGTACAAATTAAAACAAACATTTTTTACACATACACAATACATATGTCTCACCCCCAAAAGTAACCTGGTTAGTCGCGCTAGGTCCACGGGACCTGAAGATAACATACGCATTTAGACGCATAAATACATAATTTATACATCCGACGACAGTCTCGTTACTGTTACTCGTTGCTGAACAAAATTTTTATTAAAAGAAATTTAATTATCTAATATTATTATATTCTTTATAATTATAAAATACTGAGACTCTAATTTTGTAAACCAAACATCAATTATATATTATTTATATAAATGTTAGTATTTTCTACGAGTAAATTTATTACTCTGTCATCTGAAAATAATCACCAACTATCTAATTCACCTTTTCCGTGCTTTGCGGTTTGGCTGATGACGCCTGATAATTTTATTAATACATTCTGTGGTGGTGTTTGAGTAATTCGAAACGGAGTTCTTCTCGTCAATTTCATTATCCGCATCCGAGTCATCAGACCTGGTTCCCAAAATATCTCCCGTTTCTGATTCGTCTGATGATTCTTCAATACCATGATCTTGAACAACGGTTGTGTCGTAATTATCTTCTTCGGAAAGTAGTCGACGAATTTCATCTACATCTTGAGGATAATTCAAGTTAAATATATTTTTATTCATCTTACACAATTGTTAACAAACAGAAACACGTAGTTGGTATAAAAAGCCACAAATATAATATCCACTTTTCGACACTAAAAAATTAAATACCAAAAGAGAAATATTTGATACTAAAACTGAATAATCGACAATTATTTTTAATAAAAGCAACTATATTATCACTCCGTACAACTGTGGCAAGAACGGGAAAAATATTGACGGAGCGGTAGCCGTAGATACGTTACTTCCTCTTTCAAAAGCCATTTTCCGAGAAACTAAGGTTACTTTTCGAATGTGTCCTTGGCAGAGCATCGTAAACACATTCCTTTTAAATGTCATCAAAGTTCATCCCTGTATTTGACCTGGCTACAGAGATAACAAAGAAATGAAATCGCTTAGGTCCGCTGGACCTGCCGCGACTAACGGAAGGTTAACGAGGACAGAGAAAATCAACCTTTGTACTGTCATATTTATTTCTAAAATTTCAACATATCGGAGAATTCGATCTCTAGTAAAATGATTCTAATTGATTCTCTGGATTCAAATCTATTCATACTCATACTGAGTTTCGTCATACGTAGACTTACCATAATTCTCTTTTTTTCAAACCGGAACAATTTTGTGAATTTGTTCAAAACTCATAACACGGACGTCGGCACGATTTTTTCGGGGAAGGAGGCATTAAAATAATGAGTTTGGGAGAAGGATGTTTTTGCTCCAAAATATACATAAACTGAAAGAAAAAATCAGGACATTAATTCATTTCGAGACAAATAATTATAAACCGTATTTCGATATAATAGCAAATATGAAATAAAAGACAATATACTAATATATAATGGTGTGTTTATCAAATACATTAATTACAGAAAACAAAGAATAATTACGCATTTGCGTCATATTATGCGGAGAAATAATACATTAAAGAGCACTCAAGAAATTTTTTGATCATGTTAGCCCATTTCTTCAGGGAGGGTTCATCCACAAAACTTTTTATTGATAATATAGATATTATATCACTACTGTGAACTTGTTTTAAAAAGTTCCTGTTGTTTTTAATCGAGTCGAAAAATTCACTACAATTTAGTACACTATTGCAGCGTAATAGAGCTTTTACTGTCGTTTCAGCCATTTGGCCCTTTCTTCAGGCCATATATTATTCATAATTGAAATTATTCTTTCAGCAGGTACACAAGTGCCAAGTAAAACATTCTGTTCCACCAAAACTGTTTTCCCATACTATATTTTGACCCCTAAAGCTTATGTTTCAATAGATAGAACATGTTTGAAGACAGTTATGTACGATCAAAGACAATACCTACAATATTTTTTCCTAGTATCTTCTTCAATAGACTAAATATTGTTTTCCCCTTTTCGTTTGACACCTCCGAAATTAGTATTGCAGTTATCTCCACAAAATCTAACAATTTTGTCAGTTATCTGTTGTCATAACTGACATTAAATAATCTCAGTATTGCTGCAGTTTCGCCGGGTACTGATTGTCCACACTTGCGAGCACGAACCGAGCAACAAGCTGAAACTTGCTCGGTTCGGCGTTCCAGTGGCAGCGAACACGCGCGAACCGAGCGGCCTACAAACACGAGCCACAAGAAAGGATTCGATCATCATCTTTGAAAGACATTTTACTCCAAGCAGCGAGCAAGTGATTTGATTGTAAGGCTAGGTTTACACGGGCAGTGATGACTGCCAGAAAACGAGGGGCAGTGATGTCAGTGGCGTGTCAACATACGTCAGTGCTGCACTGACAACTGCCTATACATCGCTGACACGAGAGCACTGCCTCACTTTTCTTGGAGCGTGTCAACAGTATGTCAGTCATGACTGACGTTCCCCCTCCACCGACCTAGACGCTGCCCTCATGGGAGGCCAGTTAGTGGCAGTTACGGTTGTCAATTATCGATTGTGAACGGTGAGGCAGGGTTGACTATCGATTGCGCGATGGTAAACAATTTGTATTTTGCATTTTCAATACGCGTGCAGTTTGGTATAGTGTGCGATTGGAGTAAGTGAATATTTGTTGTGAACAGCGACCAGAATTTTGGTTCAGAAATAATTTAGGATAGAGTTCGTTTGTTGCACCTAATCGCCTATAAATTTTTAGGTTAACTTTCCAAAAATATTTATTGTCCAGCCTCCAACGGCACAAACTTTAACTGGAAAAAAAATACGCAAAATAATGATGTATAGCTATAAACATACTACTGTCACACGTAATGAAAAATAATTCATTTCGTTCTGTTCAGTAATTGACAACTTTAAGGGGAATAAAACAACAAGTAATAGAAACCGACCCAATTAAACACTGAAAACCAGCTTCAAAGTACATGTGCTGTTTTTATTATTGCTTGATTTCTGTAGTAATAATATAAAGCAATATTACTAAACAACTGTTTTCATTTTTATGTATACTGTCATAGTATCTAGTCAGAGCGTAATACTGAGTTTGACTTTTTCGTGAGAAGTCAGGAACCCCTCCTCGTCACGTCTATTCTATCACTATGCGTACGCGAAAACACAAAGGGGAAAATATTCAACTTGATATAAACAATATATCGACTCTATGCAACATCAACAATCCAACCGGTCGTAGTTGCCAAAAAATAGCAGAGAAGTATAAACATGCATCAGAGTTCTCTGCCCGTTCTGTAGTGAGGGCAGCACTTGCACAGAATTGTCAGTGAAGAAGTGGGCAGTTATCTGCCTAAGATGTGAACGGTAGGCAGTGCACAGCCAATCCAACTTCGACGAACATCACTGCCCGTGTAAACCTAGCTTAAGGAACGAGCCGAGAAAGATTTATTAAACGCAACATTTAGGAAGCGGGTAATTTTTTATTTATATTGCGATGTAATTTAATAGAAAACAACTTATAATTTTTTTAAATGAAAACTTAATTATAGTAATTTCTTTTTACAATTTCGAAATTCATTTCATTTAATAATACTGATGTTAATAAAACCACATCTAAAGTTTAGTGTTCTTACAATTATTTGTCACGTGCTATCGTGTTTCTATACGGAAGGATAATTTCACATCTTTCATTGTTAATGTATTTAGGGGATAATTGCACGTGGCCGCCTGCCTTAATGATACAAAAATTCTTATGTATTACTTTTAGCTATTGTTATATTTACAAATTAATGTGATCGAGCAGTAGCGGTTGAAATACATTAGAGTAATCCAGATTTTCAAACTTTTATCCTTTTTTAGATAATTGTAAAACATTAAACACGTGTAATACATATTTTAAAATGTTTTTACTTATATATGAAAGAAATTTAGGATTAATATCCATACTTCATGCCATGACAATTAAGGTAACAAGGAAAATTGCCTCATTATGTGAAGAATTTTCAAAATAAATATGACTATGGATTCTATGATTGGTTTCAGTTTTATGCCTTAATTCCCATATAGCTGGGTGGCTCCTTAACAGCATCGGTAAATTTCAGAGTCCGCTCTTGGTACCAATTCCAATCCGACGTCATCATCATCTTGATGTTATATCGCAAATGATCGAGACAATCACAGAACACAAGCCAAGGTGCTATGCTCTCTGTTACTAGCCAAAGAGCTCAGCTCGGTTCGGCTGTCGTCCACACTACGACGAACGCGAACCGAGCATTCCTTTGATGTTTCGTCAAAATACCGACTACAGATGGAAAACACGGCGAGCAACCCTGGCTGATCTAGTGCATGCGCACAGCCTCGTGTTCGGTTCGTTGCTCGCAAGTGTGGACGGGGCTTTAAAGTTCAACTTTTACTCCACAATTAGATATAAAATACCGCACAACACATGGCATAGCTTTTGATTTATTTTTTGTTTGAACAATCAGTCGATAGTCACAATATTTACATTGTTTAAATTTTGAGAAAGTTGCTGAAATAGCATAAGTTCTATTGCATTAACAATGATGCTTCACATTTCGTTCGGGCCAGTCTTAAGTTTGCTCCTAAAAGCTGTCATATCAATTTAGATGAACAATCGGCAGACTTACATTATGCATAGCAACATGAAAGGCAAACGTTGCTTCTTTAGCAGCTGTTAAACTAGCCTTACGCTTTGCACATTTCAAATGATGTTTTGTCTGAACGACCGTCATGAGCCACCGATGTTCACATTTTACTTTGTCAATATGTCCATAAACTTTTTTAAAAACGGATAACCTTAAGTCGTCTGTAAAGATATACTTTATTTTTGCACTTTAGGAGCTTAAATTATTATTTTTAATTAAAATTTCATTTACTTATCAATTATTTACTTATAATTTATAATGTAACTCCAAAAAAACACAAACATTCACGTTAGAACTCGACTTCACCCTAAAATACGCAATAATTAACTGACAGATAGTTCTCATTCGTCAACAATTCAGCGTGCATTGTTATCCTTACGTACGTATGCAAGACACTGGCGTTAATAAAACAAGAGATACGACTTTCGGATGAAATCTTCACGGTTGATGGCGGCAGAAAATCGGGCTAAATGTGTCTGATGACGGCGGCATAAAATGTCCGCAGAAACGTTGTGTTCGTTAACCGTAAAGATTTCATCCGAATTATTCACCGGGAAAGTCTAGGTTCATAAGATACGACTTTATTTCACACAGGGAGCTTAAGAAAGAGAGATGTCTAACAAGCAAAGAGTATCTTAAAGAGATAGAGAGGCAATAGCGTGACATCCCCTCGCTGTAGGCGTAACTCGCTCGTAGGCCCATAAGAGCCCATGTATAAACAGCGCTTTTTGAGCCAGCTAAAATCCTTCTTAAAGCATCAAAAGACAATTTTAAGTGGATTTTTTATTTACCCTAAAGTATTTCCAAATATATAGGGCAAAAGAATCAATTCAAATGGGAATATTAAAAATATTGAGCATGTTTCGAAATCGGTATTGCGAGTTGGATGCGATATCAGCATATTTTTTTATTGAATGTTAAAAATATATGATTTTTTATTCGCAAATGTTGGAGCAGAATGTAAATTGTTTTTCGGAAAATAAGATATTTTTACAATATAATTTAGATAGGCCGACGTTTCGATGCGACATTAGCATCTTTCGCAAATGGCTCTTAAAGGGAATTTAAAGTTTTTAATTGTTTCACTCTGATTCTTAAGCTCCCTGTGCTAAATACAGTCGTATATCTTGTGTTATTAACACCAGTGTTAAAAGCCAAGTATTGCGTGAGTAATAACAATGCACGCTGAATTGTTGACGAGTGAGTGAGAGCCATCGATATCAGGTGACAGGTTAGCACCAACACTAATTCGTCTTAGAAGGGAACTTGTTCAGAATTTTATTCACTATCTGATTTCATATAATCGATTATTTCCGAAAATACACCTAAATTCAAACGAGAAACGGACAAATAGCCGTGTTGTCACTATTAAATTAAAATTAACTTTTTCAAATTAATTTTAATTTTCATAGTTACTTATTCGATTAAATTAAAAATATATTAACCGGACTTATTATCTCAGTCAGGTCCTTTTATTTTTAATTTATTTTAAACCCTACTCAATTATTTATACATTTTGTTCTATTAATGGCTACTCAGTTATAAAATCTTTAATCTCGGGTTGACTATGGAATAAATTTGGTCTGGAAAAATGACGGATTTACGATGCCTGCGTAGCCACGAAAATGCAAAGAACTGCCATCAGTGGAACTTATCTGCTGTTCTCCTTTGGCGACGTCGTGTTGTCCAGCTTGTCTGGTATCTCATGGACCCTGGGGGACTGTCGGTTTCTGTGGTTTTCCAGCGAATGATAGCGACTGCTCTTTGCGGTGTCCGTCTCATCGACCCTCGTCTACCAAGTTTGCCAGCGACTGACCGTCATCTCCGCTTTCATGCCCTTTTAAGCAATTTTGAGGCAGTCGCCCTTCTTAAAGGCACAAAAAATCAACAATTTTCCATCGCCAGAGCATCTGTTTGCGCTCCATCAGGGTGTGTCGCTCATGTTTCGCATGTGTGAAGATTCTGAAGAGGCCCGGCAGGCGCCATAGGGGGTCCGCTTCTTTACCCTTGCATTGGCGATTCTGCAGGCCTGTCGTTTCTTTCTTCCTCCAGATGTTCCAACCCGGGTTCTGGACGTTCCTTACATTCCACATCTCATGATTACTCATACGATTCACTTTCTAAATCTCAGTTTGAATTAATTGTGCCTATACTTAATAACGCCCTATACATCACGTAACAGTCTGAGTGTCATTTTTTCACTGACGCAACGCTCAATGAACTGATCGCTAATATCCGTATACGCTCCGAGGTTTCACTAATTTCGTAATCGAGTCACATAAGCATCGACATTTTCACTATCGCAGCAACACGAAAAACATGGTCATGTCTCATTCCTTTTCGGTTCAAAATATTCATAAAACTTTCTACTGCCTGCATGTCATTACCTTCATGCTTGCTTCCACCATGGGCGGCAGCTTAGCATGCGCTTTTATTTAGTCTATCTCTTACAGACACTGAGTAAATTCTGTTGGAATGTTTCAAGTGGTTGAATTTGACCATTGGCCACCTCCCTTGCCAAATGAATCTTCTGTCAGTACTATTGTTACAAACTGACCTTCGATTAGACTAGTCGCATTAGGAATGAAACCATGCGTGAGTTATATTCCCGCCAAAGCTCCATACCGATCCCAGACCTGCATCCGAATATAAGTTCTAATCTCCCCTTTTTAAGTTGTTTCCTTTCTGACCCTATCTGTGAACCTTTAGAGTTATGATCCATTTTAGTCCTGGCTGTGGACCCCGCCGCAGACTAATTAAATTTAATTATCAAGTTTATCAAGTCAGGGCATATGCCCTTTTAACCATGTGGTTTTTAAGTAAACATGTGCCTGTTATCAGAGTGGGAACTGAACTCGGTGCTTCTCCGCGTGGTGTTTTCTAAAAACCGAGGCAAGGCTGCCCCTTGCCCTAAAAAACTGATAACAACCTCTATATAAACTGAGGAGTCTCCTCCGGAACTCACTCAGACTGCTCATGTAACTAGAACAACATTGTATCAGCTATAACCAATAAGGTTTGTCAAAACTCTAAGTTGTGCAGTCTCTTTTTCTGAACGAACCTGACGCAGCCACTGGTCCGAACTCGAGTATCAACATAGTTGCTGGAAACTACGAAGCGACATATTTAACTCGTGAACTCAGTCTAATCGGTCATTTATTATTTAATTACGGTCACCACGGCAACGACGCTAAAGATATAGTACATTGACATAATATGTTTTGGAGGGTTGAGAAAGAAAAGATATACGAAGACGAACTTCGGCAGCAGTATGTTAAACTAGTTATTTAAAGCAGCAGACAAAAAAATTGATTTGGTAAAAATATTTGCATTATATTATGCAATTGTGCACAACTTTAATGGAATAATTTCATTGAATCCCAACAATTTATTTACGTCGTTAATATTAAAGTGCATAAAATATCAACGGCTTATTCAAGGTATTTTTTCTTTTTGGATTTAGTGATAAACCTCTCCAAGGTTGCAGACGATTGCTTCATCATCTAGTAAATTAGGTTTTGTATTTTCAATGTACCAAGAGCAACTATGATTACGCTCGAATATGTCCGTCATTATTTTCGTAATTGCCTACATTTCTAAATTTTAATTACCTACACTATCTTTTAAAAATATTGTAATTTTAATGGGCCTCTTAACGATTTCATTCATATTGTAAAACAATCGCATCTAGATCGTAGTTATTAATGATTTTCGTATCATAATGGTATTCATTACGCTTTTCTGACAGTTTTATTAATACTAATCGTGGATTTTATGAATTCAGTTGCAGATTCTTAAAGAAAAATTATTTTTTCTGATTCTCTCTCTCTCTCTAACTAAAATCGTTAAATAGTTTTTGGTTATTGAACAGTCTTCAACGAACATTACCCGCTATCTGACGTGGTCAAAGGTTAGCTGACAGAACACTTCAAGATCACGCTTATATATTTTGCCGTGAAACTGTTGTTTGAAAAGTGGGAACTGAGGAGATATTGCGACCAATGTCAAAACGGAGCACAAATCTTTGGTTTGCAGTTACTATATATACTTTGATTACGTTCAGGATAATGAGCGGTAAAATTAATATCATAAACTGTTTAGTATGGAAATGTTTTTATTTCTCCCAGCATAAAATAAATGATAGTGTTGCAACTCCAACTATGAATATTTCGTATATAAAATTTTAGAATTTTTTGTCGAAACTGCTTGTTGTTTCTTTTTAAAGACGGTATAGATGAGAATTTTGACAATAGTCCATTAATAGTATTTGGTTTTAGCGGTATACTACTATTGTGTATAACGTTAGTATTGCAAATGGAGAGAACATTTTTTTTTTGTAATACGGTTGAATCACAGTAAATATTTCATTTCTTGTCGTAAAACTTTGTAGACGAGAATTTACCACTTGACATAAAAACATAATTTCATAACATAGATATATACTAAAATTCATTAAATATATATAGGCACTTATTTATGTAATTGTTTTAAAGCAATTTTGAAGTTTCTTTATACTTAATATTATTAGGTAACTTGATATACCAGCTTCCTCCACTGATATATGGAACTTTCCTTGTAAAACTACAGTTCACCTCTATTCAGTGAATGTTGTTTCTCTTGTGAGTATTGTAGTTATGTAGCATACTGTTGTTGACACTTGCATTTCTATCATTGTCAACTGACAGTATTACATGATAATAGTGCAAAGATTGTTAGGATTTTTATTTTCCGCTTGTATTCATTTACAACAAATAGATTTATTTTATATCTCCCAATGTTCTCATCAGTTTCCTGTTATGGGAACTGGTGGAGAGTTATCTCTCATCCTCTGATTGGTGCTGCAAAAGGAAGGGAAAACTGCTACTTAATTACAAAATTTTAATTTATGGGTATATAAAAGGAAGGGAAAACTTTCACTATATTACAAAAGTGTCAATGATAAATGCTATAAATTAATTACAAAGTTGGGAGGGGCTTAATCGTGACATTAAGTTTGGGGAATAACTTTCCTCTTTAGCACCTGTTATGTTTCTCATATGGAAAATGAAAATTTTATGTCTATGCTACAGTTATTAAACATGACAAAACTACAAAGTTTGGCTTGGCAATATTGTGTTGTTATGATAAGCCAATAACTTCTATCTCATAAATGCAATCATATAATAAGTATAACTAAACACCATATTACAAACTTAATCCAAATATGTATATTATATCACATTAATCCACATTCTTATTTTCCTTGACATATCTAGCTACCATTACAGCTACATTTTTTAAATCAATAATTATTTTAGGTAATCCATCTTCTTGCACAATCCAACCTCTTCTTCTTGTTCCTGTGATTTGAAGATTTAATCCTGAATTCCAATGTCTTAAGTAACTGAAATGAAGAAGGAAAACAAAGATCAAGAAGTAAATTAAAACCACAGAAATAAAATGTGAAAGAAAAACCAAAATAATAATTTGTGTGGAAGTGTAGAAATGGTAAACAAGGAGAAAAATAAACAAAGGATAGAAAAAAGGAAAGGGATTGAACAGCAAGGAAAACTGCTTGACTTAAAAAATGAGCTACATTCAGATGTAATGTGTAAGATGTACTTATGTAGGCCGAAGCTTGCTAAATTTGACCTGGCCCTAGAGAGAGAAATTTGCATCAAATGAGAAAGCAGCAGTGATTCTTTTATTTTTGTGTAGTCAAATTGTTTTCTTTGCTGATTGAAATGCTAACTTTTTCTCCTAGCCATTTAACCATACCTTTTGTTTTACTGAAACCAGTTTATTCTTTTTGTTGGTTTTCTGTAGTTTTTGTTTCCTGGTCAAAATTAAATTACATTTAAAGCTGACTGGCTGAATTGTAGTGGTCAGTGTCACTGACTCACATTAGAGGTCCCAGGTTTGAGTCCTTGAATGCTTGTGTGCTCATTAAACTGAAGGGGAATTGGCTGACAATGTGCTCTCCAAAATATCCAGAATGTGTCATTATTAGATAACAGTCCGATTGGCCAAAACTGTAAGGGTTGTAGCATCAGTGAAAAATAATTATTTTTAAATCATGTAATAATAATAATGATAATTACTTCCGAAGTGTGTGGAATAAACCATGTATGGTTTTGACCATTCCAAAGCTACAGTGATTGATCATTTAAAATTTTATTTTTCTCCTAAATACAACTTCTCTTGTCTTTGTTTAGACAATCTTAATACTACTTTACTTCAATTTACCAATGAAATAAAATTTTAATAATTTCAACATTTCTATGACATATCTAAGAGTTAACATAAAGATAAATCAGATAAAGATGCTCTGCAAGCTAATTGTTTGAGATATACTATGATAACATTGTAAGATTTTGGTTTGAAAAACAACATCATAATCTTATTTAACTTAGTGATCTGTTGAACTTTATCTTATCAGTAATTGTCAATTTAATTGACTATTTCATTTTTCTACCTTGAAGAGAAAAGGCAGTGAATTTAAAATTTATCAATAAGTATGAACTTTACTTTCAGATAAGTAGTGTCTTCATGTTCCTAGTTCAATATAATAGTTTACTTGGTAAGGTTTCTAAATCTGTTTGAGTATCATAAAAAATATAATATTTTATTTAAACAGTCTGTAGTTGCTTAATGTTTTGGAAACAGGTTAATCATAAATTCCCTGTAGATTGTTTTTTTTATGACACACTTCCACTTTATATATTTTTTTACATTTTGGCATCAGACAATTATAAGATCAATTAAAAGTTCAATTACAGTGGAAAAAAAGTTTTTTATCCAAGTGGAATTGGATCTTTGTTTATATAAATTTAACATTTCTCTTAATTCTGCTTTGTTAAATCTAAAATTGATTCTGTGAAAGTGTTAAGCTTAGCACTTCACTGTACCTGGATTGAAATAATAATAATTTGAATGTCTCTGATTAAGTCAAATATAGCAACTATTTAATATTTAATCTATACATTTGCCTTATAGTAATTTCATGGTTGATAAAAAACATAAATAATTGATATCAGACCTGCGCACAGTATTTCACTTTCTCAACACACAATTTCAGTTTCTGCTGTTAATTAAACAGACTTTAAGAAAGAAATATACTAAGCAACCAAAAAGTAAATATCTTCTAATACCATTCTAATATAAAACCAGAAAATCGGTCTGAACTCCACATTCCTCCCCTATATTTGGGTCCAATATCTAAAAATTCTAGTACAATAATGGATGAAATGCTGAATATGAAATCAAATTTTTTATTAAATGATCTTATATCATTGTAAAACAATGAAACATTTTATAAATAAAATCTCACTGTACAGTTTTGATAAAACTAAAATACACACTCAGGTGTTTCCATGGATATTTTAACTTCAAAAAGTCATAATCATAATTCTCTCATAGATACAACTAATACATTGGCATACAATTTTAAAAACAACAACAATAGAATTGAGCCTTAATATAAACCATTAATGTATTGGAACACCACACACTAAATGAACATTGCGAGTTTGATTTGTGGTCCCATTGAGATTTTTCTATTCTGATCCTTTGATTCAATTTCATAGCCTTGAGTGTTTAGCGATTGAAAGTATTTCTTTTGTACACATTCAATAAATTACAAACAGCTATTTTATTTTTCAGATTAAATAATATTCATTAAGTATGAAAATGGGACATGAAGAACTTTTCATTTTAACATTTTTGTTGACTGTTGCTTCTGGTTTGGATAATGGACTAGCTCGAACTCCACCTATGGGATGGATGTCTTGGGAAAGATACAGATGCATCATTGATTGCAAGAATTATCCAGATGAATGTATTAGGTTTGTCATCAATGTCTAAATTTATTTTTGCTAAATATGCTTTTAATAAATAAAGGTTTATTTATTATTTTTTCAAAAAATATATATATACAATAGTTAACTTGTAGTCATGAAAGGTTTAAAGATTAAATTAAAAAACCAGTAATAAGATAATTCGCTCATCTCCTGCAGAAGGAGGTTAGAACATTTGAAAGTTTGAATTGCATAATCTATTTCATGGCCACTCATTCCATTTTCAGGAATGATATATGTCTCCCAGTATCTTTTTCTACATTCTATGCAAATCTGTGTATCTCAGTTATCCATTCCATACAACTTAACCCTTAGGAAAGCTAACATTTATTCCAACTGAATCCTCAAGTCCTGCAGTTCACAGATGGAAGGCACCATGTAGGGTTTCTTGAGTTTTTGAAGAAAATTAAATTAATAAATAATTTTTATCTTTGAATGTCCAGAATGAGGCTTCAAAAATGTCTCTCTAATTATAGCTTCCTGAAAGTATTTATTCTGCTCTGCTTTTTACACTAATAATTCTATTACTTATAATTTTATTTGCTCTCCAAGGATCTATGGAGAAAACTTCTACATTTTCTTATTAAAATTTTTCTCAGCCACTGACCGTGTTCCTGCACGCCAACCTCATTCTCCGTTTTAATGGACAAAACTGTCACTCAATATATATTATACTCGGTTTTATACCCCGCCCCCTTTCCACAGTCCTCCTTGGAGAATGTGCTACTACTCTTCTCAGAAAACATTTCCAGTGATCGGCTAGCCGATCACTGGAAATGTCTTCCTAACTTTCTGATGAAGGGGGCGTCGCCTCCGAAAATTCAAGTTCTCTAAAACTCACAAGGTGTCTACCATCTATGAACCTCAGGTAAGTCATCTTCTTTCTATCTCTCTGTCCTTTCCCCATTAATTGTTTTAAACATGACAATGTCATTTCCTATCTCATATATATATATATATATATATATATATATATATATATATATATATAAACAATTAATAAGGAAAGGAAAGAGAGAGAGAAAGTAGGTGACTTACCTGAGGTTCATAGATGGTAGACACCTTGTGAGGTTTACAGTTTAAATTTTCAGAGGCACCACCCCCCTTATCAGAAAGTTAGCAAGACATTTCCAGTGATCGGCTAGCCAACGAGTTGACAGAAATTAATAAGGAATAACCTGTCAAGAAAGTCATTAAGTCTATATTTCTTTTACTTTTGTACTACCCTATTTGTATATAAATTTGTGTGTGTGTTTAATCTAGTAAGGAAGTGACAAAACATTGGCATGCTAATCTGGCTTATCTGTAATTGAGGTCAGGAAGGTGGATGGAAGAATGTTCAAACTATTCATAGTGTTAGCTTTATTCTTCAGGAAACAATCACCCTGTGTGTAGGCTTACTGCATATTTGTAATTGGTACCATTAGGAAAGAGAGTGAGTTACTGTCTTATCAGAAATTGATGACTGATATGTTATATAGTTCTCATAATTTTTATGTTTTCTTCCTCAGCAGTAACTTACTCACGCTAGAAGACTACGCAGTGTTGAATTAAAAGTCAGAAAAGATTATAATGTATACACAATAAAGCCACTAGCTCACTCTCTCTCATGGACCATCTCCGATCATCCTTACTTTCATATACAGTATGTTTTTCAATTTTTTTTCTTGGAGTACTAATTTTATAATTTATATTTAGTGAACAGCTTTTTAAGCGAACAGCTGATATTATGTCCTCTGAGGGGTACTTAGAAGCTGGATATGAATACATAATAATTGATGATTGTTGGATGTCCAGACAAAGAGATGATAATGGACGGTTGCAAGCTGATCCAGACCGTTTTCCAAGTGGTATCAAAGCATTGGCAGACTATGTAAGTATAATTTTATATATTAAAAAATTTGTATAGACTTTTTTGAAAAGAAAAACTCTAGAATATTCGAAGTTATTGCAAAAATATTTCTCGACTTTTCACATAAGTTGAAAAATAACTGCATATCAAATAAGTGCCATGTCTTGTCATATTTTTATGTGTGTGACTTTGGATTATATTTGTTATATATATTAATTCACTCATTGGATGAATATTATAAATACTGCAGAAGGCCTCTGATATAAAGAGTGGTTTTTAAATAAATTTAAAATTTGGCTATTTAATTATTCTAGCTGTTATTAGTGTGGTTTTAATTATATATATATATATATACGAATTAATGATAGAAACGTGACATCGTAACTCACATTGTATATTTGGATAGGGTGTAAGGATAGAACATGTGGGATAAAGTTGGGAAATTCGCTTTTAATTCACAAGCTCGGCATAGAAATATGCTCAGAGAAAGCTGTGTGATCAGCGTAGAGAGGAATAGAAAAAGAAAGAAGGACTGAAAATATTAGGCATCGCTGGATATATATATATATATATATAATATATATTCAATATATATATATATTAATATCTATTCTTACTTTCTATAATATATATATATATATATAATATATATATATATATATATATGGGATAAGTGGCGAAGTCACGCATTTCAATATTTCTATCTTTCTTTCTTTCTATAGGTTTAGAGCGCTTGAATTTTACATTGATATAAAATGCTGGGAAGAGTTTGCAGTTTATTTTGTAGATGGTGTGAGAGGACAGACAGAGGTTATGTTTTCCCTAATTTTGTATGTAGTGCTGTTGGTAGGATTCTGGAAGGTTGTGGTAGGTGGGAGTGTTGGCAGACATGGCATCTGTTTCTGCCACACGGTCTGCAGCCAATTGTGGGTGTGGAGTCTGACCAGTATATTACTGAGGTTGGGTGGGTGCCTAAAGGCAACCCTTGGACAGGTGGGTAGTATGGTTGGGAGGATGTTCTTCATGTCAGGGTTGGATTGTAGTCCAGTGTAGGCAAGGTGGAGGAAAGAGTTGAGTTTACGTAGTCCGGGGAAGTAGGTAGTGGTTAGAGGAGGACTACGTTCTGTATGATGGTTAGGGGTGGGACTGACTATTTGGGAGGTGGAGAGGGCACGGGTTATTTGCTTTTGGAGGAGGTCTATGGAGTAATTTCAGTTGCAGAAAGCATTGAATGTGCAGTCGGTATAGGATGCTAAGCTGTCCAAAGTAGAGCATATGCGGGCTCCCCTAAGGGCAAGACTTTAGGGGACGGATTGTTTGGTATGTTCAGGGTGGCAACTGGAAAAGTGGAGTTACTGAAGGGTATTAGTTGGTTTTATGTGGACAGAGGTGGTAATGAGGCCTGAATTTAGTTGGATGTCCACATCAAGGAAGGTGATGTTAGTCGGGGAATTTAGTGTTGAGGTCGTTGGGGAAGTCTGTGAGGGCATCTTGTCTGTGAGTCCATAGCATGAAGATGTCATCTATGAACCGGAACCAGGTTAAGGGTTTCAGTGGAGAGGAATTTAGATGATATTGTTACAGTTGACCCATAAACAGGTTGGCATAGGAAGGAGCCATCCAGGTGCCCATGGCAGTGCCGCTGATTTGGTGGTAAATTTTATCTTGGAAGGAGAAGAAGTTTCTAGTGAGGACAAACTGATTGAGTGCTATCAAAAAGTGGGTTTTTGGGAGGGAATTTGGAGGCCTGCAAGACAGGAAGTGTTCGAGTGCCAACAGGCCACTGGTGTGGGGGATGTTGGTGTATAGGGAGACAACATCTACAGTAACCAATAGTGTGTCCCACAGGAGTGGTGTAGGTAATTCACGGAGGCAACAGAGAAGGTGTGTCTTGGATGAATGATGGGAGATTTTCCACCATTGGCTGGAGGAAGTCATCCACCAAAGCGGAAATCCTTTCAGTGTGGGAATTGTAACCAGTGACAATTGGGCGGCAAGGGACCCCAGGTTTGTGTATCTGTGGGAGAAGGTAAAACGTGGGTGTTCTGGGGCTTTTTGGGGTGAGGAGCTAGATCGAGGCGGAGGATAGTTTTTGAAGAGGGCCATGAGTCCAAACAAATATATATATATTTTTCGGAGGCACCGCCCCCTTCATCAGAAAGTTAGGAATACATTTCCAGTGATGGGCTATATATATCTGTCTCCCTCATTTACTATACTAATATCCAATGCGCGTGACTTAGTCTTGTTACATACGTTTCATATATATATATACAAGAGAGAATAATGCATACAATTAAAAAATTTAATTCATTTTGTAATCTATCTCTCAGAGTGGTTGTTAAAAATGTACAGATGCCACCAAAACTTAAAGTATCAACTCTCATCACAGATTTTTTGTTACGACGAGGCTATATAATCCTAAATATCCCTTAACATTGTTCACAGTAATATTATTACAACAAAACCTCCATTAAACAAATATACTTCAACATAAATACACCTCATTTTTCCATCTCACACTTATTTTCCCAATTAGTTATCCATATTATTTATGGAAAAGTAGCTAAAAGAAATTCTATTTACCAGCCATCATCATTGAACACTTCTTCCTCTAAATGCACAGTACACAATTCTGTAGAGCTAATCTATATATCTCTGATTAAAGAGGAAAAGGAGGGAAAGAAGACAAATAGAGAATAGTTATTGACTCATTATTGTTGTGGTATTGTCAATGTGGCGGATTTTACAAAATAAAATGGTTGTTGTTGATTGTATTTTCACTTCTTTTTAGCATTTAACCCATTCAACTAAAATGATGTGATGTTCACGTCCTTTCGGAGTTGGGCCTTTAAATCCATTGGCGTGAATGTCACACGCCGAGTATATAGTTGCAGATATTCATTTACCTTTCAATATATCTAACAGAGGACACTTGTGTTATCCTGATTGATTTCTTGTGACACTGGAAGAGTGATTTTACTATTGTTTTTCTCATCAAAACTTACTTTTTATCCTTCTTTGTGTTTGAAAATTAAGGAAATAATACATGACCGGGTATCAAAAGTGGCATATTGTTTGTGGTTTGATTAGTTAATAACTAAGCACATAATTAGTGTTAAATATACATTTGTTATTAGCATGCCAGCTTTGCTAAGCTGAGGAATAGTTTTGTTCCTATAACTGGTCAAGGAGAAACTGTGTTGGGGCTGATAAAAGGATTTATGACTTGGATTGTTTCTGTGACCATACAAGGAAGGGTCAATCTTTTGTTTGGGAGGGAGTAGTGAAATACCACCCCCACAGCACTAAACATTCTGGGCAATAAGATCATGTTTCAAAGGATCCTTACCAAATTTCAATGTCATGATGATTTTTGCTACTTTTCCCATACAAGGAAGGTATACAAGTCTTTAAACTTGATAATTACTTGTATAGCTAGAAAGCCTTTGTTTCATAATTCTGACAAAATGAGAAAATTGTACAGTTTATCAAACAGTCTTATTCAATAGCATGTCATGTTGTCTAGTTTTTTTCTTATATTGTTTGTATGTTTATTACAGGACAGCTCAATTAGATCTGATTTTGCCAACCCAGCTGCATTTTTAATTTCCCTCTTTGTATATCTTTTAATTAGATCATCTAATGTTTCTCCAATGTATAGAGTAGGCCACTTTTTTCCTTTAATGCAAGGACAGAAGGCATTTGTAACACCCACTATTCAATTAAATATATTGATGGGCAAGATAAATGATGAAATGCTTCTATAAAATCATAAAGACATTTTATTAAAATTTTTGTATACAAGGTCGTCTTTCTCGTCAGGGGCCTTTCAGAAAGGACACTCCAGTGATGTATTATTTATGAAAACCCAGTGCTGAAATATGTATGTGACCAAAAACAAAAACAAAAAGCAGGAATGTTTCTTTCCTTACATGTTTTGCGCCAGGAGTCAGGGTGGCTCCCAGGATCCGATGTTGACCTTGAATACAGGCAGCGCTAATTCCCAATCTTAACCCAGTGGCTACGATCTTACTATTGAGCTAATTACACAGCCAAGGGTAACAGAATAGTCTTCTGGTACCTGGACTGGATTATAATATTTAATTGCCTTCAATTTAAAGACAATTAGCATAAGAGTATTTCAGCGTCTTGCTGTTGCTGTCACCTCCCACATCTGGTGTTCTGCACCAGGGTGAGGGATTTCTCACCCCCACACTTTATTGCGTAGCCTGCCGTGTTACAAGATCACTGTAACCACCCAGAAACAGTCACTTTAAACAGCTCTACATAAGTATTTTAATATTCTTGAAACTGCATGTTACAAGTTACCTCCAATCGAGAATTCACTGTTGACAGCTGTCTCGCTGGCAGATGTGGATCCTCGATTTAAGCAATTTCATGTCCATTTCTTGTCAAGCGCTGATCATCTGCCATAACCCATGTTGTTATTCAAGGATCACATATTTTCATTATTATAATGTTACCATACACATTGAAAAATTTATGACATTTGGATTTAATATTATATTTTATATAAATTATAAAGTTCTATCTTTATATAGTCTCTAGACTTACTTGTCTAGTACAAATTCAATTTATATCTAAGTTGCTATAATTGTAAGATACATTGTAAGATATATTTGCTTGTTTTTCATACAACAATCATCAGATGGAAACTACTTCAATTAACAAAAGTCTTCCCTTTTATAAAAGAAGGAAAATTATAAGATTCATTTTATATTGATTAGAGACAAAAAGTTAAAGTCAACAATTTTTAAGTACAATCTTTCTGCTTTCTTTTATTTGACTTTCACACTACCATACAATTTTTGTTTGGGCTTTACATTAAGAACTTGCATGTACCTGCCTAGCGGCATGTGTTGGTGATCTGATGTCAGTTTCGTTCAAAGAAAGGCATTAAATTTACCTTGTTAAATACCCGCAACAGATCCCCCTCTGTTTTGCTGGATTACATACGCATTTCTATCATATGCTCTCCAAATAGTGAATTTGCATGAGCTTAGCATTTCTATTATTCTTAATCAATACATTGAGTAGTCTACATTTTGGGATTGTGATGATATATCAATATTTTCCAAGATTGATTTCAAATTCTCAACTTCGAGGATTCATTTGTGCTCCTAACTTCTATGCCCTCTTTATTTATTGCCCAAATTTATCTATTCACATAAATTTTTTCTTCCTGAATGTCACATTAATCCTCACTTAGATTCTCATTGTCGTAGAAGTTTTCCTCCTCTCTAACAGTTGTAAGGCTCCTGATGTTTTCCCCTTTTTCTCTGAAATTAACTATCTCCCAATTAACACGCTGGAAACATCTGTCTTCTAGTTTACCCAAAAGTACACCTGACTTCAGATCTATGCATCTGAATCTGGGTTAACAAGGTTTTTATTATTAAGCATTTAATATAGCCTGTTTGCATACACGCTCGGACCTTCTACCTATGGCTCCAAGAACACGCAAATTCACTGTTGTTTTTAAATTTCCAACTGATTTCGCTACTCGAAGCCCCATATCAAAAGTGGCATTAATCCTTCAATGCCCTACGCTACACTCATTTGAATTAACTTAGCTGTGATTAAACGTAGTTGATTCATTTTCATATTCTTCTAATAAATCGTGTTTGTCTACTAACGTCTGTAATACACCAATTATAGATCCCCTTAGCTTTCTCTCATTTAGGGAATAATTTTGTTTCGGTAAAGTCTTAATTAGTTAAAAGAATCCTGCAACATTCCTGGAATTTGACTGTCCCCAAAGTATTTTGTCGGTAAAGGACTTCCTCCCCATGATTGGGTATCATTCGTCTTATGAACCGCTGGCCCTTCTGCATTATGATGTTCTGGTTTGTGTTTTACCCATGATCTTCGATTGATATGTTCATTCCCATGTGATCTGAAATTGTTACCCAGATTTCGATCATGGAAGCTTCCGGCATTTCTAAAATTCCCTGTGATATGTGGAGGTCTCGTATTCTGCATATCTGATAATGTCTCATTTTCCCCGCACAAATGAAGAAAATTTATAGCGTCTGTGAAAGTTTGTACCAGTTGATTGAATAAGTGACCCCCAATTTTGGTTGGGAAATGTGTGCCTATGATTTTAACCAATGTCGCTTCCTCTAACGGATGGTCCAGAAATCTATTTTGCACAATGGCTTCAACAAAATATTGCTCGTATATGAACTTTGATAGTCGGGGATTTTATTTTCCCTCGTTTATGTATTTCATGTAAGAGGCTTGTTTTGTGTGGCTCCAGTACTTTCTCAAGAACATTTTACTATTGGCATTTAAGGTTGCTTCCATCCATTTAACAATATTTCTCTCTAAACTTTGCTTAAAGACTAGCGCCTTCTGAGAAGGGTAGATTTATGGTTAGGACAGCAAGCCCAGGGGCACTACGAGTTGAGATATAAGCGGAAGAGCATCGCTTAGCAACATCCATCAATAGGCTACATGACTCGTACATTGAATAGACAACGTCCTCACGAGGTTGCAATCAGCAGATGTAATATCGCTGCTGACCAACTCCTACTCCATTAATACCACCACAGCTAAAACCAGCCTCATACAGAAACAACAATGGTAACTAGCATTCCTTCATACCCAGGCCAATTGTAAAATTCGTTAAGCTTATAAGTTTGATGAACTCGTCCATATTTTTTACGTCCTTTAATAAGAGAGCCTGATTTAAGTCCTCCGCATTAGATATGCCAGTTTTTCTTCTTCTCCCATGGTTTGGTTAACTGCTCGACACAATGCGAACACTTTTTGTATGTATGATTGGACGCTCTCACCACTTTTCTAAGCTCAGTACTTCAGCTCTTCTGTTACCCATCGAACGTGTAGCTCAGAATTACCATAGGTTATCTTAATTTCTGCCTGAAATGTTTCCCAACTTGTCTTCCACATTTTCCAACCAGTCTTGCGGTTCCGGCCAGGCCCACTGTGTCGTCCCACTTATTAAATTTTAAGACGCATTGATAGCCCTTGATTCATTTCCCTGAATCTTGTCCAGCGTTTCCTGTGAAGATGCATATGCTGGTGCGCTTCTTTTTTTCTCATTGCATCGCACTGTGTTGGATTGGAATTGGGTGCAAATTAAAAACTCAAACCTTGGAAACTCCGGCTTTGTCAAGGCCTAATAGTAGCCAGTGTGATAGTTACTTGGCGCCTCCACCAGAAATGTCGTGTTTCTGTAGGATCGTCAGATACAGCAACACACACGCACGGCATTGTGTTTCTAGTGGACGTGGTCCCATGCGGACAAGTTCAGACCCTTCCCCAGATAGTTGGAACTTCGTAAACAAAACAAACCCTGTGACGTCGCAAATGATCTTTTTCTGTTGAATTTGTAAATATAGGCTGAAATGAAGGAAAATCCTCTGCTAACTAATCTAAATGGCGAAATAGTTAAAAATTTCGTTAATGTGCAAAAATGGACAGCCAGAAAAATATACAAGTATTTAAGTAAAATACAACAAATATCGGTTGATGCAGACCTTCAACAGGCATATGAAGACTAATCTATTACTTCAATCACATGGGAAATAAAATTATTATAAATTTTACTAAGTAAGGTTGAAGTTTATTAAATTTTAAAAATAAGCCATCTGATCAAAAATAGTTGGAAAACTAGATGATCATATATCCTGGATTATAAGACTGTCAATATTGAGAAAAGACGCTGTCTTGGTTTTAATATTAAGTGAATGTACAAAATATTACAGTTTATAAACTAATATGAATTTGTAATGACTATTATATTTTATAAATAAATATTTTTATCTCTTATTTTGTCTTATGGTTATGTACAAGTTGTATACTATTTATTATTATTATTACTATTATTTCTTTTATCCTCACTATTGTCATTCTAAAAAAAAATTGGCTATTTGGAAAAATATTAATTTATTATGTTCAATAAAAGAATGGTGTACTAAGTGGTCCCTTGTCTACATAAAAATAGACTTTGAAATAGCCTGCATATCAGGTGTTAGAAAAGTATTCCCAGACGCACATATTTCTGGCTGTGGATTTAAATAGTGTTTATGGCGAAAGATACAGTCCTTAGGACTAGCTATAGAGTACATAAACAAGGACATAAGGAAAACCTGTAAGAAATGTGCAGCCTTAGCGTATCTATCTACGGATTTGGTCAGAGAAACCTGGCTGATTATTATGGAGGAAGCTCTGAATACAGAAAAGCTAATTTTATTTCTAGATTACCTCGTTGAGCAATGATTAGAAAATTCATTGATTCCAATAGAAGTATGGAATAATAACCACCAACGGCACAGAGTCAATAATGTCGCGGAAGCATGGAATTCAAAGTTGACTTCCTTAGTCGGGAGACCAACGCCAAATGTTCATTATTTCATTGGCAAATTGAAAAATATAGCTCTGGAATTTAATTTAAAAATTTGAGCCACAGAAATGGGTGAGTAAGGATATAAAAAGCACAAAAAATGCATGGAGGTGGACTGAAGAATATACAATATTCTTCAGAATTTAGAAGAAGCAAGAGATTTAAAAAAATTCTTAAATGCATTAGCTTTTGTCACCAAATTAGAATAAAATGTAAGGTTTGCGACTTTAATAAAAATAAATAAAAACAATAAAAGTTATATAGATAAAATCCCACAAGCACCTTGGTATTTTTAAACTAATGCCGAAATATGCATTGCCGAATCCCAAGTGTGGGAGCAAAATTTGAGGGAAAAATGCACATTTTAAATCCTAATAATTGTAACAATGACAAACTATCAATTACAATATTTAGGATAAAAATTAATAATAATAGTAATAATATCAAATAATAATAAGGTAATTATAAAATGGAGTCAAACTATATAAAATTTAGTACATAACTTACATAGAATTGTCAATACATGTAGTACATAACCGTCAGGGAAAATAATTGTTAAATTATATTTTATTGAACTTAATAGTAATTACAAGTCCAGAAATGTTTCAAAAATGTTATACAGTGTACATTTCCTTAATGTTTAACGGGACAGTTTGTTTGGCTATTTACATTATTATGATTTGGTTAATTGTAATTATTAAAAGTTATTGTTGTGTTGTGGTATTCAGTCCTAAGACTGGTCTGATGCAACCCTCCATGCTAACCTATCTTATGCAAGCCGTTTCATTTCCTTATAACTAGCACAACCCACATCCTCCCTAATCTACTTAGCATTTGCATCCTTCGCCTCCCTCTTCTGTTCTTACCCCACACACTTCCCTCTAATGCTTATTTTACAAGACCCTCGTGTCTTAAAACGTGGTCTATTAATCTATCCCTTCTCTTAGTCAACGTCCTCCATATTGTTCGCTTTTCCCCTATTCTGTTTAGAACACCCTTGTTTGTCATTCTATCCACCCAACTGATTTTCAGCAGTCGCCTATAGCACCACATTTCAAAGGCTTCTATTCTTTTCCTTTCCCCAACACCTATTGTCCACATTTCACACCCATACAATGCCACGCAAACATTTTTAGCAATGATTTCCTAATATTCACACTTATATTACCCAAAAGTAAATCCCTCTTTTTCGCCAAAGCCTTACCTTGCCTGTGCTATCCTACTCTTTATGTCTGCTACACTTCTACCATCCCTAGTTATTACGTTTCCCAAGTAGCAGAATTTCTTACCTTGGTTTTGCCTCTATTAATCCTCATATTGAATTATTTCTCCAGGACAACGTTTGTACCATTTATTATGGTTTCCAAGTGTTCTTCTGACTCTCCTAATACTAGAATATTGTAGGCAAAGCGTAAGGTTTTTACACTTCCTTTTCCATATTCCGTTTTAACTTTCTTCATCGCCTGTTCTATATATATAAGTTAAATAGTGTGGGCGACAGACTGCATCCTTGTCTTATCCTTCTTTTATTATGGCTTTCTATTCTTCTATTCTAATTACTGCTGCCTGTCTTCCTTATTTTATTCCAGTGCTCTTCAAAATCCTTAATAGCGTGTTCCAGTGTTAAAACGTACGATTGCTTATATTCATATGTATACATAAATGAAGTATTTTCTTTATATACTTGTTGATTCATATGGTATGACTGCAAAGAACATGGGTGACCAGGGGAAGGGGCTTGCTATGTCTGCAAAGAGCTCGGATGAGGGGGAAAGGGACTTGTGGTAAGGGGTGTCAATCATAGTGTGTCTGCTGGAAAAACTACACCAATACTCACTGCTAGAAGTTATAGACGTTTATTTAACATGAAGCGCTGTACAAAGGCTCGAACTGCTTTGGGGTCCAGTACAATTTATACATTCATGGAATGGAATATTCCAGAAACAGAACATTCTCGAAACAGGAAGTACTAGAAATGAAAGGTAAACAAAGTAAACAAATAAAAAATGGTTGCGTCAAGTGGGACTCATACTTGAGTCCACATCGTGCAGTTTAGTTCTGTAGCCATCCCACCGTCACGTTAAGTAGTCACGGCAGTCTCTAGGAGATAGTCGCAGTAACAATGCCCCCTGACTACCTCTATTTAGAGAAAATATCAAATATCTTCCAACTTACCGGATATATTTATATCATTTCCAATTTCCTCCCAGGCTATTTCGCGAATGTATTGATCACATTACTTAAATGACTTAACATTGTGTATAAATTCCAATTAATAACGCTCTATTTTATAATAAAATAATTAATTTCTATCCTCAAGTAGTACCGTTTTCCGTCTGCAAAGTATTTCGATACCGTACTGAACGAAATATCCTAGTCTACATCTGTGTAGATATCAGCCATTCATTATCCCTTATTTCCAGAAAAAGTAAATCCAAAACCTTTCCCGATATACTAAATATAGTATCCGCGTGGAGCAGCCATAACTAGAGGCATTATAACAAAATAAAAATATTTTACAGATACTGTTTGATTTATAAGAATAATACCGTATTGTACTATTAAAGATGTTCGTATATTAAAACCATATATGTGTACTCACTTGCTTGTTTTGCTCTAAATACGTAACTTATGAAAGAGATTCAAGTCCATGTATTTAGGTACGCGTGATTAAATAATAATAAAAGGAGCTAACTGAGATACAAATCTTGGTTGATACATTTTTAATTTGATCGAATAATTACTTATGAAAATAAAATTAATTTGAAAAAGTATGCATTATAATAGTGATAACACGTCTACTTGTTCTTTTCTCATTTAATTTAGGTATATTTTCGGAAATTAATGACTATGTTGTGGAATCAGATAGCACTACAAGTGGGTGGTAAACTGTAGAAACAGTTAGTTGAATAAACGTCTAACAATAAATAAACAGTCATAGGGGTTGGACACACTAATATGAACTCCTACATTTACACTGTTTGTTGATTAATAAGGAGTTTGACCACCATTTGCTTTTACAATTCGTCGCGGAATCGATTCTTACATTGTCTTAATAGTTTCCAACCTAATGTCCTCCCCCTCGTGTAGCAAAACATCAACCAATTGCCGCAACGATGTTGGAGGTGGAAATCTGATCCTCGCACTTTACTCTAAATCTCCCCATAATGGTTCAATGATGTTGAGATCTGGCTATTGTGCTGGCAAGGGAAGATGTTTGATGGCATTCTGATTCGCCACAAACCACGCCTGAACCTTTTTGCTGTGTATGGGATGTGGAATATGGCAGTGTCTGACATCAATATGCTAGTCATAGTTTATGATGTCGAGATATTCATTCAAAGTAATCCGGCCAGTTGAATACCACGACATAAACAGAATTCCCCCGTGCCTGACTGTAGGCTTCTTTTGGTGTTCTCCATACATAAACCCAGCCATTTGTAGGAAACAATGTAAATGATTATTCATCAGACCATACCACATTCTTCCCGTCAACGAGTGTCCAGGTTTTATGATCGTGACACCACTTATTTTGCAGCTTTGCTTTGGCTTCCTTTATGAATGGTTTCAAAATTGCAGCCCTTGATCAAATGTTAGCTTTGTGAAGCTCCTGCTGCACTGTTTTTGTTGAAACATTATTGTTCAAGTGAGTGTTCAGCTCTGCAGTCACTTTTGCTGCGGAAGTTTAATGTTGTCTGGATAAAATCCTTATTAATGTTGGTCTGTCTCTGTCAGTTAACTTCGGCTTTCGCCCACTATTCCTCTTCACTGATGATGTGTTACCATATTTTGTGGATACTGTCTCTCGTGAAACGTTAAACAATTGAGCAGTTTTGATCACAGATGCTCCCGCTAAGTTGTCCCAAGATTCACTTCCTTTCTGGCGCCACACGGCACTGCAATTGTTAAACTCAACAATATTTATGACCCCTCTGCTGCTGTTGTGAAGTGACGTTATACTGCATTGTAACAGTGCATATCATTCATTTATTACTATTCTGTGGCAGTGAATGTATGTCTTCTTCATATTCGTTAGTACAGTACAGGGATATTGGACAGAAGTTAAGAAATTCTGCTACTTGGGAAACGTAATAACTAGAGATAGTAAAAGTATAGTAGACATAAAGAGTAGGATAGAACAGGCAAGGAAGGCTTGCGCGAAAAAGTGGGATTTACTTACGGCTAATATATTGTTCGTATGGAGCATGGCATTATATGGGTGCGAAAGGTGGACGATAGGAGTTGTGGAAAGGAAAAGAATAGAAGCCTTTGAAATTTTGTGCTATAGGCAAATGCTGAAAATCAGATGGGTGGATAGAATCACAAATGAGGAAAAGCGAACAATATGGAGGATGTTGACGAAGAGAGGGATAGATTAATAGGCCACATTTTAAGACACGAGGGTCTTGTAAAACTACCATTAAAGGGAAGTGTGTCAAGTAAGATCAGATAAGGGAAGGAAAGGATGGAATATGCTAAGCAGTTTGGGTAGGATGTGGGTTGTGCTAGTTATAAGGAAATGAAAAGACTTGCACAAGATAGGTTAGCATGGAGGGTTACATCAGACCAGTCTTAGGACTGAATACCACAACAACAACACGTATACCTTAAATTACTCATGTCATCTTGTGAATTGAGTTAGTTCTTAGAGGTTCTAATGTATATCCTTTCCTTTTGTATAAATTTTGTTCAAAATCAAGAATTTCAACCTTTTTCCAATCAAGTGTAACTTGTTTTGCTTTGGATCTCTACCACTATTGTTGGACTATTGATGTAATTTTTGATGTTTTGACATTGTTGTAGTAAGTTTTTGTTTTTAAAAATCTGTCTTAATTTCACCTCCCTAGGGTTAATTTTCTGCACCTTTTTCCTCTACTATGGCAGTTTCATTACAAGCGGGAACCTTAAAACGATGCTTTACTGTGTTTCTTTCCATTATTTCATCTCCAGAAAGTCTGCTGAATTTATTATTGCTTTTGATTTATATGATGTTAACTTGAGTAAGCTTCATGTGCAAGTATTTGTATTTTTTTAAACTAGTAACTTTACAATTTTCAATAATACTTGCTTGTTTGGTTGTTCTTGACTATAGCTAATAGGTTGTTGATAATATCATTGTTTGTATGATATTGGTTGGGAATGACACATATTGGGCACCAGCATGTGTACAACAAGCCTCAGAAGCAGTTGGTGTTTCTCTTATAAATTTGATAAAAATCATAAGTGTTGTTCGTGTCAATTATAACTTTTTGATTTACTTTTTATTTGTCACTCCTGAAGAAGTTCTAGTAATAGGAACAAAATGTTGTGTCATGTTGTAGTTATAAAATATTGTTTAAAATGCTTACTAATTTGGCCATACTTATTCTCCTGTATTCTTTGAGATATAGTCAAAACAATTATCAAATTTATAATGTTATTGAATTATAAAGTGGAAGGTATGTCTTTTTAGGTTTCAAAGGCCAAAGGAAAATAGTGCTTCACTATAAATACATTAAAGATGCTGGGAATATTTTTTTCTATTTGTCCTTAGGTGCATGGTAAGGGTTTAAAATTCGGTATTTATGAAGATTATGGTAATTTCACTTGTGGAGGGTATCCTGGAATTATTGGCCATTTGGAAGTTGATGCTCAAACATTTGCTGACTGGGAGATTGATTATGTCAAACTGGATGGCTGTTATCAGGATCCAGAAACAATGAATGAAGGTAAACAAACTTAAATTCTCAACAGTTTATTATTGCTCATTAAATGGGGACAACTTTATATTGAAATACATTGTAATTTTTCTGGGGATTTAGAATTATTCTTTTTTTAAAAAAAATTGCTAGTCTACATGAATTTTAGAAAAACTATCTGCTTTAGTTAGAGAAGACAACATAAATGTTGAGCTTGTTTTGCATTACATTGAATTGTGTTAATTACAGCCTGATGTTTTGATAAAAACCTGTTCTGCACACACCCAGGCTTCACATTTCCTATTGATATTCAATGTATAATTTTACATAGACTTCTGAAAATAAAGAAAATCAATAAAGTGTAAATATTCCTCATTACTGTCATGAATTATATTTAAAATATAATCCTCCTGTATCAAATTATCTTTGTAATAAATCACTACTTAGCAGAACCTTTCCTGATAGGCTAAAACATGCAACAGTGGCATCTATGTTTAAGTTTAGTATTAAAAATAAATTTTGAAGTAATTCATTTTTATGGTTCTCAGTATTCCCTAAAATCTTAGTATTACCCTTGTGAATGAATTTGTGATCCAATGACAGCATGGCCAGCTTTGACATGGTATGTGTTGCAAGGCAACTTATGTGATGTACCGCTCCCTTCTTCCTGCTGTATAATGTAGACATTGTGATTCATATTATGCTGTTCATTGGGTGGGTTTTATGATGATGACAAGATTATATTGCAAAAAATTACAACTTGATTTTATGTAAATTTGACAATATGATATTTGTTTCCGACATTTATAATGAGCTCTATTCTCTAAAGGGTATTCGTGGCTTGGGAGAATAAATTATTAGCATGTTGGCAAAATGGTAACTCATCCCAGGAGTTTACAATTCCTTGGATTAACCTTGGGGGAAGTGTGGCGGCTCTCTCTCTCTCGGTGTTGACTTCCTTGATCCAGAAGCTGTTGGCTGAAGAAGGTTGGCTGTTGTGGTTGAGTTACATCCTAGCCTGATGATTTCTGGGCTTCAAGATGGCCCAGCATAAATCTCAAACAGAAATACTTGTGGGCTGCTAAGGCCGAAAACTTTCCTTGTATTGTACTGCTCCCATCCACCATTTCATCACCTCGTTTTCCCCCTTCCAGAGCCGTAATCTACCAATCACATTGTATTTCTCAGGGGAAATTATTCCCTTTCTTTGGTCTTTCCCCAGTGCAAAAAATATAGTTTTCTGCTGGCACCGCTTCCTTTGGCTTTTGTATTCAGATTATCCTTGTCTAGCCACCGCAGCATCTCGACATCTTTGGCTTCGTCCACTTTCCACTCCAAGGTTAAACCTCGGAAAAGCCCACTATTTAGGCATTTCCCCCACTAAATATCGTTAGAATTTTGAACCGTTACAAATCTTAAACAGTGTTATCCACCCTTATCCACTCAGCCATTTGTAGTACACAAAAGTCTCTGTAAATAAATTGAATCAGAACAGTTATGATTATCTAGCACTTCTGCCATTGTAGAGTGGCCTGCACTTCAACGCAAATAGTTTCCATCACCCTGCCCAGAAAGAAGCTGTTCTTAAGATGTTGATACACGGAGCTCGGGCAATTTCCGACGCTGAAAACCTTCCAGGTGAACTAAAACACCTGCAAGACGTCTTTTACAAAAATTTGTTACTCAAAACGCCAAATTAAAATTACATTGGAACAAATGGAAGAACAAAAAGCACCCGATCTTAACCCAATAGAGAAACTAGTTTTCCTGCCTTACGGGGGCCCAGCAACAAATAATATTGGTTGAATCCTGTCGGAAAACAGGAAAAAAACTATCTTCCATCCACAAAGGAAGACTAAAGAATTATATCAACCAGTCAAGGACAAAGTAGGACTCTAGGTATTTATATGAGACACAAATACATTGGGCAGACAATACAGATGATAGAAGAGCAGAACGCCAAACACAAAAGTGATATCTGCCTGATACAACCATCGAAATTGGCTGTAGCAGAGCATGCCATAATGACAGGCCACAAAATTCAGTTCCAGGAAACTGAAAGACTGCACATGACATAAACATACTGGGACAGTGTTATAAAAGAAGTAGTGGCCATATGAACAACACAGGCTGTTCAATCGGGACCCATGTTACCAATTGAGTAAAGCCTGGGAACCAGCTCTACCACCCACTACCAATTATGGGCAAGATGGAACAACCAATCAGGAAACTACAAATACACTGGATCAGACTGTAGGAATGTAGGAATCACAGCAGGTACTTCACCTGAAGATGGCAATGGGGCTAGTTGCCTATTCAACGATATCACCCAGTTGACATCCTGAGAAGACTACAAATTTTTTATCAACTTATTTATTAAAATAAATGATAAAAATTATTGATATTCAGGAAGATGAAATTCTAACCAGTTATGATGTTTCACTTAGGCTTGAATAGATACGAACAACCAACTGTACTCCTTTTTTCTCATTCTGGGATAAAAGTTGTGCCAAACAGCAAAGCTTTACACTTACTTGGTTAGGGCAACCGCATGATAAGAGGAAGGTCCCAGGTTCAATTCCTGAGTCCAGTCAACATTTTTTACATTCTTATCTTCTAAATAAAACATCTCTGGAGATATGCTTAACATAGAGCTTGGAATGTAGATTGAAAAATATTACCTTTTATTTCCACCCATCACAATCTTCCAGAATCCCACCAAGAGCATGACCTATAAAATTAAAGAAAATATAACATGTTTCTCCAACCATACATTCAACTGCACACACTTTTATTGGTCAGACAAATAGATCCCTGGATTAACAACTACAGCACCACAGTCAAACACAATTCCCAATAGCTGTCCTTGCCTGGAACCACAGCAATAATAATTTCAACTAGTGCTTCACACTCACCCTCCTCAAAGCCCTGCCCATAATTGTGCAAGTACATGTCTACTCATTTCTACTTGTTTCTGAGGGATCGTGAGATTTAATAACACAAACATGTAGAGGTTATATGTGTTTATTTAACGGCAAAATGCTGTACAAAGCTCATACTGCATAAGACTGACTCCAATTCGGAATCCAGTACAATTTATACGTACATGGAATATTTCAGAAGCAGAACATTCTTGAAACAGAAAGTAAGCAAATAAAAATGGTTGCATCGGGTGGGACTCAAACCCCAATCTAGATTTCTGCAGTCCAGCTTGATATCACTCTGCTATCACTTCAGGTCCTGAGATGTGGCAATATGTATATGTTAAGATGTGGATGTGTTTGTTTGCGCGCGTTAATATGTGCTTGTATATGTGTGTGTTAATATCTCATTGTATGTTTGTGTGTGTTAATATATTGATGTATATATGTATACATGTGTGTGTCTATGCATTTGTTTGTGTGTGTGTTAATATGTTGTTGCCAGTCATTAATATATGGGTGCTAGGCACTTTTACCAAAGGAAATTGTAAGAAGATGATTATTTTTAAAATATACATCCATTTATTTCAAGCAAATAGTTTATATCAAAATTCCTCAGTTCATGGTCACCAATTATATGCAACCTCCATCAGCAGTACCTTGCCAAGAACTGAACTGCTCTCTGTGATTCTCATGCTATTACTTCTCCAAATGGGAAGCCATGCATTTTGCCAACTGTAAATCTACAGGTATAACCCCATGGCTAAACTAAAATTTTGATTAATATAAGTCTCAATGTAACCTATGAGTAACTTAAGTGAACTACATGGGTGTAAGCCCATATTTTCTATTTAAACCACTAAATTTTACACTATATGGGACTTATAATAGCGTATATTGTAATCTACTCTTTATTGAATGTAATGACTTCAATTTAATTTTAAATAAACCATGTGTATTGTAAGGGTTCTATCTGTTCATCACAAACATTTCATGAACATGCAGAACTAAGTTGTTTTGAATGACAATCCCTTGATCGTGGACACAAGTAGCAACATTTTCCTGTACCCTCTTTAAACACTGTAAATTGTTGGTGGAATCAACAAATTTATCCTGAATTTTGATCTAATATTTCATGGAACATAAATGCTCTTCATTTGTTTGTGTTGAAGAGGTTTAGCTAGTTCTGTTGGAAGTTGTTTTTGAAATTTTCTGTGGTGTCTAAACACCTCAGGGTTATTTGTTTTACACAAAATGCACAGACATGAAGTTTTATGACAAGCGTTAGTGAGTGATTCTATAAAAATTGCTGCATTAGTGATTGTGTAAAATTGTGATATTTCTCCCACATCTACTAAGGTTTTATATGTCTACAAATATATCATTTTTTAATTCACATCTGTTGCACCCGACAGTAATGTATTTTCTAAAATCACACAGAACCAGGTAATACAGGAAACAGATAATGGAAACAAGGAAAGAAAAAATCACTCCAATAAGTTTTACCTGCACTAGTACTCACATAGGACCTGGCAGGCATCAGTCATACACAGGCAAAAAAACAAATTTATTATAGAAAATTAAGCTAAATTTCAGTATCATAAATTTGTTTCATATTCTCTGTCATTTTCTCACTACTATTTGTTTCTTCCCTCATACAATGTATTCCCTCACTATTATTAATAGTTTGTAACAGAAAAGGTAATTCAATTTCTATTCCTATTTACACTATCATTCCCTGTATTCCTGTGACATTCCCTTTTTCCAAAATCTAACACTACCTTATGTTTGACAATCTAATCCAGTCTTAATACTATGGGCACAAGCAGAGTTTTAATTACCATACACCTTATAAATAATTCCTGCCCTTTAACTTCAACTTTCACTAAAATTTGTTTACTACTATTTACATAAATATGAAGGGAATAGTAAATAAATAGCTACTGTTTTTAGACTTATAATTCCCATATCCCTCTTCATACCAGACATTGTGTCTCCAGTTATTATCATTACTATTCCACCTACATTTTCCCTTTGATTTCTTATTTATTAACTTCCTGATTTCTCCTCTCCCATGTCTCCCCAACACATGATTGGTGTCCCTCCTCTTTTTCCACATCATTCAAAATTTTCAAATTTTAACATCTCAACTACAGATTTTTTCCCTTCCCTAATGGGCTTAATTATTTCAACCTCAAAGTAAAACTTAATTCTGATTATCAGTTTCTCTTCAGATAAAGGGGTACCTGAATACTGTATTTATTCTTATTGATCTTTGTTATCCTTATATCTCTCATTAGGTAAAGTTTCAATGATAACCTTTGCTTGTTCTGATCCCAAAATATTTCAAGAAACTTTTTCTTTAGTAGCACAAAATTTCTTTCTACAATCAAATCTAACCAACTTACAATATTTTCCCCTAGACAGTGTATCATCACCTTCACTTCGCTGTGTTCATGAATATTAGCAGACAAAAATATTTTTGTAAATAAATGACTTTGGATTTTTACTATTCTTATTAACATATTATGGCAGCCTCAATTCCAGCCTTAATTTGTTTGTATTTTTTATATTATATTTTATACACATTCTTAAGAGATTTTTCTAAGATCAATATCAAATTCCTCTCTACACTATTGTCATTGCTGCACCAAACTTACATTTATCATTATCAAGTTTACATACTCTGTAAAACAATTCTACTTTATCCTCTACATATTTTCAAGCAAATTTTTGCTAACTGATTGCATATTATCATAAGCTTGATCTGTAACATGCTGCAGATTTGGATCTATGACTAATCCTTGCTTTGGATGTTTCTCATTACATTCCTCACTTAATCTTCTCGTGTCTTTTACCCTGTATTTCAATCTTGTCATGCAGCAGCTGTACTTCATTGTTTGAATCAGCCTTCAGATCATTAAATTTATCATTGCTTTTTAATATATATTTTCATTTCATTAAACTCTTCCTTTTGCTTATCAAATCTAGCACTAAATTGTTCATTCAAACTATAAAGTTTATCAATTTTACTTTTTGATATCTAACCTCATTTCATTAAATTATTCATTTTGGTTATCAAATTTATTATTCAAACACAATAATAATTGATTAAGCTTACTGTCCTCTACTTTCATCTCAGGCTCTAACTTTATCCCCTATAACAACTTCTGATTTCCCTTCAATTTCAAAATATTTACCCCACCTCTGATAAAAAAAAATAATTAAACAAAATGGAATTGTTTTTCCACAAACCTGTGTGTCCAAGTTGTCTTTTTATCTGAATCATGCAACTTTCGTGTTTTTTCATAAACACATTACTCTGTTTTTTAACACAAATCACACTTCTTGACATTTTCTTTCTTCTCTCATTCTCCAACAGTAATCTCAGATGTTTGTGACCTCACACCTTTTGCCAAAATGTAGCCAACTCCTATGCACTTACCTCAGTCCTCTAGAACGACTCCAAAGTTCAATTTTCGTTTCCCAGTTGGCTTACCAGAATATAATGCAGTGTCCGATCTGAGCCAGTGCTAATGTTTGAAGTATTATATTTCTCTTTACTGCTCAATTTTCTTGTCTATCCTCCAGTCATTAAACAAGTGTGTCCCTTGCACAGTAGAGAAAGAAGAAAGGATATGGGGATATGGGAGTGTTGTGAAGAAACTTTCCCTTCAAGCAACATGTGCAATGCTTCTGTCATTGTTGAAAGCATGTATTATATTCTGACAAATGGGATATAGACTATACTTATTAACTCTTAGCTTTCATGGATAAGTCTCTTGATGAATGTATTTTGTAGTACCAATGTTTTCAGAATTGCTTTTACATTACCAACTTGTCTCAACAAAGTTTGAAGGTAAACTGAGATCGGTCTACCCCCTCTACAATATCGGGGAAATTGTCTTCTGTGCATCATATTTACACATGACAAACAAAATCTCCACAGTTATTCTTCAACACATCCATTAAAATCCTATACATGGATTTAATATCATTGGATGTTTACCTGATTTAATTTTATATCCAAGAATATTACTTTGTGATAAAGTTTCATGTTTGAATAATTTATGTTGTTTCCTTCACAGGCTACCCAGAATTTGGTAATTTACTTAATCAAACTGGACGGCCCATGATTTATTCCTGTAGTTGGCCAACTTATCAAGAAGAATCTGGTATACCTGTGAGTATTACATAGAACTGCTTCCAAAAACATTTTCAACATATATTTTTTGGGCTAAAATTGTTTTTCAATAGCGTTTATTGAGAACATATCATGGAAGGTTTACATAACATCATGGTTTTGTCTAGGATATCTGAAAAATTTTAATTAATTTGGAAAAATAGAATTAAGGGCTTTTCTTTCTTCTGACTCTATAATTTTTCTTCAGTATATTCAAGACCAGTGTGTTGGATACATTCTCTTCTTCAATTAAATAAAATCTCAAATTCATAATTGGTGAAAAAATAAATATACATTTCTTGTGCTTCTTTCTGGCTTTTCTTTACTAAACATCCCACACTATATTCACATTTACTTTTTTGTCCAACCACACAAAGATGAACTCTGTCTCTGAAATTTCTAAAGTGTGAAGCCATGGGTTTGACTAAATATTATATAATAATACAAGTCAGAAAATGACGTAGTCAGACTAAGTAAAACAATAAGGAGAGGAAAGAAAGATAGAAATTTGGTGACTTACCTGAAGTGTTTAGTTGGCAGGTATGATGCTGAGTGTAGAGTTTGAATTTTCAGAGACAGCTGCCCCCTTCATCAGACAATTTGGAAAAGCATTTCAAGTGGCAGCCACTCGACTATCTAGACTTGACATTATTTAATTTAATATTTCCTTAATAGAATATATTTATTGAAATTTGTCCAATACACAATAATAATTAAAACAATTACTGTGGGAATTACTTAAGTTGATAATTTGGTCTAAATCTACACAACAGAAAGAGTAAACCTATAATGTTGCACACAAACTTTTCTCCGGATCGGGATGTACACCATCTCATGAGACTAGATGACTGAGGATCTGTATTTCATTGGCACAAAATAGACACTTCTTTGGGTTCAGTCTCAACCCTGCTGTATTCAAACACTTGAGTTCGCAGTTAGTGCAGATGGTCACTGAACCTGAAACTGAATGTTTCCGAGAAAACAATGGCATCGTCCAAATAGCAGACACACACAGTCCATTTCAAGTTGCACAACAAGTGTCCATCATTCATTTGAAAGTTTAATTCATAGAGTCTGTCTGGTGAAAGCGGTTTTCTCTCAATTGGCTTTGTACCACTTCTATCTGCCAGTAGCCTGATTGCAGGTCTGTGATGGAGAAAGACTTTGCTCCCTTTAGACAATCCAGTGTATCATCTATTCTTGGTACAGTAGAACCCCTCTAATCCATCGCCCTCGGGACTAGGAGCATGGTCGGAATGCAAAAAAGGTCAGATTATCCGAAAAAAGTAATTATTTATTTATTGCACAGTATGTACATAAAGTAAAAGTACATAAAAACTGATGTTGGTCTCTACAGTGATATTATAACGAATTATATTGCAAAAAAAAGCAGTTGTTTGTATTAAAAAAAACTTCAAAAAGGTAGCATAAAGATTAGGACGCCTACTTAGTGAAAAAGTCAGATGAAATTCTGGATTTAGCTGCAATGTTCCTCAATTTTTTGATTCACAAGATGTCCATCAGTGTTGATGCTGAGTTCTGCTCTATGTACTGAAGGCCAATTTCAAATGCATTCTTGGCCTTGGTGTGTGAAATCCTGGCAGAAGACTCGTCATCATCACTGCCAGAGTGTTTGTTCACGTTTTCTTCACAATCATGTTCCGAAACAGCGACAACAATTTCATCATCGTTAAGCACTTCACTGGTTTCGCTGTTTTTATGGCATTGGTCAATCCACTCCTCAACTTCACCAGCAGGGATTTTTGCAGCTAGGGTTTGAAGACTGTTAATGATTTTCTGTACATCGTTTGGCTCATCTTCGATCTGGTCAATTTTGGTCATAACTTCTGGCCAAAGCTTACACCAAGATTTTCTTAGTGTGTCAGGGTTCAGTTCTGCCAATGACTCAGCCATTGTATAGATAGCATCTTTAATATTGAGGGATCTCATGCCTTGAAAAATGTCACATCCTTCTCTTTTATGAGTTTTGTTCCCACTACGGTTTCATTTGAAGCAGCCAAAGTTTTGTTTGGAAGCTTTTTGTAGTTTAGCCCTGTCTCGTCTTGGCTAGGTAACAGTTCATTTTCTTCTACAATTTCTTGAAACTTCACAGAAAACTCCTTAGCTGCCTCGGCATCAGCAGATAATTTTTCACCAGAAATTGAAATAAACCGGATACCATGACGGGTTTTCCAGCGATCAATCCAGCCTTCACTTGCTGTAAACTCACTTCTGACGTGTAGTTTTTTGTGCAAAATTCTTGCCTTTTCTTTTATTACTTGGTCGGATATCGGAGCTCCCTTCCTTCTTTCTTGGCTGAACCACTTTCACAATGCACTATCAAGCAGTTCAAGTTTAGGCTTTTTCAATGTTTTTCGATTCTTAAGAGGATTTCCTCTTTGTATTGTCATTGTATTTGATTCAATGGCTTTATGATTTCTTCTCCAATCTTTAATTGTTGTAACGCCTAAATTCAGTTCCTTGGCAATTTTTGGAGTGATTTACCTTTGTCCAGTCTTTGTAGCACCGCTAGTTTTTCACTAAACGAAAGAGTAACGTGTTTACGTTTCACTTCTGACGTGTTGAAAACATATACACACACAACTGGAAACAAATACTGTACTAACAAACTCAAAGAAGACATACGTTCACTGCCACAGAATACTAACAAATGAATGATATGAGCTGTGACAATGCAGTATAACGTCACATCACAACAGAAGCAGAGGGTCATAAATTGCCAGAAATCTTGGGACTACTTTGCAAGCTCGACTTGGTCGGATTACGTGGAGCGTCGGACCATCCGAGGGCGGACGAGAGGGGTTCTACTGTCTTTTTTCTTGATCTTGTTAAGTCCCTTATAATCGACACAGAATTGCCTGATCCTTTTTTGTAATAAGTACGACTGGTGATGACCATGGGCTCTGTGATGGCTGTAACATTCCTCGACTAATTTCATCAGCTGATCCATGGTTGTTGCCATTAGCTTATGAAACATGAATTCGGTGTTACTCATCTCTGTGGAAAGTCTACAGCTGGGTGGATTTTCTTCTATGATAGGCAGATATTCTTGTGTTATTCACTTAGCAATAGTACAAATAGTATATGCCTAAGGGTAAACCTTATAACTCAATGTGTTTGAACAGGTCCAGCATATAAGGACTAGCACCTATTGCATCAGCATCATCAATGCATTCTGATTTGGTGGATAATTATCTCCAACCAATAGTGGGAAACTTTCCTTTCTTCATTTCTGACACCAACCATTTCATGCACTGTGTTTATGAACTTCCAAAACTACTTTCATCTGATGTACTACTATTTATTGTAGATGTTGTTTCTCATTAATCAAACTTCATCCACGCCAGTGGAGAGCTTAATTTATCGTCTTCCAAGTTGTCTTGCTAAGTTGAGAACTCTATGTTTTCTCTCTAACGGTTCTTGTTTTTTGAGTAAATTCTTTAATAGCACATTCAGTTCCTTCTAATACAGCTTCACAGTCCTTGGGAACAAGGATTAATCAGGACATTGACCTCATCCTAGCCTACTTTCCAGACTTTATTGGAAATGAAACATTCTGTTCAAGTATTGCATGGAATTATTTGCAATGTTATCTACATTGTAACCTATATATCTAGATATAATTTACTCTGCACATTCATTCTACAGAATCTTGTCAATTAAAGCTGTTAATTTTTATATGGCAGCATAAAAAACTATGGACATCAAAAAGACAGATAAAACTCTAGTAGTAACATATTAACTGTGTATGTAGAAAATAATACAACAAAATTAAGTTTCTGTCATTCTTATTTTAGCAATAAGTAAGACTTCATCATACTGCTTGTTAAAGGAGCTTCAAAATTTATTATGAGTGTTATTGTTCATTAATTCTTGGAGAGTGTTGCTCATAACTTGAGTCGAATCTTACTTCAACTCAATGACTCAAGTAGCTCAATCACGAGCCAACTGAGGGGCAACTTGGACAAGTGGCTCTCTCAGGAGCTGACCCAAGCAGATGATTCGCTCACAGGCAGTTCACTCAGAAGCCAACTGAGGCAGTTTGTTTGCTGAAGACTCAATGAGCAATTCCCTATGACTAGACAACTCAAGTAACTTGCTCATGGCTCTATGAATTGAACTGTGAGCCATAACTCTATCTACTGAGTTATTTTAGAGAATGGTTCTTTATAATAATCAACTCTTTGAATCTTATTTTGCCACCTCTACTTCCTACAATACTTTGTACCTGTTCAAGTTCACCTTCAGACGTCCATCTAAACTCTGCAACATCTCCATCCATCCCTGTAGGCCCCAAGCTCACACTTCATTGCCAAAGCTCAGTTGCCAACCCTGTTGTAAGAACAAGTACCATTTATGCCCTATCCTTCAACTAGATTCATCAGATGTTGCCACCTAATGGCCGATGACCCATAATTTGAATTTATACTCAATGGCTGGTCATGTCGCTGTTCAGACACAATCTTATGTTCTTTTAAATGTTCCCATATATCTATCTATCTATCTGTATATATATATATATATCTATATATATATATATATCTATAGTGGAGACCTGGTTTGGAGACTGATTTCGAGCACCGCCCCTATCAGGTAGGACATTTCATAGGCTAGCCGATATATATATATACGACAGGTGTAAGTGGGGTTGAAGAGTTAGGAGCTACCTATGAGGTGATTATAAATATGAGATAGGAAATGACATTGTCATGTTTAAAACAATTAATGGGGAAAGGACAGAGAGATAGAAAGAAGATGACTTACCTGAGGTTCATAGATGGTAGACACCTTGTGAGTTTTGGAGAACTTGAATTTTCGGAGGCGTCGGCTAGCCGATCACTGGAAATGTCTTCCTAACCTTCTGATGAAGGGGGCGGTGCCTCCGAAAATTCAAGTTCTCCAAAACTCACAAGGTGTCTACCATCTATGAACCTCAGGTAAGTCATCTTCTTTCTATCTCTCTGTCCTTTCCCCATTAATTATATATATATATATAATATATATATATATAACTTCCCATCACTAGTATATACAATTGTGTTATACGCAATACATCATCATTTGTCTAAGGGATGTAATAGGCCTATTTATAATCAAGTTCCTTCTATAAAACATTAATAGCATAATAAATAAAACTTATGTAAAAGCTGAAAACCCCATATATGAAAACAAGAATGTATTATTTTGTAGCCAAATTTTGAACTAATGAAGCAGTATTGCAATTTGTGGAGGAATTATGATGATATTGAAGATTCCTGGAGCAGTGTATCAAATATAATGGATTATTGGGCTTTAAATCAAGACAGAATTGGAAGACATGCAGGCCCTGGTCATTGGAATGATCCTGATATGGTAAGTTATTTCTTTGAAAGTAAAAAATTGCAAATATCACTAAAATGAATAAACAATAAGAAGTTGCTTTACATTATACTTGATTTCACCACAAGGAAGTGGTAAAGTAATGTAAGTCAAAATATATGTTCAAAAAGCAAATAATTGTACACAACTAATATTTGATTAAATTAATGTAATTGTATTTATGTTCATTACAGTTAATTATTGGAAATTTTGGTCTTAGTTTGGCCCAGAGTCAATCACAAATGGCTGTGTGGGCCATAATTGCAGCACCTCTTCTAATGTCCACTGATCTTGCTAATATTAAACCATATTTTAAAGAAATATTATTAAATAAAGATGTTATAGCCATCAGCCAAGATCCTTTGGGTATTCAAGGTCACAGAGTGGCTAAGGTATATATAGTATTAATGAAATATTCTAATATATAAAGCATTCTTTGTTGATCATATTCAATTGTTTTAGTTTAATGTAATATTAATTAATCAGGACTGAGTCAATAATTGTTTTAAGAAGTAAAATTCAATGAAATTTGATTGTATCTTTTTGTAGTTCCATTACTTTTTTTTGCAGAACTGTTTTTCATTACATATTATTTATGAATCACTATTGTTTATTACAGTAATACGAATTATTTTTTCAGATCCACGACATAGAATACTGGGTACGGCCCATTCAGTCAAATGTGACTGGGCAAAATTCATATGCAGTGGCATTAGTTAGTAGGAGAGTAGATGGAATACCATGGCCTGTGACCATTTCTTTGGAATTAATTGGTTTGAATAATCCTGATGGTTATACATTTAAGGTAGTATATGATGTATTTAATTTAATAATGTAAATTTAATATGTTCAGCAATGAATCAACATAATTTATTGTAATCTTGTTCTTAACAGGATCTATATGCTAAAGAAGATTCTTTTTATGTTGGACAGAACTCCACGTTTGACACAAGAGTTGTTCCAACAGGTAAGTACGCCTATTTCTTTTTTTTTCTTTTTTAAAAAAACTTAATTACATTGTTCCAATTTTTATGCTCAGTTGTGTTAAACCTTGCAACTAATAACTGTCTCTTTTTCAAAGGTGTGAAGTTTTATCGAGCTGATCCCATAGCAACTGCACTCAATATTATTCTCATTTAATTGATTTACATATTTTTGTATGCAACTGACAAAAACATGATTTATGAAAAGATTTCTTCTTGAAATTAATACTGTGAAAAATACTTTAAACAGTCAAATTTGCTGCTATACAAAGCAATGGTGATTTCATATGTATGTGAATGTCATTATCATGTTGATAACAATGTATTTTACAGAAATATATAAAAAAAGAAATAACCTTTCAGAATGTAAAGAAACCTTAAATGTGATTGAGACCAGATTCCACAAAAGAGAGAAAGATGGAGTAAAAACTAAACAATTGAACTTAACTCATTGTATTTAAATTATTATCAATGTTTGTCTTTTAGGATTTGAAATATAATTTAATAATTTAGAGTTTGCAGTATTTCATACTTTATTACCACAATAGACAAGTAAACATAATATAGGGGAAGGGACATGAATTTTTGTTTCTAGTGAATTTATGAATAAAGATCAGCTCTATACAGAACACAACCTGAAAAGAAAAATATAATTATAAACATAATATTTGCAAGCCCTTTATACAAAAAGATTTTAATTTTTATTAAATAATTACACTAAGAAATTTTAGATGTTTCCACAAATACAAATATTGCAATATTCTTCTAGGCACTGGAAAACCTCAATCAATAACACATTATAGAATTTGATGGTTGTGGCACAATTAAATTTCACTGGAATGTCATCATATCACCTGTAGTTTGAAAGGTGACATTCAATGTGTTTGGCACGTGCTATTATCAATGATGTTCGAGAAACAATAACCGTAGACTTGTCCAAATCCTTTAACTCAATTGACCCATAATAACTAGATCACAAAAACAATTTACAGCAGTAGCATCATCATATTGAATGGAAGTATCTTTTTTAATACTATTTTTTTCCAAAAAATCTAATAAAGCATTAAATTTGAAAATAGACAAGCAGAATATAACCTCTGAAATTGTTAAAAATCTGAGATGAATCTGAGTTTCTATTTGAATACTATCTTCCCATAGTTTGCATATATAATTTAATATTGAAATGAGAAAAGATAAAAAAAATCTATGACAGAATAATTGCTTCCAGTTGAAGCTCAACCAAAGGCTGTGAAATGGAATGGAAAAATCTTGAAAACGAGAAATGATCTTCAACTGATCTTCTGTTTTCCTGAAAACATTTAAACCAAATGAGTTTCTTTTTAACACAAAGTATCAAGTTCAATATTGACAGTTTACTGCAGTGGTTTTCCTAATTACGAAAAGAACTTTATGCCAACACATTCAACATTACTGTCAATAATTAACAATGTCAATTCTGCAAGTCATTTTCAGACAGAATTTTTGTGATGAGCATAGGTAGTCAACTTACTACATTACTGTAAGCAGTTTAAAGTCATGCTGACCCCAGAATTTTAAAAAAATGTAATTAGTGCATAATTCTTTGGAAAAGAATGTCTGATCACAGTTAAACACAATTTATCCATTGCCAAACACATTAAAAGAATTTAAGCAGTTGTTTTTAGAGGCATTGGAATCAATGCATCAGAATGTCTTACAAGATCAGTTTGGTTACTAGATTTTGCAAAAAGCAATCCAGCTTCATGACCCTTTATAAATCCAGATATTCTATGTCTATGAAAAATATGATTTTCTGATATCTTAATGATTAACCTGAAATACAAATTAGTAGTCCTATTACAAGATCATCTGAATTTGTATCTGATTTTTATTATACACTTGATTATGGGAATATGGTAGCTGACATGTTTATTGACATAAGTAAAGCATTTGATATGTGGACTTTAAAATTCTGATGACAAAGCTATTCTCATGTGGGGGTTACTTATAACCCAGTAAAATCATTTCAAGAAAAAAAGAAACAGTGTACAGAAATTAATTATGAAATTTATAATACATTAAAATCTATTAAATCTGGTTGGGAAATAGTTAAGAGATATACCACAAGGATTGGTCTTTGGGCCAGTACTATTCACACTATATAGCAATGATTTCCCACGATTAAATTATAGTAAGACAAAATGTTATGCAGATGACATGACAGTGTAAGATTGGGCAAAATCAAATACAGAAATGTATGAAAAAATGTGAATAATATGGGTAAAACTTAAGATTTAATAAAAACAATAGTCTAAAAGTTAATTGTTAAAGAAGTGAATTTCTACAATTTACAACAAATTATAGAAAAAAATCCTATAAACTCTATATCATTTGAACTAGAGATAATTAAACATATTGTGGTACTGTGAAGTTTTTAGGCCTACAGATAGACAAGCATTTAAATTGGTACTGTAGACTGTGTATGTAGCAAAAGGCACTTTCATGTTGAAAACCATATAAAATGTGCTAGATGTAAATAATCGATGTTATACTTATACTATGGAACAATATTTCCTCGTGTGCATTATGGTATACAAATTAGTGGGGGGGATTTTGAAGAAAGCAATATGATACATTCATGAAATGTCAAGAAGGATATCATGTAAAGTATATTTTATTAAAACGACTGAGAGTCGTCGGCTAGCCGATCACTGGAAATGTCTTCCTAACTTTCTGATGAAGGGGGCGGTGCCTCCGAAAATTCAAGTACTCTAGTTATATTCCCAGCCAAAGCTCCATACCGATCCCAGTCCTGCATCCGAATATAAGTTCTAACCTCCCCTTTTAAGTTATGTTTCCTTTCTGACTCTATCTGTGACCCTTTAGAGTTATGATCCATTTTAGTCCTGGCTGTGGACCCCGCCGCAGACTAATTAAATTTAATTATCAAGTTTATCAAGTCAGGGCATATGCCCTTTTAGCCATGTGGTTTTTAAGTAAACATGTGGCCTGTTATCAGAGTGGGAACTGAACTCCTCGTGGCTTCTCCATGTGGTGTTTTTCTAAAAACCGAGGCAAGGCTGCCCCTTGCCCTAAATAACTGATAACAACCTCTATATAAACTGAGGAGTCTCCTCCGGAGCTCACTCAGACTGCTCATGTAACTAGAACAACATTGTATCAACGATAACCAATAAAGTTTGTCAAAACTCTAAGTTGTGCAGTCTCTTTTTCTGAACGAACCTGACGCAGCCACTGGTCCGAACTCGAGGATCAACATAGTTGCTGGAAACTACGAAGCGACATATTTAACTGGGGGCTCAGCCGGGATAGGCAAGTTGTCTATCAAAGAAGATCGACCAACGCAATTGGAGGTGAGCGCCAACTTTTTCAACCATTAAGAAGCCTTCTGCCCACCTGCCGATCAGCCTGCAGCCTATCCAACTCTACTGTGTCCAGTTCGCCGGAAAGAAGACTTGCGGCTCTACATCGCCTAGGAGGATGCTGAAATTGCTGTTCATCTTTTCCTGTCTGTGAGTTTTGAATAAACTTTATTTGGGAATCTGTGTATTGAAGTGTAAAGGTGTAGTCGAAATAACGATTTTCTGCCTATTTCACTTGAATTCAGAAAACTTGTAAATCCAAGTTCAAATTGACTAGTGTTAAATTTTTCTATTTCACAACATAATAATGGAAACTGAATTGCTTACCAAATTTGAATATGCTCATGTCCAACTACTGCCAGAATTTGACGGATCAAACTCTTGCAGTTTAGATTATTTCATTGCAAGATGCGAGTCATTCTTAAACAACTTTAAACGAAACGCGGCAACCCCCCACGCTAATTTAATTAATGATTTCCTGTTTAACGTTGTTAAATCGAAACTAAAGGGAGAAGCGCGTGGCATATTGGATATTGATGCAAACAGTTGTTATGAAAAATTTAAAGAAAAGTTAGTCAGGAAATATGGAGATGTGAAAAACGAACATATTCTCCTTAAAGAAATTTCCAATTGTTTCCAAACCCGCAGCGAGTCATACACACAATATCACGAAAAATTAGACTCATTAACGTTAAGGTATAAAAATTTGTGTAAAATAAATTACACTGACCCAATATTAAATTTGAAACTGAACGAGGTAGAAGCCCTGAGCTTGAACACATTTAAGGCAGGTGTTTTAGAACCCTATCGGTCTTTTCTGCGATATGCTCAGATTTCTGACTTGGGCCAAGCTCTCAGAACCTGTAGATCCTTCGATAATGACAGGGCTTATGAGAATTATATGGACCAATTAAGGGATACGCATAGACAGTCTCACTCTAAGATAGGAAAACCATACCTGCCTACCCCTAATAGATTTCCACCTAACGATTTCAGGGCACCGCTTCCTAATCCTACATTCTCTCCTAGCGCCAGATTGAGATTTCCTTTCGGCCAACAAAATCCTACTGTATCACCTCAAACCAATTACTCGGCTAGGTTACCGCCCGCTAGTGAAACCAGACCTAATCCACAATTCTCTCCAAAACCAAATGCACCCTTCCAGAAGCCATTCAGACGTCCTTATCCGACTCCCAGCAATATTGGCAGACGATTTTCCCCTCAAACCTTCATAAATTCACCAAAACCTATGTCCGGCGTATCAACTATCAGAGAAAACATGAATTCTCACGAAACATTTGAAAATAATCACACAAACCACTATTGGTACCCCGAAGAAGACGAACAATATTACCACACAGAAGTAGAATATAATGATAATCCTTGCCCACCGTGTCCTGCAGTTGAAGACATTACTAGCGAATACGAAGGCCTAAATCAGGATTTTCATCCGACCCGGCCATCACTTCCGGAGACCTAAACAACATTTATAATGCACCCGAACTGCCATTCATTACATTATGTGGCTTAAAAATTCTAATAGATAGCGGAGCTTGCAATTCAATCATGAATCCCTCGATAGCATATTCCCTGTTCCCGGAATATATATTCAAGGAATCTTTCTGTATACAATCAGTTCACGCTGAAACCATAGGTACCGATAATGTAGAATTCCCGATATTCTATGAACACAACATTGAAGCGCCCGTTAGATTCCGCGTTATGCAGTGGCACAAATACTTCGACGCCTTAATTGGTACTGCTGACTTCATTAAACTAGGTGCCAAAATAGACTATAAACGAAATATAATAACTTTAAAAAACCAAGAATTACCATTTTATTTTCATTCATCTCGCCATCACGGGAAATATAAGGTTACAACTAATCATGAATCTATTGGAATCCCCGTTAACATTAAACAGGGCAGCGTATATCTGTCACATTTTGAAAAAAATGGAGTATACTTTTCCGATCCTATATTAACCTCTGAAGATTATCAAGTCGAATACCCAACAGAGTCAAAACTGAATATTGAATTTGAAGACCCTATTCTGGTCGAACCGTTAGAAAATATTATTGTCGAACCATTAGAAATTAACTCTATTTCCCATCAAGACATTCGCGAATACTTGCGAACGCAGCACATGAATGATCTTGAGAGATATACAATTTTCAAAATCTGCTGTCAATATCCAGACGTTTTCTATTATCCTGGATGCGATCTATCCTTTACCAACACCGTCAAACATTATGTGCGAACAACTGATGAAGATCCAGTCTATCGGAAAAATTACCGCTATCCTCCACGTCTGAAAGAGATTCTCAAGCAAGAGGTAGAAAAACTGTTAGAGCAGGGTATAATCACTCCTAGTGAATCACCCTACTGTAATCTGGTTTGGATAGTACCAAAGAAGCAGGATTCGTCCAGTGAAAAGAAATGGAGACTTGTAATTGATTTCCGTCAATTAAATAACAAGACAATTGAGGACAAATATCCTCTACCCAAAATAGAGGAAATACTTGATAATTTAGGACGATGTCAATATTTCTCCACCCTAGATTTGGCGCAGGGCTTTCACCAAATAGAAATGGACCCTCGGTCCATAGAGAAAACTGCCTTCACAATAGACAATCAGCACCTAATGTTTAAAAGGATGCCTTTTGGTCTTAAAAATGCCCCGGCAACATTTCAACGTGTAATGGATAATGTTCTCCGTCCGTTTCTCTATAAATTTTGTTTTGTCTACATAGACGACATAATTGTATTTAGTAAATCTTTGGAAGAGCATACCCAACATTTAAACCTAGTATTACAGAAACTCAGAGAAGTGAACCTGAAAATCCAATTGGATAAAACTGAGTTCCTTCATAAAGAAGTGGCTTTCCTTGGACACGTTGTGACACAAGAAGGAATAAAGCCAAATCCTGACAAAATAAAAGCTGTCAAAGAGTATCCACTCCCCACAAATGTTAAAGAAATTAAACAGTTCCTCGGGATTGCCGGTTACTACCACAAATTCATAAAAGACTTAGCAAAAATCGCGCAACCAATGACTAGGTGCGTGAGAAAGGGATCTAAGATAGATCTAAAAGACACAGAATACAATAATTCTTTCAACACACTCAAGACCAGTTTGATCAATTCGCCTGTTTTAGCTTACCCCGATTTTAACGAATCCTTCACATTAACTACAGATAGTTCCAATTTCGCAATCAGAAGTGTACTATCTCTATAGGGACATCCAATTGCTTAATACTCTCGAAGCTTAAATCCAGCTGAGAGAAAGTACTCTACTATAGAAAGAGAACTTTTAGCTATAGTAGATAGTTGTAAGCATTTCAAACCCTACCTATGGGGACGAAAATTCCTAATAGAAAGGGACCATAGACCACTCCAGTGGTTATTTACACTTAAAGACCCAAGTTCACGTCTATATAGATGGAAAATAAAAATCGGCGAATTTGACTTTGACATACAATACGTCAAAGGAAAAACAAATTACGTAGCGGATGCACTTTCCAGAATAGAAATAAACGCCAACGAAGAATGTGAATCGAACGCAGCAGACGCAGACGTTGATAAATACCAGGATGACATAGACAATGAAACGATCCACTCCAATCAGGAAGACCCCATATTTACCCTCAAAGCCTCGGGACGAAATCTGAACAGTAACAGAAATCGAAATTTCAGAGATATTAAACCTAAACGGAAATTTATCCCTTTTACAGGTCCTTCCCAGGACTCGATGCTATCAGCATAGAACCGGTAAAGACCCATGGGTTCTACGCCGAGCCTCTAGGCCCTGCTGTAATCATAGATAACTACCATAAATTTATATTTCACTTTGATTTAAGTAAATTAAGAGAATCATACTACAACATCCACAATGCCACAGACGCCCTCCTTAAAAGTAGTAAAAATTCCATGCCACATTTATTTTTCGAACTGTCTGAAGCTTTAAGAATTACAGATGAAAGCTTATGCCAGTAAAAACAGTAACTAAAAGAGGTTTAATAAATGGTTTAGGGAAAGTAATCAAGTTCATCTCGGGTAACCTTGACCAAGATGACTTAGATCACATACAAAAAGAACTGACAACCCTAAAAGAATACCAGAACAAAGAGATCAAAATTATCAATAAACTTGCATCTTTCAGCAATACAGTTTCCAAGAAATTCTATGAGGAACTAAACCTCGTCAATTTGAACATGGATATCCTCAAAACTATGCTGGAAAAAAGTAATTTCGAAATGGGCATATTAGAACAATATGAGTATATTGTAATGTGCATTAACAGACTGACAAAATTAATAGAAACAGTGGAAGAAACAATCAATCTATCGTTTGGTGATAAAACCAATGTAAAATTATTCACACAAACAGACTTAAACAGTATTGTAAATCATTTGAGATCCATATATCCAGCAAAATCAATTATACACACGGATCCCTATCATTTATATGAAAATTTGAAGTTCACCACTACACAGGTGGTAATGTTGAACTCCGAAATGATTGTAATTTTGTCTGTACCACTAATCGAGGTTAATAACTATCAATTGTACACCATTTACCCAGTACCCAACCATAATAAAAATATCCTTATCCCATCAGAAAAATTTTATATGCAAGGTTCAACGCCAAAATGGTCCAGCTTACCATGCATCAAAGGTACGCAACTATATGTATGTACTTATTACAATATAAGAACTACCTCATGCAATTTAACTGAACCCACGGGATGTGAGTTCGCCACCATGAATAACGAAATGACCCTGTTCCACTTATTAAATAATGAACATGTATTGTTTTTTAGTGAAAACAGAGAAACATTGTTACAAACATGCTTCGATTCACAGACGACTACTAATGCTATTGGGTTAAATATTATTTATACCAATAAGTCCTGCCCCATTTCCTCCATGGGAATAACATTGGAACCAAAACCCACTAACAATACTCATCCATTCCCTATAATAAATTCCCTTGCGCAACCTCTCGCAAGACATAAAATAAATTTTCAGAAATCCCATCTAGATGTAAATCAGTTTAAGTTAGACCTACAGCCTATAAGTATTGTTAACAATGTAGACAAAGTAATCAATGTAACCAATGTACTAATATTAATATTTTTCTTATGTATATCAATGTTTTTACTTAAAAATCAGATGATAAAATTGTATTACAAATGTAAGGCAAAAAGGTTAAAAGTTACTGAGGTCAGTAACACAAATCTAAGGGCGGAGGAGTTATATTCCCAGCCAAAGCTCCATACCGATCCCAGTCCTGCATCCGAATATAAGTTCTAATCTCCCCTTTTAAGTTATGTTTCCTTTCTGACTCTATCTGTGACCCCTTAGAGTTATGATCCATTTTAGTCCTGGCTGTGGACCCCGCCGCAGACTAATTAAATTTAATTATCAAGTTTATCAAGTCAGGGCATATGCCCTTTTAGCCATGTGGTTTTTAAGTAAACATGTGGCCTGTTATCAGAGTGGGAACTGAACTCCTCGTGGCTTCTTCACGTGGTGTTTTTCTAAAAACCGAGGCAAGGCTGCCCCTTGCCCTAAATAACTGATAACAACCTCTATATAAACTGAGGAGTCTCCTCCGGAGCTCACTCAGACTGCTCATGTAACTAGAACAACATTGTATCAACGATAACCAATAAAGTTTGTCAAAACTCTAAGTTGTGCAGTCTCTTTTTCTGAACGAACCTGACGCAGCCACTGGTCCGAACTCGAGGATCAACATAGTTGCTGGAAACTACGAAGCGACATATTTAACTCTCTAAACCTCACAAGGTGTCTACCATCTATGAACCTCAGGTAAGTCACCTTCTTTCTATCTCTCTGTCCTTTCCTTATTAATTGTTTTAATTAACATGACAATGTCATTTCCTGATATATATATATGAGATAGGAAATGACATTGTCATGTTAGACACCTTGTGAGGTTTAGAGAACTTGAATTTTCGGAGGCACCGCCCCCTTCATCAGAAAGTTAGGAAGATATTTCCAGTGATCGGCTAGCCGACGACTGTATATATATATATATATATTATATGACAATGTCAGGGTAATTAAAACAATTAATAAGGATAGAAAAGAGATAGAAAGTAGGTGACTTACCTGAGGTTCACAGAAGGCAGGCACCATGTAAGGTTGGCAGTACTTTGAATTTTCGGAGGCACTGCCCCCTTCATCAGAAAGTTAGGAAGACATTTCCAGTGATCAGCTAGCTGACGACTGCAGCCATCACAAAGAAAAGCCAAAGCAAACAAATGGAATAATTTATCAAAGATTGAATGTTTTTAAGGGGTATTTTCTGGATAAACAGTTCTTGAGTTTCCACCTGGGTCAAATGAAGCTTAAAAACCCAATAACTGTTTATCCATGGAATAATTTATTTGAATTGAAATCATTTCATACATGTTTTTCTGACTATAAGCTTACAATAAATAAATAAAATGGTCAATGAGTCAGCATGTAGTTTTATTGCTATTTAATTGACATTTCATCTCACTTTCGAGACTTAGTCAGGCATAAAATTTAGCAACTCATATCCTTCGCTCCTTTACTCCCTCGTCCAAAAATATTATTAAATGTATTGAAGTGACAAACTGGTTCTCTTTATAATTGGAGCAACTTCTGTCAAACTTTGTACACATGTCAATTACGTTCCAGTTAGAACACAGATGGGTAAAATAATCCCTAGCACCTGCAGGGGTCTTAGGGTACCGGAGCTTAATTATTACCCTCTTAAAATGCCAGATGTAATTTTCCCCCTGTTAAGGAACTGTGAGCACTTCTTACTCTATTAGGTTACTGGAGACATTTTTGACTGCCTTAAGGTACTAGTGGTAATTTTTATTTCTTTAATGTACCAGTCATTTATTCTTATAAAGTACTGGAAGTACTTACTAATTCAATCAGAGAACTTATTGTACATGGAGTATTTTTGATTCGTTCAAGATACTGGGAATATATAACTCTTATGAGATACTAAGAATATTTTTGCCTCTATTAAAATTGTGGAGAATTAAATGAACTAGTTTACGAGACTAAGATACTGTGCTTAAATAAATTACTAGTAAATTTCTGGAGCCCATAGTGTACTGTCAGTTGTCATACTGCTTTGTGATGAAATTAGCATTCCATTTTGAGGATAGCAGATGTGAAAAGATTATGGTTCATATTTGCCGCTCTCAATGCCATATTAATCACATGTTGACAAAAATTGAATACTGTACCTAGGCAACATGTGATACCCAACCAGTCTATTATAAAATTGAAGTATGTCAGATAATTATAATTACTAGGTATTAAAAAATACTATTCTGTGTAGATTGCCATTACCTGTGGGGACAACTGTTGTAAATATGTAAGCATCTTGACTTACAGCAAACGGTGCATCATTCTTGAAAATATCCTTAGTTAAAAAAGAATGAAAAAAAGTATTAGCTTCAAATATAAATATTTACTTAATTTACAATATTGTAAATTTACCTGAAACAGATATCCCTGGGGATTATTCAATCCTAATTCTTGTAATGTTATATTTACTGGGTATGGGATGCCATCCGCTCGACGACTTACAAAAGCCACAGCATAAGAGTAATTGCCATCAATTACTGGCGTTATTGGACGAATCCATACATCCACGTTGTTGTTCTACATAATCATTTAATTTAAAAGTCACATTTGTTGAATGTTAATACCAGGATATATGTATACACATATATTATATATAAACATAAAGTATTACATTATATATCATACGGCCTTGTATCCCTAAACGATCTTGATTTATGGCAATGACTTTAGAATTTTGTAGTATAGCTTTTGCTTCTGGTTGAATATTTGCCAGTTCTGTAGACATTAAAAGAGGAGATGCCATCATTGCCCATATTGCTATTTGAGTTCTGCTTTGATCTAAACTCAATCCATAGTTTCCAATCAAAAGCTAAACACAATAGGTTTATATTACAACTTGCATTTTTATATAAAAATTATTTATTGTTGTATCTTTTAAATTATTACCATGTCAGGATCATTCCAGTGTCCAGGTCCAGCGACAGGAATGAATCTATCTTGATTTAAAGTGAAATAATCCACAATTTGCATAAGACGCTCATATGAATCTTCAATGTCGTAATAATTTCTCCAGGAATTACAGTACTGAGCAATAAGAGTATAATTTGGCTGCAAAATAATAGTTAGCAATTATATATAAAGGAAAGGAGAGCAAGCAGATTAATGTACATAGGCTATTTATCCTCGAGGGAGCCAGTAACACTTAGAGGATGCTTCATAGGTGGCAAATAGGAGAATAGCTAGTCATACATAGACAGATTGTTTGATAGTCAATTGATAATTGAGGTAAAACTCATGTGCCCAAACTGTTAGTGGGGTAAGATGGACAGCAGGCCTCCTGCCATTGCGTGACTGTCACTCTCCTCACTCACAGCACGTCCATGCTCATTGATTTTACCCTCACTACTCACTTAAAGTTTTTTGACAGATCTTGCCTCAAGTTTTATCAACTATTGATTTCTTTTGTTTAGCTGAGCGTAATTAATTCGTATTTTGTTTATGATGCTTAAGAATGAAAATAAGATAGTTTTAAAAAAATAAAATTAAGAGATATATAAAAAAACTTCCATTTTGTAAATTAAATGACAAATTTTATACAAATAAGTACATTAAAAATTAGGAAACTATTGATTCATTTGTGGATGAATACTCGGCAATTAAGTAAATTACAAATATAATATAGAAACATCAATTACTGACATTTTTAATATCATCAGTAACTTAGATATAAATAAAAGTTCTAGACCAGATGGTCTATTTTGATAAATAAATTTAAATATGTGTTCTCTTACACTTAGCATAAATTTTTCAATGACTCATTAAAAGAAGGATCTTATCTAATGATATGGAAAAATGCTTTAATTACACCAATATTCAAATCTGGTCAAAATAATAAAAATTTTAAATTATAAACCCATTTCTATTAATTGAGAAGTATTCCTAAATTGTTTGAATCTATCATAACTATTATAAAACCCTTCATTATTCACCATGTATCAATACATTAACATGGTTTCACTAATAAAAGAAATTTTGAAACAAATTTGGTGTGTTATACTCAGTATATTTTGAATAAATTAGAAAACGGTACACTAGTAGATGTTATTTACACTATTATCTGATGTTCATTTGCATCCTTAGTTATTTAATATATTTATTAATAATATCATATTCAGATGATTTACAAATCTTTAAAGACATTACTGACATAAAAAAATAGATTAAGTAATAAATATTTCAAGAGGATGATATGAAATTAAATACTCACAATTGTTACTGTATAGTTTTTGCCGAAGCAAGAAATGTTCAACACTCTTATTATCATTTCGATGTGAGTAATTTGGAAAATGTGCATACTATTCGAAGATTGTGTGTTGTGTTTGATTTAAAGTGTGATTCAAATCACAAATAAATATAATCCAATAGTTGGATTTATTAGAAGGAGTAAGCTTTTTAAATCACCATCAACTTTTATAACATGGATATTAGATATTAAGTAGTTATTAATATAGGTATGTACTAAACATAAAGATATTAGGTAGTTATTAAAGTATATAGTTAGATTTCCTTTTATTATATGGCTGACTGCATGGAAAATAGGTTGTTTGTTCCATCATATGAGCTGGGGGATGGGCAAAATAATGTGGGAATTTTGGTCTTAACATCCCAAGTGTGAAATTTTCCTGGAAAAAGAGGTGCAAAGTTTTTCATAGATCTGGAAGGATGTGCTCCTGCATAAATTATTTCTCCCCACCAAGGGACGAAAATGGTGAGGATTTGCTAAATTTGTGGGCAATTGGGAACATGTTCTTCCCAAAATGTCCAGATAGAGACAGAAAATGATGTGGTGTCATAAAAGGTGTTGAAAGAGCAGTTCCTGTAGGGAAGAGCTCTATCTTGAGTTTGGACAGTGACTCCATAGCCAGCAAGCATTCTTCTGGGCAGTAGAACGTTGCTGTCAGGAGATTCTCAGCAATTAGTTGCTAAGGAGAAGAGAAAAAACCCAATGGTCTGCCAATTATACTGTAATATTAGAGGATTTAGAAGAAAACTTAAAAAAATAATAATAGACATGAATGTGGTCCTGGAGAAAGAGTACAATATGAGTATTAATAGAGGGAAAACCAAGGTAATGGAGTGTAGTATGGGAAACAGTGGAATAACAGAGGATGTTAAATTGTGAAGGGATATTTTTAAGGAAGTTAAGGAATTCTGCTACTTGGGCAGCATATTAACTAGGCATGGTAGAAGTAGAGTGCACTTAACAAGTAGGATAGCGCAGGCAAGAAAGGTTTTCTACTTACAGCCAATATAAGTATGAATATTAAGAAATCATTGCTAAAAATGTTCATATGGAGGGTTGTGTTATATGGATGCAAAATGTGGATGATAGGAGTTGCAGAAAGAAAAAAGAATAGATTCTTTTGAACTGTGGTTCTATAGAAGAATGGTGAAAATCAGTTTGATGGATAGAGTAACTATCCAGGAATTCTAAGCAGAATAAGAGAAAAGAGAACAATATGAAGGACTTTGACCAAGAGAAGTGATAGATTAATGAGCCACAATTTGAGACATGAGGGTCTAGTAAAATTAGAAGTAGAGGAAAGTCTGTGGGCTAAGAGCAGAAATTAACCCTTTGCAGTCGTTTATCTACTCTCAGCCACCAAAGCTTCTTTATCGTTCTGGTTGTATGTCTGCTCTCAGCCACCACAGCAAGTAACCATATGAATCTTAACTTTATTCATTCATGTATCAGTTTATAATTTCTCTGAAAGCTCTTAAGTGTCTAAGCAACCTTGTTATGAACCAAAACATTGTCCTGACAAATCGGATATATTGAAACAATATAAACAAATGCTTTTTTTCCCACACTCGCCACACAAAAATCTTGATAATTAGCAAGTTCATATTGTTTATGAGAAAATCTTGCAAATGGTGGAGAATGATTTATTTTTCTGGGGATTAGAGATCTATGCAATAAATATCTACTTTTTATGTCAGCGAGAAAAGAAAACAGGATGCCTATGTCACATTATATGTTTGTTCCAAAATTGGTAGAACAACTTGTAGGTGATTTTTGTGAAAGCGCATATTCAAAACCAGAAAGATCATTGGCCTATGATAAAAATGAAAATTTTAATGGGAAACTGCATATATTATGGCACTATGAAGGTGTGAAAAGTAAAGATTGCTGAAGATCGAAGTCTTTCTTGGTGAATTGAATGAAGAAAAACGGTGATGTTTTTACAGCTTTCACTGCCATCATCTTCCAAGCTGAAGTGCTCTGCTGTAGCAAAATACCCGCCTGCCACATGGCTGTGGTTGGGGTGGCCCCTCCCATGGCATAGCTAAGTTGCTAAGTTGTTCTGGGACAGCATCATCCTGGAGTCAATAAACATCAGGGCCAGGGACAAGATACTGAACATAATTGATTTGTGTGCAGATACATATAATTAAACTTATAGGTTGAAAAAGAGAAAAGATTGCTAAGAAGACTAAATGAGAAGTTTGATGGCAGTGCTTAAGAGAAAGCAAACTGGATTAGACACATCCTAATGCAAAACTGTTTATTGCATGACATTGTAGAGGAAGCATGGTTTGAGTGGAAGAAGAGAGCAACCGCTAGATGACTTGAAGGTTTATGGAAGGAGATATTGTGTGTTGAAGGAGAAACTCAGGGCATATAAAGACATATAATGCAAAGTCCAATAATCTACTGTTGGCAGAATACATAATAATATAATTTATAAGATTAAAATACATGTCTACCAAAAGCATGCCATTGTTTGCATTTGCTTCACTTTTACAATTAATCATGTACAGTTCAGCTGTGGCCATTTTTTTTAATGTCTATAAGCACTTAAAACCTCAAAATGTACAAAAAGTACAGTAAAATTAAAATTTATTATGTTGAGATATATTTTACATACACAAACAATAAAATTATTCTTCCTAATAACATTATAAGTCTATCTTACTTCAATTCCATTAAGTTCTTGGTAAAGAGGCCATTCACAAGAATAAAAAATTGATCTACCAGTAGCATTTAGCAAAATACCAAATTCTATATATCCTAAAAATAAAGAGAGACATCAGTTAAATTTTTAAGCATATGTCTATTAATGGAAAAAGAGTAAACACTATATAAATGTATGTTACTTGCTTTTTATCATGAAAATAGTTACGTACCATTTGCCAGGTCTTCCGAATCCCAGTTACATCCATCAATTTTAACGTAATCAACTTCCCAATCAGCAAAAGTTTGAGCATCAGTATCTAGGTGTCCGGCCATCCCAGGATAACCTCCACAAGTACTGGTTCCATAATCTTCATAAATTCCAAACTTCAATCCTTTTGCATGGATCTATAATTTTTTATAGAATATATTATTTTGTTTTAGCAAATAGCAATAAATTATCAAACATTTATTACATAATCAGCCAAAGCTTTTATCCCACTTGGGAAACGTTCTGGATCTGGTTGCAAACGTCCTTCACTGTCTCTCTCTTTTGATAGCCAACAGTCATCAATTATTACATACTCATAGCCCACATCCAAGTATCCTTCACTGACCATAAGATCAGCAACTCTTTTGAATAAATTTTCACTGAAAATCAATTAGAGTTTGTAACATACGTGAATATTTCGCATATATTTCATATACATACTAATAAATTTATTTTCACATCAGTTCACTTACTGTATGCATTCAGTGGGAAAGTTCACACAGTCAGTCACACACCTATATCTTTGCCAAGACAGAAATCCCATTTGAGGTACAAGTCCTAAACCATTATCAAGTGCATTAACACTTCGTATTCCTATCACAACTGTAGTTATTAATAATAAAGTTATTCTCAACATAATCTACCTGTAATAATAAATGCATATATTACGTTAATTTGCTTCTATACAAAGTTTAAATAAGTGAGATAGTATATTGAAAATTTAAAAAAAATTAATTTTATTAAAATATAACACTAATATTAAAATATAATTACATCCCAATTTGATATAATAATGTATTATAAATAATATATAAATTTAAACTATAATAATTCAATAATCTCTAAATTAATAGATATACCATCTAAATCTTCCTTATTGGTATATTGAAACTGAGAACAAATATTTACCACATTATATATAGTGCCATTATAGATAAGGTATCAAATGATTCCATTTGGCATTAGTCAAGTGCTTTCAAAATAAACAAAGTCAAGATTTGAGATAAGTGACACAACAATTTATGTTCCTTGAATTTATGTAAACAACTGTAACACTGTCATATATATATATAATATATAAATTATATATTGGATAAGTGACGAAGTCACGCATTTGATAATTGGATAGAAAGAAAGATAGAAATATTTGGGAGAAAGGCAGGAAATTCGCTCTTTGAATCATATGTACGGCATGGAAACATGCACAAGGAAATACATATGTCAAGCGTAGAAGGGAATGGAAGAAGGAAGAAAGACGCTTGACATATGTATTTCCTTGTGCATGTTTCCATGCCGTACATATGATTCAAAGAGCGAATTTCCTGCCTTTCTCCCAAATATTTCTATCTTTCTTTCTATCCAATTATCATATATATATATATATATATATATATATATATATATATATATATATATATAATTAATGGGGAAAGGACAGAGAGATAGAAAGAAGGTGACTTACCTGAGGTTCATAGAAGGTAGACACCTTGTGCGGTTTAGAGTACTTGAATTTTCTGAGGCACCGCCCCTTCATCAGAAAGTTAGGAAGACATTTCCAGTGATCGGCTAGCCGACGACTAAATCTACAAATGCAATGAAAGTAGGTCTGTGTTTTCTTATCCTGTCTTCTATAATTCAACACAGAGTCAACATTGCCTCTCTTCTCCCTACATTCTTCCTAAACCAAACTGATCTTCATCCACCTGTATATTATTTTTTTTAATATTCTGCATGCATGAAATACTAAACTAACGGTCATCTGCTGTTCACATCTATCAGCCCCAGTCATCTTCTGTATGGGTATAATTATGTTTTTACTAAAATATTCTTGTTTCATAGTTTTTGTAAACTGTTCTGAACAGCCACGATATTGCTTCTTTGCCCGATGATAATATCAACTCCGCTGGCATGTTATCAATTCCTGGTAATTCACAATTGCTCAGATCTGTCAGCGCTCTATCAAACTCCAATTTTAAACTCTTCATCATCCACTTCTTCTTCTATTACCGACACATCTCAATTTCCACTGTGATACAGCTTTTCTAGATATTCCTTCCATATTTCTGCCTTTTTTCATTATCCAGAATTGATTTCCCATCTGCCTCCCCCGATGATCTTGCTAATATTTTTCCTCTCCCCAAATGTTTATTTGATTTCCTATAAGCTGTGTCTATTTTTCCTTTTACCATGAAATCTTCAATGGCTTTGCATTGGCGCCAAGCCTCTTTCTCTGTTTTGAATCTCCTATCTATCTCATTCTTCAAGAATAGAAACTCTTGAACTGGGGTGCTGAAGGAAATGCTGAAAGTCAGATTGGTGGGTAGTATCACCAACAAGGAAGTTATAAGCAGAATAGGGGAAGAGCAAACAATATGGAGAAGGGATAGATTAACAGGCCATGTTTTAAGATGTGAGGAATTAACCTTAGAGGGAAGGGAGTCAGAACAGAAGCAGGGGTGAAGGATGGAATATGCTTATGTGAAAAGGTTTGCGCATTATTGGTTAATGTGGAGATTTGCATCAGATCAGCCTAGGGCTGGATAGTACAACAACATTGTAACCAAAGTCCTATTAAATATATATTGTGGTGTAAAACCAGGGTACCCATTGTTTTTTTAATGATTTTATTGTAAATATTTGAATAAGGCTGCTAATATTAATTTGATTGTTTGTGAAATATTGTTGGGGTGAATGAGTATTGTTATAATGAGTGACGTGGGGCTTCAATGAGACATTTGTGTGGTGGATTGTAGATTTACGGACATGATTGTCCGTGCGTGCGCAAAAATGTTTTCGAGAACTTCCTCGAAGCAATTTAGACAATTTAACGTGAGAGTGTGCTGGTGTGCTCGGCCGTAATTGGCTAAGCAGGTCACCTGACCCAGTTTTCAGCAAGATGGCTGAAATGGGGTTGTAAGACGAACAAGTCAGACGGCGGGTAGACGCAGTCTGGAGTGGGACGGCTAGCTTGTTAGACAAATCCCATATGAGTCGGGTGCTGGAAGAGACGCGGAGTAGATGTGACTCTGTGCTACTGAAAGCGGGCCCAGAGTTGTGTTGGTAGACGAGTGACTTAGAAGGAGAACCTGTTCGACAACCAAAGGGACGGTTGTATATCACCAATTTGGAGTACGTGCTTGGCTATCTGCCGTTCTTTCCTAGTGTGCAACGTGTCTTTCAAACTCGAGAGAAAGGGCTGATACAACCAGGCCTGAATGAAAGGGGCATAAAAAGTGTAAGCGTAAATGAATGATTGTCATGCAGAGTTGGCAAGGAGTGAAGTAATCGTAAACGCAGCCAAATTATCTTGGGTGAGTAAAAGAAAAGCATATGTAAAGCTTGCTCATTTTGGATGAAGAGTTCTCGGGATTCCAGTTGGGTGATGTCGTTTGTAATCCACAACGTTTCTATAGCTGACACCGCCATCTTCTTCAGGTGAAGTGCTTTCGAGTCAAAAATCGGTGGTTTACATAGTCCCGATTGAATTATCCTGTCCAATCAGGTGACTCGAAAGCACTTCACCTGAAGAAGATGGCAGTGTCAGCCATAGAAACGTTGTGGATTACAAATGACATCACCCGACTGGAATCCCGAGAACTCTTCGTCGGGAAAATCTACGCTCTCTACTTGCTCATTTTAATTATAAGTTCAAGATAGATTCAGATTAATTAATGCCATGTGTTTTGTTTCGTTTTTAGATACTGCAATTTCACTCTAGAGAGGCCCTAAATAATGCCCTGAGACAAATCGTTGTACTTAATTATTATGTGTGTGTGTGTGATGCACCAGCGGTCGTTACCGCGTCACGTTTTTTTTTTCAACTCAATTTTTCCTTAGTTAGGAAATTCATTAGTCAGTCCGATTATTATATTTCTATCTCAATATTTCGGCATTTTACCTTTTATTGTTGGTATTTTTGTTTCAGAATATCTTTTTAAAGAGATAGAAATATTCTCCTAAATTTTTTGAATTCCTTTGTTTATATTTAATATTACTCCTTCTTTACTCCTTTGTGATTACATTTTTTCATTGCATCTAATTGTCGCGATAAACAGCTGGTAAAGTTATAAATAACCTTATCTATTCATCCTTATCTTTTTCGCATTATTGATGTTTCCATCGTTATAATACGTCTCAATTAGATTTCTACGCAGCTAAATCTCTAATTATTTACAGTCTTCCAACACAAGCTGTCAGCAACATTTTATTACAAATTTATTTCAATTCTTTAAATACTTTTTATCATCACATTGCTGTTTCTTGACCGTATTAATTTTTATACGCGTTTAATCTGTTTTTGATTCCCCATTATTTTTAACCCCCCACCCCTTTTCCGCTCAGGAGCTGTCTTCGGTCCGAAAAGATCGCTTCATATCGTAGTTCCACACGTAGTTGACGTGTTGTCCAGCGCTCAAGAGATTCGCCGGACTTCGAAAATTTCTTCACGTTTTAGGGACAGACACCGATGATTCCCCGAGTTCCTACCGGTGTATGCTAGAACGAGGCCTCCGCAAACGCTTGTTACTTCACGCTGAGGATTGTTGACCGCCATCCCCTGACGGCAACTCAGCCCACTTCTACGAGGGTTTCCCGTGGACCCTTACAACAGCTTAAACCGCGCTGACTACTGGAAGTACGCCTATACGGCTTCATCCGGGATGGCTTCCATTGCGTTCGAATCAACGCTCTGCTCTCTCCAGTCATAATCCTACTTATATTAGCCGTAAATGAATACATCTTTTATGTGAAGGCCTTTCTTTCCTGTGCTATCCTACTCCTTATGTGTACTATGCTTCTACCATCCCTAGTTATTATCTGCCCCATTAACAGAATTCCCTAACTACCTTCAAAATGTCCCTTCCCAATCTAACACCCTTCGTTGTTGCACTGTTCCCCATATTACACTCCATTTTTTTGGTTCTTCCTTTTTAGTCCTCATGTTGTATTACTTTTCCAGGACTACGTTCATGCCATTTATTAGGTCTTTCAAATCTTCTTCTGACTCTCCTAATACTACAATATCATTGGCAAACCGTAGGCTTTTAATTTAGTCTCCCCTTTTCATATTCCTTTTTAAATTTTCTCATCGCCTGTTCTATATATAAGTTAGAGCATAGGCGACAGACTACATCCTTGTCTTACTGCTTTCTTTTCTTGCCCATAAATTCTGCTGGCTAGATAATCCTACTTTCTCGTGTTTTTATTCCTGGCTTTTCAAAATCCTTAGTAGTGTGTTCCCGTTCACATTATCAAAGTCTTCTTTCTCAATCTACAAATGCCGTGAACGTAGGTATGCTTTTTATTATTATTATTAGTCGATGAGTTAATATTGCTTTACTTGTCCTTACATTTACGTATAAACTAAAGCTTTATGGGACCCCTAAAATTGTTCGAGAGCAATTTGGGATAATAACGAAATTCTTTTTCATTCCATAGGTCTATGTTTGCCATTATCATCATTCAAATATCCGCCCAAGCTTCTCACTGGGGCACGGATCCGAATGATCTAATTTTCAAATACTTCTGATGAATTTGAGCGATGTCATGGTTTATGTCGACTTTAAGGGCATCAGTTGATTGTGGCTTATTGGCATAGACCTACGTCTTCAGGAAACTTAACAATAAAACGTCTAGCTTCAATACATTGCCACCTAATGACCCAAAGTTCTACCTTTATTTTTTTGTGCGATAAGGGAATCGCACGATCTTCGTAATGCAATTTACGTGTTTTCTAAATTATTACGGGGGTTATTTTATTTCATTTAAAATTAAATAACCTTTTTAGACTAAATTTTCCGAGCTGCGGAAGTTGAGCGGTCGTTGCTCTTCAGTAGCCTGGCATCAAAGCATCTATTGAAGTGGCCCTTTGAGAGATTAAGAAGCCGCGTTGGACCTAGTTAATATCATAAATGTGGTGGATAAACTTCTATCTCAACATTTTGGCACGTTTGAAAATTTCCTTTGGTTTTTGAGGTCTTACGTCTTTGAATCAGGAAATTTGAACCCTGTATTGGGAATTCAAAAATATAAAATTAACTTCTATTAACTAAAGTCGTGGATATTCTCTTATTCGGGGTAATAGGTAAACATCCTTATTAGTGACTTGTTTAATCGACGATAGCCGACACAGAAACGCCTTCTTAACAAGGACCAATGAGAAAGAACACGGACTATCTGATGGCTGCATGATGTCTCTTTTCAGCATTTTCTCTACATCCTCCATGTTATTCCGTCGCTCGGCTACAGACACTCTTTACGGCCATTTGATGATTGGGACGTGATCGTCGGTAATAATGCGATGCTTGACGTTCTGGCGCAGTAGGCTCAGTAACTGCAAACGTTGCATGCCTCTCAGGTTAGTAGCAAGTACTGCCAGAATAATATCCTCTTCAGTTTTGTCTATGGAATCTGTCGTGTATTGGGAATATACAGAATAAAACAATTACGATCACTGTTTCATTACTCCGATTTATTCGTAACTACCGCACTAAAGATATTATCGCAGACAAAGATATTGCACAAAACAAAAAGATTAACAAAGAAAGACGCGATTAACAGATATAACATTTCTTCCCCGCAGAGAATAAGGAACATATATTCAATGGGGAATATCAAGTATCGTGGATTGTAATATAATGTGTTAGGAAGGTGAGTATCGTTGAGTTGTCTTCCGATTCCGAGCAGATCGACGTAATGTCTCTGGAGAACGATCATCATGCAGAAGGTGTTCCGCTTGACCCAGACGTTGAAGTTCTCGCTCTAATTTTCTATTAACTACTCGTTCTGGTTGACAGGTTGGTTCTCGAGTAGGTTCCGTCGAACCTGCCGCTGATGTACGATTTCCGGAGTTAGCTTGTGGTGGCGTTGCCGGATTTTCCAGCAGGCGATTGTCGTCAAAGAAACGGATACGTCGAGGGGTCGTATTTGTTGCTTGCAGATGTAGATCGTCATCATTTGAACTCGGTTCATGACGAGTATGGATTTGATCTACGTGACGTTTGTATCGACTACCACCAAAACCGATTTCGTAATGTAAATCTCCCAATCTCGTGATGATAACACCAGGTAGCCACTTGTCCATACGAGGATTTCCAGATAAGAAATACACTGGTTGATTTGACCTGAATTCTCGGAACTTAGGAACAAATTCTGACCGTTGTTTATTGGTCATCTTCGTGTGGGTATCTTCAGGTCGGACCAGGTCAAGTCTCGTTCTAATCTGTCGACCCAAAAACAGCATCGCTGGTGATTGTCCCGTAGTGGTATGTGGTGCTTTTCGATATTGACGCAAGAACTCGTTTAAATCATGCTGCAGAGATGTCTTCGTAGTTCCCATTGCTTTGAGGGCGTCCTTGACCGTTTGCACACATCGTTCAGCCTGTCCATTAGTGGCTGGGTGATAGGGTGCTGATAGTTTATGATATTTGACTCCACTCCAACGAAGGAAGTCTGCAAACTCCGACGACTTAAACTGCGTCCCGTTGTCCGATACGATGGTTACAGGAGCTCCATGTGATGCGAATAATTCTTCCAAGATAGCGATAGTAGCTGTGGAAGTCGATGATGACGTCATTTTAACCTCCAGCCACTTGCTATAAGCGTCCACGACAATGAGAAGCATCATTCCTGCTACCGGTCCTGCGTAGTCAATGTGTACGCGTTCCCATGGTCCTTTGGGATATTCCCAATGGTGCTCTCGAAATTTTGGTGGAACATGTGCATGTCGTGCACAATCAGCACAAGATTTTGCAACACGTTCGATTTCAGCGTCAATACCGGGCCAAAAAACGAATGAACGAGCCATACCTTTCATTTTCACAATTCCAACGTGGGCAGCATGCAAGTCATTTAGGATTGGTTCTCTAAGTGATGGCGGAATGACAACACGATGCTCAAACAGAAGACATCCTCCTGCCAGTGTATAATTACATTCAGGAGCCTTGTAACGATGATGGATTAGACTTTGCCCACTTTCCAATAGCTGTACGATTTTGCCCAAATCTGGATCCTTGCGGGTTTCCCGAGTGATATCGTCTGCGCGGACTGGTAATTGTTTTATCTGGCACAAGATGAATTGATCAAAGTCGTCTCCTTCTCCTTCCTGGCGTTTGATTCCTGATTTCACCTGTTTGATTGTGTCATTTATTGAAGGTAAATGCATGCGAGAACAGTAATCTGCGTTCACATTGGCCTTTGTTGGTTTGTATTCGACTTCAAAATCAAAATTAGTCAAATAATCAGCGTAATTAGCCATACGACTAATGCAGAGTACGGGTAGTGACTTAGATGGATGGAGGATTTGGGACAGGGGCTTATGATCAGTAATTAATATGAAATGGCGAGCATAAACGTAGTAGAAGAACCTGTCGACAGCCCAAATGATAGCTAATGCCTCTTTATCCATTTGTGGATAGCGCTGCTCCGTTTCGCTGAGAGTTCTGCTGGCATAAGCGATCGGTCTCTCCAGCTCATTACTTATCCGATGTGACAATACAGCTCCAAGGCCCGTTTTACTTGCGTCGGTCGCCAGTACTAACGGCAATGATGGATCATAAGGTATGAGCACCTGAGGTGAGATTAAGATATCTCTGATTTCCTTGTACGCTTTATCACATTCAGGCGTCCATTTGAATTCATCCGCCTTGAGTAGATTCCGAAGAGGACGATCTTTCGTCGATAAGTCTGGAATGTAGGCCCCATAGTACGTTGCTTTGCCAAGAAATAGCTGAAGTTGTTCGGGTGATGTTGGTTTTGGTGCATCGCGAATTGCTTCAATGTGCCTATCGGATTTATGGATTCCTTGCTGATCTATTTTATGACCAAGAAATTCGATGGTTGGCGTAGCGAAAACACATTTTGCTCGATTTAGGTGTAAACCATGCTGTTTCAAACGATCCAGTGTTCTGTCGAGGGATAACAGAAGTTCTTCGAACCCGTTTGCAAAAATGAGCAGATCGTCGAAGAAATTGAGTACGTTGGGCAGATCTTTGAGAACAGCTTCCATTCGACGCTGCCAAATCGCTGGTATACTAGCTGCTCCGTATACTGCTCGAGTCGGTCTGATGAGTCCATGAGTCGGTGTGTTCAAAGTCAGTGCGTGACGAAACTCTTCATCGACCGTAAGATGAGTATAGGCGTCCGTTATGTCTAAGTGACAGAATAAATTTGCTCCTCGCAAGCGACTGAAAAGGTGTTCTGGCTTAGGTATCGGGTATTCATCGACGATCATTTTCGGGTTTAAAGTCGGTTTGTAATTCCCCGTTATTCTCAATGCTCCGTTCTTTTTTGTGACCACATGTGTCGTGGATGCCCATTCTGAATAATCTACACGTTCGAAGAAACCGGCTGCTATTTTCTCGTCTATTGCCTTGGCATAGGCGTCGCGCAATGCCAATGGAATTTCGCGAGGACGAGAAAACACAGGTGTAGCACCAGGCTTCAAGTGCAGTTTTGCAGGTGGTCCGATCAGTTTACCGGCAACATTGCTGAAAATGTCCTCATACCTGGATAACAAGCTTTTGAGGCAATTCTCTTGCTCCTGCGATAGTACTGGAGTGGTCGTGATCAATGTACTGATTTTTTCTGATGGGGAAAATAAATCGACGAAATTTATCTCGTTGACAAAAGGTTCGATCCATTCTCTCCCGAATAATGCGTCAAAATCTCCGTCCACAACATACAAGTGTAGATTTTTTGTCGTTTTGCCTATGGAGACATCCACCGATGTGTAACCCAAGCAGTTAATTGGATGACCTGTGTAGCTGACGAACTTACGATTGGTTCTCTTCAGGGGTCGTTTGGTCTTGATCAGATCGTAGTGTTGTTGATTAACTATTCCACACGGTGCTCCAGTGTCCAATTCCATTTCAAAGTCGTGTCCTTCTATTTGAACATTTATTACCCGTTTATTAACTCCATTGACTTCGTTGATTTTTCCAAATCTGTGAAGAATGTCCACATTTTCGGTGGTTTCCTCCGTAGTTGAAACTTGGTTCGTTTTCGAAGTCATAGACCGACACACTTTAGCAATGTGACCCTTCTTGCTGCACTGATGGCACACAGCATCTCGGAATGGGCACTTGATACGAGGATGTGGTTGACCACACCCATTGCACATCTTCTGATTCTCGGAGCTTGTTTGTCGCCTGGAGTTAGTTTGCGATTTTGACGTTTGGCCTCGATCGTTGCTCGTAGACCGTTGCTTCTGAAACTTTTTGTTTTTATTTTTGAATGCTGGTTTTCCATATCCCAATTTATTGGTCGATTCTATTGTCGAAGTGCTTGGCAATCCTGGATTCCTCACATCATTGGCTGAAGATCGTGTTGCTTCTAATGTGTGAGCAATTTTATATGCGTCATCGAAGGTTTCCGGATTTTTGGCGATTATTTCGTCACATGAATCGCGAGACTGAAGTCCATGCAACAACTGTTCAATAAGCATACGATCGACCGCATCGCCATATTCGCACTTCGAAGCACCCTGTTTCAAGCGAAGGGAAAATTGGGCCACAGTTTCTCCCTTTTCTTGCTTTATTTGACGAAACTTAATACTTTCGACATATTTATTTGATTTACGATCAAAATGTTTTTTGAGAATTTCCTTAATTCGAGCGTATGTGACGTTCTCGGGTAAATCAGGACTTACCAAAAATTTGAGAGCATTGTTCAGTTCAACGCCCATATAAACTCTAGCATAATTTGCATGATGTTCTCCTGATATTTTGCTCAGTGTGAGCGCCCAGTCAAATCGTTGGAAATAATCCTCAACTGTACTTCCTTCCGAAGATCGATATTCGCTTATCGTAAAAGGTGGTGGTCTTCCCGTCGGATTGGGCTGATTTCCATCGATGTTTTGTTGTCCTGCTTGCAGTTCAGTCAGTGAAGATTTCAGAGCTGTGACCAACAGCTGGGTGACTGTTTCCGTGAGTTCGCTTAACTCAACCATGCTTTGTTGAATAGGTTATGTGCGATCAGCATGAACGAACGAACAGTCTCGATGTGTACCGAATTGGTGCGAGCAGCGAAAGCGATGTGCGAGACACTTTATCGGTTGAAACACGATGGTATCGGTCTTATTTCCAGTATGAAATTTGTCACGAGTAAGCACAGACCTGCAGTCAATGATGAGTAACAAAGAATGTTGAGTTGCGAGAATATTGTACGGCGCGACCACACCGAAGCCACGAAAAAGTGAGTTTAGGTCCACTCTTGACGAAAAGATGTCGGCGAAACTTTTGAAAGAACTGCGTGATGTTCTCTATCTTCTAACGATTTCACCGAAGATCCCACTTCTGACACCAAATGTCGTGTATTGGGAATATACAGAATAAAACAATTACGATCACTGTTTCATTACTCCGATTTATTCGTAACTACCGCACTAAAGATATTATCGCAGACAAAGATATTGCACAAAACAAAAAGATTAACAAAGAAAGACGCGATTAACAGATATAACAGAATCAATGTTACATTCTTTCTTTATTACATTGAGATGACTTTATTCATACTCATACCCATAGGAATGAGCGTTGGCTTTGTGTGAGCGTTGGTGACCAAAAGTTCTCCATTACTTTTTTGTGTGCGGTTAAGGGAATTCCAAAGATAGTAATTGTTGGATGAAGAATTCTGATAGGGCAATGGTTAATAATATTTACTTAATTAAATTTTTAGCGGATGTGAAACACCTCGTGGTAGCAGAGGCTTCAAAGACAGCCGTACAGTTCCGTAGCGTCACCACTTCAATGATTTCAAAAGTTCCGGCCAGATCTATCTACGAGTTATGGTGGTAAAGTACTAAATGAAATCATAAATCCCCCATAAATTAGTATTCGGAATATAAGGACCAGGTATTTGAGCCTACTATCTCCTAAAATAAAGAATGAGTTTGTTTTTGTCATTTATGAATTTTAATTCTAAAAGGCACAGTTTCTTTAAGAGCAGAAAGTTATTTTTTTGTTATTTGTTTTTTTAATATATTTTAAAATTTTAAGCTTTCTTATTATTTATTCTCATGGTTGTAATTTAAAGTAGAATCAAAATCATCCTATAAAACATAACAGTAACTCATTCACGTCAACTCTGTGAGAGAACATATCCTCAAATCGTATTAGAAGAAATCGGTTATCATGTTCCGTAGCGCTCGCCGTTGACGGTGATGCCCTCACCAACGTAGTGTTCAAAGAATTGCGGACCAATTAGGCCGAAGTCCAAATCCACACCAAATAGTAACCTTTTGTGTATACATTGCCAACTAATGAACCTCGCGTGGGTTGGCGTCGTCCCATATACGGCAATTGTGCTTGTTAACATCGCTATTCTTCCAAAAATGTGCCTCGTCGCTAAAGATGATTTCTCGGCCGAAATTGGGGTCCTCCTCCAAACGCTCCGAATGCCAGACAGCGAACGAATGGCGTTGTCTATGGTCATTAACTTTGGGCTCCTGGGTCAGTTGGATCTTGTGCGCGTGTAGGCCCACGTCCCAAACCAAAATTCGCCAAATTTAAGTCTGCGAAAAGGCCGTGTTTTTGTACACGGCGAAGAATTGACTGCCTCGGGTTCTCCTGCACACTTTCACGGACCGTAGCGATGTTCCGTTCAATCTGGCGTTCCTTTGACGTACGTGTGAGGACTGATTGTTTACCGAACCAGTCGTCTCGAATTCGGCCACAAAACTTCTAGTTTAAGGGCCATCGCGGTCTGCCGTAAAATGAACGCAACGCGCAATGTTTCCACTAACGAACGCTTATTTTGATAATAAAATTTTACAATTTGTACGTGCTGCTCAATCTTGCCATGGTGATTTGGCAGCAGTGACTGATCAATATACAGCAGATTAGACAGACACCACCAAGAAACATGTCAAAAAATTCGAGGCTACAGAAGATGAGATTCATGAAGGATTTGGTGCTTTATGCCAAACATAAAGAACACGTGTATCTTGTAAAAGTTTTTTCAAATGTTGGATATATGCAAGTTCATGGCCCACCGGAACATTATAGTCAAACACATCAGGATCTGTTCAAGATAATATTTACACAATTAGCATTGCCTAATGTAGAAGCAAATATACTTCAAATTGCTCCGGAGAAAGATCCTTTCCTCAGGAAAAGAGGATAAAACATTAAATTAGGACAAAAGAGACATATTTTTAAGTTATGTTTCATCAGTCTCGTGTGTATAGAAACTGACAGTCTGTCATTTGATAATGTCAGGTTTTACTCTGGAAAAAAGCTAGAAAGAAAAATTTATCGATCACACGTCAAAACTTCCCCCTGAATCATAAAATTTTTATTTTTTCAATAAATTTAAACTTTTCCTTCAAAAGCTTACAAGTTATTTTGTTTTTGCCAAAGGATTTACAACAAAGAACCCTCGACAACGTCTACTTTAATTTCACCAATAAACATTTAATTGAATTGTTAATTAATAAATAAACTTCTAAAACAGTGATTGTCTTATAAATTCTATAATTTTACTGTGTATAAAAATAAAGATGGATTTTCTTGGCGTTGCAGGATAAAAACAACTTGAAGACATAACATTTGTTATTCTATAAGAAGTGAATCATATTTTGATAAATTTACTGTCGGACTTCAAATGCATCGTTTGTATTTTAAAATAACTCCTGTAATATGGGGATTGAGATTTTACTTTACGTTAATAGAGCAGGGTGAATAAATAATAAGAAATTTTAAATTTTTATAATATATTTAGCAAGAAAAATAAATAAAATAATCTTTCTGGTCTTTGAAAAATGAAGTATTTTTGATTATTAAATTTAATAATAACAAAACAAACTGATTATTTTTCTCAGGGCTCAAAAAGTTTGGATTTTAATATTTCTAACACTAATTGTTGGTTGCGATGACCACTGTGGCATTTAGTTGACGACTTTGAGAGATTTATATTTTCATTAGTAGGTTGCCAAAGAACTCTTTGCAGTCATTTAGAAGGTCCCGCATTGTGAGCTTCTGGAGAACAGAGGACTGACGATGCTTTTGGATACCTGCAGTCCACGGAATCATCCACCACTTGCCAACAACTGCTCTGTCTGAAGTATTTTTAGATTAAAAACACATAACCGTCACCACTCATTAAATATTGTCCCCCACTTACTTTCTGAAATTCCTTACAACAATTTCTTGACATCTGACTTCCTCAACATTTTCCACCAACCTAGGATCACCCTTCTAGATCGACTCTATCCAACAACAATTCGTCTTACGTTTCCTGAGTTCCAATTATGGGGTTCACATGTCTTTCTTCAAAGTCGTTATTGAACTTTTCTGTATTAGCGACCTGGAATATCGGGTTTGTAAAGGGCCTCATTCAGTCTAAGCCCAATCCCGACACCAATAGAAATAAAATCAATGCAGGCTGTCAATTAATTTATAGCTATAAATATTATATATAAATGGATGTGTTCCGTGTAATTGCGTTCATTGTAAATATGTGACTTTTATTTAGTAGTGGTACGTGAAAAAAGACACTTAATTTTCTCCAATATGAACTAAAGGTAGTTAATTTGTGAACGGACTGTACCAGCTTTCAGATAAAGGACTTAAACGTGGCATTCGAACACCAAGAGAATTTCGGTAGTTGCGTCGAAGCGCCCTGCTACACCGCGAACGGTGGACGTGGTGAAAAGATGTGATACTGAGACGTGTGGTAGGAGGCGAGCAAGGAGGTTGTGCTTCTCTGAAATACACTTTATACTTAGCAGATTCTAATTGTAGAAGGCAGAGAGTAAAGACGTGACACTTAGCAGAGTCGGAAGGTAGTAGGCGAGAGAGGACGCTGTGCCTCTCAGCAACAAACTTTATTTGGCAGTCTGCTAGTAGACGGTAGAGAACTTTGAAGTTTTGCAGAGCGGTGGTGTAAGCTGGTCTCTAAGGACGATGCCTTTCTGAGAAGGACTTAAAGCTTGCCAAAAGGATGATGAAAGGTGAAAGCTATGAAGATGGCCTGAGATACAGATAACTTGATCAATGGCATCTTTATATTTTTCACATTGTTGATTTCTCTATCTCAAGAATGATTTTGATTAGTTTTCTACGCAGTTGATTTTTAATTATTGAGATATTTCTAGAATCTTCCAACATAGGCTCCGCCCAATTTGGATTTCAGTGCTCTCAATTTATTCTTTTTTATGCCATTCGACGTAGAAAACTATTTAATATTTTACTATCTAATTTTGCGATGTTAGCGGAGTCTCAATCTCATAGTCCACTGGGAAAATTCCGGATTGGTGAAGGCTCCGTTGTCAGACAATCGGTAGAGTACACAATCCCGAGTGTGCGTCAAGAGATGTTCGGGCGATGATAGCGTACCCTCCGGTGATTGTGACAAACCTCATCGTTGAGTTGTGTGTGCAGCGCTCGCAGTTCAGACACGCAAATTTGCAATCCTTTCGATGACGGGTAATCCTAGTAGATCTTGGCAAAATGGAATCTCAGATTTTCAAACTCAAAATATTTCTCAGTATGTGAATTGGACTGGAACAGATATGTTAGCGCGTCTTTATCCTTCGATATGCAGTCTCTGACTAACTCTTGCAGATTTTGAGTTTTATTGTAAATCATTTGTAAATAATGAGTTTTATGTAAAATTTGAATATAATTTAATTAATTTTGAAGTTGTGATTAATCATTTCAATTATATCCTCCCCTTTGTATACTACAATGTATATATATATATATTGTAACATGAAAGTTACATTACAGTGCAGCATTGCGAGTGAATGTTGAGGACGAGCCGGCCCAATGTGTTGGCGGACTTGTGAGTCGTCATGGGAGGGGGAGCGGACGAGAGAAGGAGCACGCCCTGCAGATAAAATTTTTTCTCACACCTCTGCTGTGGCGCCCAAAAATGTGTTAATTTACGATATTGAGGCAGAGCTGGACGGGAACGCAGAATCCGCTACATTTGGCGCCGCAACGTTGGGGCATCGAACAACGAACATGGTAGGAGTTTGGAATGTGCTGACGGACATTGAACAGTGGAGAATTAATATGCTGCATTCGGTGAGCCATCGAGTGGCCTAGATCAACGAACAGTGGCGAGACATCCGTGAGGCTCAGAATATCGAAGTTTTGTGAGGCCGACGTTCGTGGTACCCGAGAATTATTCGAGAGAAGTAGAAGGAACGCTGTGGAAGAGAGCTGATCTACGCATAGCTGAGGGGTCAAGTGTTCCAGTGACCGCTGCGTGGATATCTTCGAGAGGTGTGTGTAAAAAAGCAGAGTACGGTGTCTGGGGAGAAGTGATGTACGAGTAAGAAGACAGGTTCCACAGGTTGGTGGCAAATAAATGTATTTTGCGGAATATTTTGGTTGGGATTTGTGTGTTCTGTAGTGTTTTAAAAATGGAAGAAGTGCAGGAGGGTATTGAGAAGGCAGAGGACGCTATGCTCAGGAAATTGTCCCTGGTACTTAATAAGATATTTGATGAAAAAAAGGAAGTTCTTGATGACATGGTTAATTGTATTAAGGAAATGCAGGCAGATTTGAAGTCTAGTTTAGGGAGCGTAAATGAAACATTAGAAAGAACAGAGGAAAGAATTAATGCACGGGGTAAAGAAGGAGGTGAATCACGCGAGAACTGCCACGACTCCGATCAGCTGATCATGCATGCAGGTGTGTGTATAAGGAAGAATGTGTAAATAGTAGTGATAAGCAGATAGAAAATAGGGTAGAATTAAAAAGTGTGGTAGATTTTAAGGTTAATAGTATACGTAGTGATTTTAAGCTGGCTAAGCATTCATGTGCTAAGAGTGCCAAAGAGAATGTAAAGGTAAAGGATACAGATTTGGTAATGAAACCTTTCTGTATGCAAAATGGTGCTCATTGCCGTAAACGGCGAAATAGAAAGAAAATCCCCCGAACAACACAGAGGAAACAATGTGTGGGAGGAAATGTTAAACGAAAGAAATTACGAATTGTCATACGTGCGTATAAAGTTAAGGAAGGTGAAACGGATGTTAATCATAATGTAGAGAGTGGTGGACGATTGTTAAAATTAATTGCTGTATCTGCGGATAAGTTTAAGAAAAATTGTAAACATTTAATGCGTCAGATGAAAGTTGGTAGATATGAATATAATGTGAACGCAGTGAATAAGCAGATTAAGGGACAGCGAGAACAGCTGATCATGGTTCTCAACAAAGATGATGTAATTAAATGTTTTGCAAATAGATTTAAGAAAAGCTCCCGAAAAATATACAAGGAAAAATTACTTGGTATAAAAGGTTGTCGTAAAAATAAGCAAAACTTAATGTTTAGCAGAAAATTTGTTTCCATTGCTCAAAAATATGCATCCTATGGTAACAACAGAGTAGAAGAAATTTTGCATGTGTTAAATAGTTGTAATGATTGTGGATTTTCTTGGAATCCAGGGGGAAACCGGATGCTGTATTTTTTACTAATGTCAAAGGTTTTTAAATAAATTGGCTATGTTATTAAGGAAATTATTATATTATTGTAATTAGTGTTAAGGAATTGTGGTGGTTATAGATTTCCTTGGAACCCAGGTGGAAAAACCCAATGCGGTATTTTGGTAAATGTAAAAAAAAATGTTACATTAAATGCCAAAAATAGGTGTTCTGCCAGATGTCAAATGACTTTGTAGTAGTTGTAAGAAACAGCTGATGGCAGATAAAAAACATTATGTACTCCAAATGTAATTAGCTGTAAAAACCATGTGGTCAGTTGACTGTTTTCGACGTACATCAAAGAGCTGAATGTCAAACTAATAAATGTCATATGATACATTAAAAACAGCTGAGAATGAGTAAAATTTTATGTAAACACATTGTAAAGAAACAGATGTTCTGTCAAAAACAGCTGATTGAAATTTAAATTGTGAAATGACAGTAATACGGACAGAAATCTGCTGTTATTCCCAAAGATTCAGTCAACTGTCAATAGATGTAAATGTCAAGTGTTTAAATTGATTTACATTTACTTTAAGAAAGTCTCCCAAACAACACATCAGAGAAAATGTGTGGGAAGAAAAAAAATGTAAATGGAAAAATTGTTTGGAAAAATAAAATGTGTAATTAGAATTAAAGTTGGTTAATTGAGTGATTTGTAAACTTACTCAATGTTTGCTCTTATGAAAGAATATGTCAAAGAAAATTGTAATTAGTTCTAAGTGAATTTTTGTAAATATTTTGTAATTTTGATTAAGGGCGTTGGTCATTCAGATTGTTTACGACTGTGGTTCAGTGAGTGTCATTAAAAAATTGTACAATTTTTTAAATTCATTGGGGGCGGGGATAATGTAACATGAAAAGTTACACTTAACAATGCAGGCCAGCTTGCGAGTTGCAATTGTTGAGGAACGACGCAGCCCGGGCCAACAATGTAGTTTGGCGAGACTTTAGTGAGTCGTCATGGGGTAGTGGAAGGAGCAGGTTGTGTCGGCGGGACGACAAGAGAATGACCACGCCCTGCAGATATAATTTTTTCTCATGCTCTGATTGGAATTAAAACTATTAAAATCTATTTTTGGTGTTTTTTGTGAAAAATACCTGGCGCCCTAAAGGAATTGAGAAATCCTCGAATACGGAGGAACGCGGGATCCGGTACTATATATATATATATTGATCACAGAAGTATAGTAAAATCGTCGTTTAAATAAAAATGTTAGATGAGAATGTGTCACTGAAATAGACCAGCTAGTACTTTGGATTTTAAAGATTGTGAATTGTCAGAGCTGATAGAGAAAGAATATGGGGGAAATCTTGAAGGAATTTTATGAGCAAAGTGGTGACTCAACGATTATTATGATAAAGAGGCAGGATTTGAGTTAATAGGGAGATAGGAATAGTTTACTGGGTAGAAATTGAAGACTTATTTGTTGGGAAGTCATGGAATGAGAAACTATTATGCAGAATTTTTAATATATTCTGTTCTATCAGCAGTTTGTTTACTTAGATTAATTGTATTGCTGGGTAATTAAATATGGTATGGGAGCTATCAAGCTGTTTTCGTTAGTTTTTGTTTGGAAAAGTAGGAATTGAAATATAGCTAATGATAATTTAGCATTTGGGGTTTTGAAAAGTCACAGGAAGTAAACATGGAGCCAAATTAAGGATATAATTTTGTGGTATTTTGGGATTATGTGTAATGGGTGAATGTATTTTGAATAAGTCATATGTCAGCCAAATTCTTATCATGTTTTATACGTCAAGAAGTGCTAAGGGGTGATGGATGATGCCATACAATGGAAGTGTTTAGTTTTATTTTGAGAGGTATCTAGGCCAGGCTGAAGGTCGCAATTGTGTTAGTTGAAAGGCAAAGTGGGTGGCAGTTATAAGGCCACGCGATAAGATGGAAGGAGATTTGGTGATTATCCCCATTTTGACTAAAGCTGTTGTGATACAGATATTTTTTGTGTGGGAGAACACCGCACAAGTTAGGAAAATGTAACAGTGCGACTGAATTAGCCTATTATTCTGACCTATTATATATGGATTTATAATGAATAGCACAGAAGGGATACAGATAAACAATTTGGAAAGATAGGCAAAAATGATAAAAGGCTGACGACAGAAACACATGATTACATGTGAATACTGAACTGTGATGCCAAGTTTCTCAATCCTGGCAAATTGAAAGTTTCGTGCCTGTGAGCGGGTAAATTGAAATCCTTTAAAATTCATGGCTTGATTTTTTATCAATTGGGGCCACTAGGCAAACGTGTAAGTTTATGTAAATGAGGAGTTAATTTGAAATTATATTCAATTTTAGCTGTTTTCAGTATAGGTAATAAATTTTATAAATCTAAATCAATATGAAAGATTATTTTAAAATTAAGGTGTAAAAGGTGCTTAATCTATTTGATTAATTTGAAATTTCTCCGAGCACAAAATGATTGTAAAGAATGAGCAAAGGGGCTTAAAGATAAAATATGGAGAAAAATTTCTCAAAAATTTTGTTTTCAATGTAAAATTTTATTAAAATTGATCGGGGGCAATGTAATGGAAAAACGCGGATTTTGGTGATATTGTGGCGTTATGAGGCGCAGTTCGCCAACAACAATGTCAAGTCGGCTGAAAGCGGGTGAATCCCCGCGGAAAACCCCCTCGGGGCGTGTGTAAAAAATACGATGGGGATTCCCCGCGGGAAACTCCAACCGAGCGTGTGTAAAAATTGATGGCGGGGAACCCCGGAGTTTTATGAAATAAACCCCTGAATTGTGTAAGAAACTGATGGCGGGGGATTCCCGTGTGAGAATTTAAAAGGGGAGCCGATGGGTGGCTCGGGAGCAGATGGAAGCAGATGCTGTGAGAGGTGGTCATAGATCAGATGTGGTGAGACGTGAGCAGACGTGGTCAGAGGTTTTCAGAGGTCAGATGTTTCGAGGAAGCAGATGAGTTGCAGATCTTGTTCATACTACCTTCATCGATAAAAATCCTGCAAGACGCTAGAGAGACGCGGAAACATTCGAGAAGTTGGATGTTTGTAGGCCCAGTAATTGTGGGTAAGTTATTAAAAAGCTGTGAAACTTGCTCATTGTACTGGTTGAATAATAGTTAATGATTTTTTTCTATTTTCAGTAACTGCATACTCCATCCATCTCTCGAGAGACCCAAAATCCCCTGAGATTAAGTCTATGTAATCACTTTAAATTAATAAATGTAAAATTTTCAAATTGATTAATTAATGTTTTATACCCTGATAAGGATACCACAATATATATATATATATATATATATATATATATATATATATACATTTTGATATATTGATGTGGTTCTATTTGTGTGCTGTCGCCATACGTTTCACATTATTGTGTATTAACTGTTGGTATAGCTACGATAATCACCTCATTAGCCGTCTGGAACCAACAATGTGTCAAGATGCGGAAACGCCATTGTCTGTCTCTGATTGTCGCGCGTAAAAATGTAAATGGGAATCCAACTGGACGATTATTTACTTCGCAAATCACTTTATTGACTGTGATTGGTTGAATGAGCAGTGTGTTCGGGGCGAGATCAGAAACGAAGGATGAAAATTTTAGTCGGAGATGGGATAAACTGCCACCAGCTGTTGCTGGTAAACAATAGACCCCACCAAGTCACCAACTTTCTCTCTCAGTGCAGATCCCCTGTGAGACTGTCCGAGTAAAAAATTATAAATCTGTTTATTTTGTTTTTTCTATAAAGTGTGGCAATAAATTATATGCATAATTGTGGAATCACGTGTTTATATAGACCAAATTATCAGTAATAAATCAATTGTTATTACAAGTGGCGGCCAACGTGTGTGCGTGATTTCTTGTAGCAGAGACTCTAGGAAAGTCAATGTTTTTTAAATATCTGGCAACTTATGGTAGTAGTAGAAACGCGGATTTTTTAGTATTTTACGTAAATTTCATCATTACAACAAGTTATGATTCAAATTTGTTTGCAATATTTAATCTGTTGCATGCGTTTTAATTTTTTTCGGGGTCTTGTATAACTTGCTATTATTTTCCGTTAGATATTATGATTTTTAAGTCATTATATTAATTTTGTGGCATTGCTGTATTTAATCTGTTGTATGCGTTGTAGCGCAGTAGAACCCGCGTCCAATTTTTTATTATAATTTACGGGAACTTAAATACCAAATATTCCGGCATGAGAAAGTCGCTTGTCAGGAAGAAGGGGTTTTTCCGCGCGTCGTCTTGGCGGCTCGGAATAATAACATAGGGACTGCGGCTGACACGTGGACCATAAAGCACGGACACCTCGTCGCCGTTTCGGAATGTCTTAATCTGCCTGAGAATTTGGTGACCGGGTGGCGTGTGTTCCCCAAATGAAACAAGGGATATGATTGGAGGATATCCATCCCTGCCACCTTAGTGATAGGTGTCGGATAAGTGGGGACAAGGCTTTAAAGAGGCTGGCGGAGACAATTTGTAGACAGATTTGACAGATTTTTGCAGGGGATGGCGAGAGGATATTGAAGGAGAGTGGTGGAGAAAGAGATTGCTGGTGATACAAGGTGGTGGTGAAAGGAGATGGCAGCAGAGTGGTGGAGAGAGGAGATTGATGAGGTGGCAGCGGCGACCATGCTTTGATCAGTCCAGGAAGCAGGGAAGAAAGGTCTTAGCAACAAGGGAAGAAAGACTTCATGTTATTGTCGACCGGCCGCTTCAAGTTCCACAACACGGAAATTACAGCGAGACGCCTATGAAGACAACTCAGGTTCGTCAACGAACAGATCTGCTACACGTGGCTACCCAAACCATTAATACCCTGAGATCTTTAATATAATTCCATTTTTTAAATAATTATTTTGAACTTAATATATCTACGCACTACCCATATTAAAAATTGTTGTGTTTACAATTAATAAATGTATACATTTAAATTCAATTATTAAATTCATTAAATAATACCCCCCATCATTTACAGCGTATTAATGTTTTGGGGGCCTTACGTAACTTGTTTTTAAGTTGTAATATTAATTTTTGCTGCAATTTTTTTAATACGCTTAAATCGAAATTTACGCGTGTTTTCGGTCTCGTAGGATAAAAATGGATTGCTTAGATGAGCTTAGTGTTGTAGCCGCAGCCTCAGATGAATATATTAATACGAACAACGCAAATGAAATTGATTCACAAGAATTAATTACAGAACCTGCCAGAACTAGATGTGACGATAATATTACGAATGGGGGAATAGAAACCATTATGTTAGAATTTATTGCAGAATTTAGGAAATCGCAACAAGAAACAAGAAAATCCAATCAAGAATTTGCGAAAGCGGTCGCCGAGGAGTCTGCAAATAGGAGAAAGAAAATCAAGAAATTTTAAACAGACTTGATAGATACGGTGAGGAATTAGAGGAAGTACGCCAAAAGTACAATACGGAATTACAAGAAGCGAAAAAAGACATAAGCGAAACAATAGAAGTAAAACATGTAATCTAAATTTGGAAAAAAAATGTTGGGAGGCGTAAGACATGTAAGGAGGCAGTACAAAACGTGAGTCAGAAGATAAATGAAGTTAAGGAGGATGTAACGGTAAAAACTAGGTTTACAGGAAAAGTAAAGAATCAAGTACATAATGTTCTGGAACAAAATACTATTGATCTAAGGACCGAAATTCAAGCTAAATGTTGTGAGTTAAATAGTCAAATTGACAAAGTTAGTCAGAAATAGAAATAATGGAAAACAGACAGAAAGAGTTGAACTATGGTTCAGGTGTCTGTGTAGAAATAAATTTACCAACCTATAATGAGACGAGCGGTCAGAATCCGAAATATTTTATCAGAAAACTAGAGATCTATTTCGAGGTAAAACGTGCGCATAGGGTCCTCATAATGCATCAATGCTTGGAAGAAAAAATAGTACAGTGGATTGAAACTACGCTAGGTTATGAAGCCAGCTACGAAGAGATAAATACAGTATTTCTCAATAAATACTGGGACGACGCGAAGCAAGCGGACATGGTCCAGAATATATACGAAGGACGATACCGTGGCATGAGTTCCGGGCTAACTATAGAGCACTATTTAGCTAACATGGTTGCTCAGAATAAACATTTAGACAAACCTTTTAGCGAAGAATCTCCAATTAGAATTTTAAGCTCCCATTTATATCATGATATAGCGAGGAATTTATGTACTCCTCAGATAAATACGATCCAAGAAGCAACCCAATTCCTCAGTTCATGCGAACGCATTCAGCGAAGACTAGATGGGAATTACAATAACTTCGCGCAGCGATCAAATGGACAGAACCATGGATTCCCGGAGGCCCGAAGTGACCAAGAATATTAAAATTCTCAAAATGGTCCGTCCAGACAATTTTACCGAACACCACGCAAAGCAACAAACGTAGACCGAGACAGAATTGGATTTTCCCCCTCACGCATACAGGACTTATGGACTCCAGGTAGAAATACTCAGCCAGCCCCAGATAGCACCCATAGTCCATCCAGGAGGAATGAATCTTTAAACTACATAACAGAAAAGAACATTTGATTCAAGTAAGACTAGAAACAGCAAGTGGACAAGAAATGGAAATAATAATCGACACGAGCGCGTCGCAAAGTGCTGTAGATAACGATACCTATGAGGCACTAAAATGTAGTGGAGACGTCATTGAGGAATTGCCAATAACACACCTCAGAGTGTATGGAGCGATCGGAAGAATGTCAGAGAGGATTCAAAGGCAAGTGCTGATAAAATTCAAAGTGGGTGATGGTTTCGGTACTATTAAATGTTTGGTAATTAAAAGTTTCTTTGTGAAATTCGTCGTCGGAATAGATTTTTAAGGGAATCCAAGGCAAGCATCGATTTACGAAAGTACGTGATAAATTGAGAGATTGTTGATATTGAAGGTGGACGAAGTCAGAGCCTAATGTGGGATATAGTTGATACCAAGGAAAGAGAAAATGGTATTAATAATTTGTGGATATGGTACACGGAGGAAGAAGATTGTGAGGATGAAATGGATGATGGCGACGTTAGTTATGAGGAGACAAAAAAGTGATTTGAACGTATTGGAGGAAATACTTAATGAAATCGATCTATCGACCATGATCAAAAAACCACCTTGTTGGAGGTAATAAAGAAAAACCTAGCAGTATTCAGTAAAGAACCGGGAAAATTAAAAGGTTACCAACACAGAATTTTAACAAAAGAACATCCGCCATTTAAATGAAAACCCTACGCGACCCCTTTCTCGCTTCGCGCGAAGGTGAGAAAAGCGTTATCAGACCTGGAAAGAAGTGACATAAATAGAAAGGACAGCAAGTCCATATAACCAACCTTTGGTTATAGTAAAGAAAAAGGACGGTACTGTTAGACTATGTCTCGACGCAGGGCGATTAAACGAACAAATTATAACGCCACATGAGAGGCCCACATTAATAGAAGAAGCTATCAGGCGCTTTGACAAGATGCATTGGATCACCGGAACCGATTTAAACAAAAGCTCCATGCAAATTGAACTGGAACCTCCTTCAAAGAAACTAACTGTTTTTACAGTCGATGGTAGAAAATGGTGTTTCAAAAGGCTACCATTTGGTCTTGTAAATAGATGCCAGGTCTACATACAAAGGTTAGATTTCATGTGCCAGACGATATTAGGGACAACGTGACCTGCTACGTGGATGACCTGATTATCGCCTCAGAAACATTTGAAGAGCATTTCAGGCACCTGGACCAACTGTTTTCATGTCTCGAGGCAGCTGGTCTTACCATAAATCTTCAAAAGACTACGTTTTGCAATAAGGAGACCAGATTCTTGGGGCATCTAATATCAGCAGGTAGAGTGTGACCAATTCCCGAACGTTTGAACCAGATCGACGCACTTCAGAGGCCTGTGAATGTGAAGCAATTGCGTCAAATTATCGGGTTTTACAGTTTCTATAGACAGTTTGTTTAAGGATACTCCGACAAAATAGCACCACTTAAAGAATTACTAAAGAAAAACCAGAGGTGGAGATGGGAGCCTCGTCAGGAAGAAGCGTTTAAGCAATTAAAAGACGCGTTTAAAGAACACGTAATTTTGAAACATCCCATACAGGAGGGGCCATATATCATAAGGACCGATGCTTCTGCTAATGCCGTGGCTGCGATTCTGTCACAAATAGATCATAACGGAGAAGAAGGTATAACATCTTTAACAAGTCGTAGTCTCACAGCATACGAGAAAAATTGCAGCACGACGGAGCATGAACTTCTCGCCATAGTCTTTGCCACACAGAAGTTCAGAACCTATATTCTTGGCCGGGAAGTTCAGTTATATACAGACCACCAGGCACTAACAAGTGCGAGCACACTAATTTAAGACTGAAACGGTGGACACAAGCACTGCAGCAATATAACCTGGTCATTAGGCGCATAAAAGGGACAGATAACAGAGTTGCAGATTTCTAAGTCGATACTGCCGACCTGGAACGTTAGCAAGTGATGCCACGATGTCTACAGTCGTTATATCATCAAGAGTTTCTACAGGATGCGGCGAGAACATAAAACTAAAGGAACACATCGTTAGAGGGACGGAAAAGGGCACCATATTCTGAAGACTCCTCATCATCGTAGTCAAGACGGAGAGGAAAAGTAAATTAATGACAGGTTCCGGATTCACAAGGATTTTTAAAAGAAATCCGAAAGCGAGGCATGAATGGGTGGCGTGTGTACCGACTTCAGTGCAGACTCGTATTTTAGAATATGCACATGACCAAAATGGATACCCTGGAACTTACAAGTGCACAAAACTCCTGCGAAACTTTGTGCATGGAAGGGAATGGAACGAGACGTCAAGAAGTACGTAAAGACATGTTACACGTGTCAAACATGTCACGCTTGACATTTTCGGACTTTTAGTCAAATCTCAGTTTGGCATGACTTACTTGACGCTTTCACAAAATACGTTAAGTTGTATGGTCTGAGACGCGCCACGACCAAATCCTGTTTACATAAACTAACGAGCGACTATTTTATTAATTTTGGCTGCCCTGAGCGAATTCTAACAGATAATGGAACCCAATTCACCAGAGAAACTTGGAAGAGTACCCTAAACAAACTAGATATAAAAATTATCTTTTGTAGCATACGAAGACCACAATGTAATACTACAGAACGCTACATGTGTCAATTGGGGGCATTGTTTCGCATGGCCTGTCACAAAAACCACAAGGGGCACAAGGGGTGGTACGAACATTTGAAAGAAGCCGAAGACGCACTGAATTACAACTTCAATTTAGCAAATGGTGATATCCCTGCTGAACTACAATTTGAGAAGAAGGTAATTCTCCCCTTGGAATCGATTTTTGATTTGCAGAATCGTCTCGGACTGGCGACAGCAAAATTACGTCACAATGCAGAGTGACGTGCGAGGAGACAGAAAGTTAAAGACATAAAATTTGAGATTGGCGACCTGGTATTGTTGCGAGCACTAAGAATTTCTGATGCAGAGGCTAAGCGATGTGCAAAACTTATGCTAATCTATGAGGGTCCATTCATAGTTAGAACGTTCGCAGCAAAAACGCGTATGTTATTCATAATTTAGAGGGAGGCCCGTTACGTGTTTTCAATACATTCCATCTATTACCGCATTTCGCCAGAGAGTAAAATAGAAAGAAAAAGATCATGTGCTCCAAAATTACTAAGAAAGAAAGAAAAACAGTGGAAGTACAGTGAAATAATAAAATTAATATTGTCAACAACCAGCAATGGGCGACATTAATATTTTCAGAAACTTTAACAATACCAGTTTCAATATGCATTGATTTTGTATTAATAATTTCTTTAGTTATGATTTTATATTCCATGATAGTGAAATTACAAGAACAGTTCATAATCAGTCATTTTTAGATATATTCATAAATTTAACTATGTCATGCATAAAACTGTAATTCAGTTTTTGTTTTGGTATTTTATTGAATTTTACATTATTTTGTAAATAATTTTTGATGGTTTATATAACAAACAATATTTAGATATTTTCAGTAACGTTAATAAACCTTGATTAGTTATGTTATGGTGCTTATTCCGTTGATGTTGAATTTACTTATTTACTTGTATTTTCCAATAACGTTTATCGCATTAATGTTGTAAAGAATGTCATATGTATGTTACCACTTATCTACATCCACAATCGTGTTTTCATATTAATTCATGTTTACATTGTTTCATATGTTTTATGTTAAAATATATGGAGTTTCATTTTATAATTAATCATGATAGAATTGTTTCTTTTGAGTTAGATAAACATAATGCAAATGTAATAATATTGTATAAATGCACCTTATTGAGATTGTGACCTCACGGTGACCGCACCTGTCAAATGCGTTACCGTGACGTTACAATCGGGGGCCCTTGTAGCGCATACTTTGAAGGCTGGTCGAAGGGAGAGGTCTATTGTCCTCCAGGTCGAGAAGGAGGTGAATGTTTTTTTAGGACGGGGCACTGTCCGGCCCAGTTGGGGAGTGGACAGAGAACGGAGAGGACGTCAGCGAACTGCACAAGTCTAAATTTTCTGAATACGCAAATTACATAATTCCAAATAGAATCTAATCAACAACTGGAACCAGAAGAAGCAAATCCACGACGGAGCCTGGACAGCGAGACAGCGGCTCTCTTAGCAAATCAGGGGTGAGAAAAGATTTTCTTTAATCAAAATTCAGAATTCGATTCAACCTCTGCTACAAGGCCCAGATCCCCTGTGAGACTGTCCGTGTAAAAAAATTATAAATCTGTTTATTTTGTTTTTTTTATAAAGTGTGGCAATAAATTATATGCAATAATTGTGGAATCACGTGTTTTATATAGACCAAATTATCAGTAATAAACCAATTGTTATTACAAGTATACACACGAATATGTACCTGAACATACATAATTTCACATACATCCACATATTAACATACACACATACTTAAACGGGTTCACAGATACTTGTGCAACTATGATAAGTCAATGGGAGTGGGGGTTGCTATCTTAGAGGCTGTGGAACCCATGGTTTCGTCTGGACTGAAAGATGTATTGGAAGGAAAATTTCTTAGATGGAGTTAATTTCCTGAAGAATTGAAGGGAAGGAGCTTTAAGCTTGGTTAATGTTAATCATTGGCCCAATTTTTTTGATCTTGTATGGACAGCTATGGGAATTGTGATTTTGAATGTTTGACAGTGGTGCAGTAATTGACTGTGTGACTGGGAGAGGTCTTTTGGACTGACCTATGTAGGACGGCTGGGCAGAGTATGCAATATTCCTGGTAAATTATATGGTAGGACAGATAAGTGATGTTTTATTTTAATTTTGTACCTGGTTTTCTTAGTGGTATTCTTGAGGATTATACTGGATTGAAGTATAGGGCAGATATGGCACCTTTCCCCACAGAAAATTTGCAACCCAATGTTGGTAGGGTATTGGGGCATGGGCTTTGCCAAGGATACAAGTATGTTGCAAATGTTTAGTGGATACATGATCCTTGGACAGGTGGTGAGGATTCTTCCTTAGGCTTTGATTGAAGTCCAGAGTAGACCAAGTGGAGAATGGAGTTGATTTTCTTTAGTCCTGGGAAATAGAAGGTGTTCAGCTTCTTTCTGTTGGTGCCATGTGGGTGTTGGGAAATTTGATTGGGCATAGAATATCTGTTTTTGGTGGAGTTATATGGGGTAATGTCAGTTGATAAAGCTGATTGAGGATTCGGTTTTGGTGTAGGTACCAAATACAAGCTCTTCTGAAGGTAAGGCTGTATATGAGGGAGTATTTGTTATGGTATGGGTGAGAATTGGTTAAGCAGAGGTGTTACGTGTTAGAGGGTGTGATGTGTTAATTATGCCAGAAGTGAGGAGTATGTCAATGAAGATGATGTTGGTTGGGGAATAGTTCCATGTGAACTCAGTGTGGTATTCCAGTTTATTGTTTGGAGAAATTTGAATAGGGAATCTGGTCCATAGCTTGAAGATGTTATCCATTAAGTGGAAACTAGTTAAAGGTTTGAATGGGAAGGAATTTAGGAACTCCTGTTCTGGTAGCTGCATGAACCGGTTTGCATATGATTCAGCCATCCTTGTAGACTGTGCCACTTATTTGATGGTAGATATAATTCTGGAATTAACTGTAGTTCCTCGTGTGAATGAACTGAAGGAGAGAGATCAGAAAGTAGGGAGGAATATTGTGGCTTAAGAGACACTAAATATTCAAATACATGTGGAATTTTGGTATATACGAATATCACATCTACGTATTGTAGCGCATACTTTCAAGGCTGGTCAGAAAGAGAAATCTAATGTCCTCCAGGTCGAGACGGGGTGCTCGGCGCTGTCCGAGACAGTTGGGTAGTGGATGGAGAACGGAGTAGACGTCCGCGAACTGCACAATTCTAAATTTGCTAAAAAAACGAAAAATATAGTTTCAAATAGAATCCTCTCGACATCTTGAATCGGAGGAAGTTAAATCCACGACGGAGTCCGGACAGCGACTCGCCTGTCGTATCGGCGGTGAGATAATAAACTTTTTAACGAGAAAAGAATTTCTTTACTCAAAATTCATACTCTGATTCAGCCTCTGCTACAAAACCCAGATCCCCTGTGAAACTGTACGTTCGCAAAAATAATTTTTTTAGTGTGATAATAAATTATTTGTTTAATTATTGAATAACTTTTTATGTAGACCAAATTTATTATCAATAAAGTAATTGTACTTACAGTATAAAAGCAACATATTTTGTTGAAGTAGTTTTGGAAGTTTATGGAAGAAGTAGATGAAATGGTTTGTTTGTTAAATAAGGGTAGATAGCTTTTTCACTATTGATTGGAGGGATTCATACACCAAAGCAGAAGCTACAATATTCTTATAAAATGAGGGAACAAATAAAAGGATATGAAAAGCAAATCTTAATAACCTGTCTAATTTTCTTTCTTCAGCTAGGTTTCTTTGATGAACAACTATTTTAAGATAAGATTTTATTGTTACTTCTGAACCTACTGTAGATAAAATGTTCCATATATATTTGGTAGGTCAATTTTATATATGAATGTACACAAATAAATATCTCTTTCACACAAAAGAAACATACTAAATTATAATACAATTTACAGCTTTGTACTAAAAACTCATTCACTAGAAATTTATGTTTCTTTATGAAGTTACATAATGTATTACTTGAATTAATAATATTTTAATAAATTTTGACCGTCCAATAAAGTTCCTAAGTTAGTCTAGACTTAAAGTATATTTAATAATTTCTTTTGTGTTTAGGTTAGTAAGTGTGAAAATAGATAATTAGATTTATACAACAGGTACCCTCGTGATGTTTATTTCAAGTACACCTTGTTAGATTTATTTGGATTTGGTCGTTTGTGGTGGTTAGTCCCAGCCATTAAATTTTTTGTGATATTTTATTTTACAATTTACTATCAACATAGAACTTTATAAGTATTTTTACTAATATTAACATATATAGTTTGGCTAAAGACGACTTTAGTATCACGATTAATAAGTTAGTCCTTACCTGATCAACTTTGCAAATTTATTTCAAGAACATATATGCCTTTATTTTACTTATTTATTAATTTAAATATTTTCATTCACATCGAATATATACCTTCATTGGTTCGAAGGCTTACGACGTCACTGCTGCTACTAAACTTGTTATGGTTGAAATGTTCTACGCTTGTAAATGTCACTTGTAATTGTGACAACATTGTAGCTAGGTTTACACGGGCAGTGATGTTCGTCGAAGTTGGGTTGGCTGTGCACTGCCTACCGTTTACATATTGGGCAGATAACTGCCCACTTCTTCACTGACAATTCTGTGCTAGTGCTGCCCTCACTACAGAACGGGCAGAGAACTCTGATGCATGTTTATACTACTCTGCCATTTCTTGGCAACTAAGTCAGGTTGGAATGTTGATGATGCATAGTGTCAATATATTGTTTATATCAAGTTGAATATTTTTCCCCTTTGTGTTTTCGCGTACACATAATGTCCATAAACAGGAACTAATCACTTTGTATTTGTGATAGAATAGACGTAACGAGGAAGAGTTCCTGAAAAAGTCAGTCAGTATCACGCTCCTGTACTATAGATACATAAAAATGAAAACAGTTGTTTAGTAATATTGCTTTATATTATCACTACAGAAATCAAGCAATAATAAAAACAGCACATGTACTTTGGAGCTGGTTTTCAGTGTTTAATTGGGTCGGTTTCTATTACTTGTTTTATTCCCCTTAAAGTTGTCAATTACTGAGCAGAACGAAATGAATTATTTTTCATTACGTTTGACAGTAGTATGTTTATAGCTATACATCATTCTTTTGCGTATTTTTTTTCCAGTTAAAGTTAATGCCGTTGGAGGCTGGACAATAACTATTTTTGGAAAGTTAACCTAAAAATTTATAGGCGATTAGGTGCAACAAACGAACTCTATCCTAAATTATTTCTGAACCAAAATTCTGGTCGCTGTTCACAACAAATATTCACTTACTCTAATCGCACACTATACCAAACTGCACGCGTATTGAAAATGCAAAATACAAATTGGTTACCATCGCGCAATCGATAGTCAACCCTGCCTCACCGTTCACAATCGATAATTGACAACCATAACTGCCACTAACTGGCCTCCCATGAGGGCAGTGACAAGGTCGGTGGAGGGGGAACGTCAGTCATGACTGACATACTGTTGACACCAAAGAGATATATAAACATCATAGAGAGGCTACGAGGCCGTTACAGCGCCCTGGGTGGCAGCAACTAGCAACAGGGACAATCACAATGTCTACGGTCAAGAACTTTGACCTATGTACTGTGTTTATATGTACCTGAGGTTGAATAATCGTGTATTTTGGTGATTTAAAATATATTGTTTTTCATCCGAAATCATGCCAAATGCTGTTTAGCGTACATTTGTACTAATCGCAGTTCAAAAAACATTGGAATATCGTAATTTTAAGTAAAATTCTTCATATTTTCACTTATTGACTTAGCTCCGTGTTATGTAACTTCAATATTTACCAAATTTGTCTTCGTGGTCGACTCTAGAATGCAAAGCAGCTCTCTTTTTATGAAAACAGTTCTCCTGTACTGTGATTAATGAATGTGTTGTATTTCGTTTAACCTTGATTCCCTATCAACTTTCAACTATAATTTAATGTCTGTCTAAATGCATTTAGATGTTACTCTGTACAACGTACAAAATTGTATGATTGTAAAAGATTAAATTTTGTTATTGGGAGTAATCTTTTATTATAGGGACTGGATGCTTCATATCTCACTAATAATTCGGCATTAATATCAGAAATTTGACTGATCTTAAACAAAAATGTTAATTAACTTTATAAAGTTATTGTCAATGTTTTCATGTTGTTTTTAGCATTGAGGATGATGTTTTAATGAGCCCTTATCCCGTGTTACTTTAATTTCGGCACTTTCCTTGTTGTGACATTACAGAAATATTTTACCATTTTTAGTGGGTGTTTTTTATATTACTATTGCTAATGAAAACACTTTCTAGTCTGGTTTCCGCTCATTTGTAACTTTAATACATATGTCTATATAGTTTTTAAATCTTGATTTAAGAGATACGCTTCCTGCACGTATTCGTTAGTCCACCTCAATTCAATGCAAGCAGACGACAGGACACGCCCACCCTTACCCTTCAAAAAATGGCACCTGAGCCTTCAATTTGCTTCAAATATGGCGGCGCCTTGTCCAGTCTATGTTGTTTATATATGTCTTTGGTTGACACCATTGACACGCTCCAAGAAAAGTGAGGCAGCGCTCTCGTGTCAGCGATGTATAGGCAGTTGTCAGTGCAGCACTGACGTATGTTGACACGCCACTGACATCACTGCCCCTCGTTTTCTGGCAGTCATCACTGCCCGTGTAAACCTAGCCTAAGTTTGTTTATTGAATTCTCGAAAAATTCAATGGAATGCTTTATTGAAATTTTCTCAATAATTCATATAGCATTTGAATTTATAATACATTATATCGTTTCCCTGTTTAACTCCAGTTTTTTATTACAATTATTTCCATATTGGTCAGCGATAATTTGGTACATTTCGGAATTAATTATGAACATTATATGTTATCTTTGAAAAGGTGTTGATATCTTTAGCAGTTACAAAACTTTCGCAATGCGCTCCATTTGAAGATATAAAACATTAGATATTCGTAGATCATTTCCATTATGTGTGTAATGAAATATATAATTTACTTTCTAGTTTTGTGATTATGAGTTTACTTTATGATTTGTGCCCTCTGACACTATTTTCATTACGTAGAAAGTGCAACATTTATCTAGATGTGCGAGTTTTGTATACAATATACGTGAACTTATATTCTATATAAGAATGCAGTCTATAGGACGTAATTCAGTTTTAAGTAGCATTTTGTCAATTAAGCGAGCCATTGACGGTAGAATTCTTCCTATCACATGTTGTGTTAAATCTTTAACCAAAAAGCAAACGAGTTCAAATATCTCGGCACACCAGCTCCGGTATTATCAAATCACGACACATCTTAGAGATCCTAAATTCGTCACAAATAAAGTAAGAGATAAACTTGTGAACGATAATATCAGCAATACCTCAAACAGTGCTTTCAATGCTTTGGAGCCATATGTAAAATTAATGCGTTTGAACAGACCTATTGGTAAGCACATTTCTACTTCCTAATGTCATTTGGTCGGTTACTTCTTATGAACTACTCCCATTAAATACAATGATCCCACAGTACAAAGAATGCCACATTTATAATTATATAATAAATAAATATTAATTTCATAACAGATGTGAGATATGGAAGACATACAACAAATAATTGGGCAAAAGGGGAATTCAGATCGTCAAACATAATACAGACATCACAAGCTGTGCACCAATCACGAGTTAAAAGAGCATATGTGGGGAATATAATTTCACCAGTTCCATTAATTATTATTAATTCATTTAAATGGATGTGGTATCATTCAGTTTTAGAAAGAAGCAGAGGAAAAGTACTCCATGTTTTTGATATTGGGCTTATTGTTTATTATTGTCCACAAAATCACTTATAAAGTTAAACTTCAATTTCAATCTGCAGTTATGCTAATAACTCCCAATTAATAGATTGTCACACATTGAGTTCTTATTGAGATCATGATCTTGGGACTGTCTTAAGGAGAGACAAGTAGGCTGTAACTGAAGAAAAAATGGCTATACTTTGGCAGATGTAACTTGGAAAAAAGAAAAGCAAATTCTTATTTCGCCCAATTAATGATTTCGAAGAAGCTCACTACCCCCACAATAACCCCATGATTTGTCTTGATATAACTCACTCCACCACTATTTCCCCACAAATTAATGTTAAAAGGTCTAGGACTTATGTCATCTGTTATGTGTAACATTTGCAAATAAGCTATATATAAAAGCAAATTAGTATCTGTTATTTTCAAAATAAATAGCGTTAAAAGTAAATGAAGTATTTGATTTACCTGAAATTGTAGTTTGGCTTCACCACTCAAGACTTCAGGTAGTTCTTAAACTTTAAGAGACATTAGTGTGATACTCTGTGGACATATATGCTGGCCTGTTTTTACAATAATGAGTTCTAAATAATTCAATTGTAGCTTATTTTGAATTCTGCTGTGAATTTGATATTGTAATTCATAGTAATTTCTGTCAAAACTTTTTACTTACACAGGACTTGCTTCATATACTCATCTATTTTATACTATTCTGTTATCAGTAAATTTATTTATAACTTTACTGTAGTTCTAAAAAGGTTATTTTTTTGGTACCTATAGGCTCTTGGTTGTTATTTTGGCCATGTGGATGGAGTATTGCTTTGGCAGGTCCTGCTGGAGGGCTTCCTGATTTAGCATTGTTGCTACAGTTTGCACTGGGTGCAGTAGTAATGCGTGGTGCTGGATGTACTATTAATGATATGTGGGATCGTGACATTGATGCAAAGGTTAGTTGTAGTTACATTTTATTCTATTTGTCTTATCAAAAGTTTCAGTAGGTAGTTTATAATACATGTTACACAGGTTTCACGAACGAAAGAACGGCCTCTTGTAATAGGTGCCATTACTCAATTTGATGCTCTAATATTCCTTGGAGGACAGCTGGGATTAGGGCTTCTTGTGTTACTTCAACTCAACACTTACAGTATTCTTCTTGGAGCTAGTTCACTTGGTGAGATATGTGATTTTTGATAGTTGAAAAATTGTGTGATACATTATGCACTTTGTTCTTTTCTTAATTTCTATAATACTTTTTTAATTCAATTTATTAAGCATGGCTTCATATTGTATCATGTTATTAACTGATTATGTATACTAACTGGCCAGATTATAGAGAGCACACCATCATTATTTTGCTAGATGTTATAAGGTCTTTGAGAAATCTGACTATCTGATGAATATCATTGAAACAGTTGTGTGAAATTTGATGGTTGTGGTTCCAGCTGCTTGTTTTTCATTTCAACTGTGGCGCACAAATTCTCAATAGGTACAAGGTTTGGTGTTGTGGGGGCACCTAGGCAAGGTCTCCTTTCTGAAACCACTCCTTCACAATATGAGTATAGCACATTAGGTTTTTGATAATAGAAAACTCCATTGGGATGTTACCAACATGATCAACAGTGACTTTAGATATGTTGTGCTATTCTGACAATCATTATGGAATAAGGGTCCCAAACATGTTAGAAAATCATAACTGTGTCCTCGCCAATTTGAAGGGTTGTACTTACATGTGGGGTTCATGATTTTCTGCTGTTACCAGCAAATGTTTCCTATCACCTGTATGATGCAACTAAAACTACAATTTATTATACCTTGTTTTCTTTTTTCAATCCTTGTGTTACTGTGCGAATTGGAGAAGAATTTCCTTGTTAAATGCAGACCGAAAATCTTGAATGAGGTCTTTGGTTTCCATGTCCCATTGAATATAGTGTAGGACAAGCTGTGTTCAGAGATCTGCACTGTTGCCCTACTTTGTCTGATACCACAACTTACATGTTCACAGTTGGCTTTCCAATCTTAAAACACCAACAGCAGCTGCTGTTGAACATTAAATGAATGCAGATGTCTCACTGATACCAGCTCCTAGCTCTGACAACAATCCCACATTCAAAGGCTTTAAATTGTCATTTACCCATTGCTTCATAAATGAATCCTGCTACTGTTGTGGCAAACAACATACTTCTCTTTTCATAACAGTTTGTTCCTCTTGTGTCATATTATAATTTGGTCAGTCAGTATATATACACTGTAAAATGGATAGTTTGTATACATTTATGTTAATTTTTCAAGCTTTCTCCTGCCTGAGAACCTTTTCTCATCTTAAATGTAGGTAATTTTTTAATGTGGGAATGATTGCTGTGTAATAGTTCAATCCTGCCTTGACCACAGTTCTTTATTAACAATTTTTCAGTCCAATTTAGTGACTGAAGAAGGTACATTATAGAACCAAATATTTATGTAGCTATTGGAATACAAGTGTTGACACTTGGCTAAGTCTCTTCCTCTTACACCCTTCTCACTAACCCCCTCTCACACACCACTCTCTTATCCTAACATTTAATCTGATGTGTTATCCATACATCAAATTTGGATGATGTATTTAAATAATTGATCATTAAATACATCCCCGCTAGGGAAATAAATCTGATAAATAAATAATCTGTATGAATTGGATGGAACACACAACTCAAATGTTTAGAGGTGTTACCCTCCTCCTCAGTTGTGACTAATGTTCATTCTTCAATAAGTCGTGCTATTTCCCCTGTCTCCTCCCTGCTCCTTATCCAGTCACCTTGCACACGGGATGCTTTCTTCTCACTGAACAGGGACGTTGGAGGGGTCTTAGACTCTTTAAAAAATTAACATTTTCATTTGTACCTAGCTTGGCGATGTCAACAATTAATTCAAGGAAGTCAGCCACTCTCTCTATCTTGTCCATATCAGTTAATGAATGTCAATGTCACATCATACTTGGTTCCTTATATACAATATGAAATGCTATTTAAAATTATTATGGTATATATATATATCCAACAATAGAAGTATTTTCGTCCTGTGATTACAGACTAAACAGCTATGCTACAAGACTAGTCATTGCCCTATCACTCTCTCAAGAATAGGCAAGAGTTTGTTACTGTTGGAATGTTAAAAATAAAAATTCAGACACAATAAGAAATAGAAATTATTTAACCTGAATTTGTGTATAGGTTCCATAAATTTAATAATATTGAAACCTAAGCTTATTCTGGATTACAAAACGTGTTGATATAAGAAATTCCACAATTACATTTTACTGTCAGATAAATTATGGGTTAGGTTTTTACTAAGTTTGTCAATATTGTTGAATCTTTGAATGGGGCTATTTTAAATAATTTAACAATGCCATTGGAAAATAACTTGTTTGGTAAAAGGAATTGTGGTTCATTCAGCATAAAATTTTAGAATGGCAAGTAATGTTTTTGGAGATTTCTGTGATAGTTTATGGGGCATCTGTTTCTGAGATGATCAAGCTCTCTGATGACCTTGATCTATTAGATTGATTCTTTCAGCCAGTCCAGAAAAATTCTGATTTCACATACTTCAATTGCAGAGGCTTATGTTTCATCTTGAAGCCTGAGTCTGTGATTTGAGTAAACATATTGATTTTCATACTTACCCTTTTCTGTACTCTATTTGAGAGAGATGTTTGACTCTGTTGCAGATGATGGCAGTTGGATAACAGATTTTAAATGCACTGCTTAGCTCACAGTCATGGAACTGCTTATTTTTCTGATGACACTAATAATTTTTTCTAGAGTTCTCCTTATCATTGACATTCTTTTTCACGATCAGGTAAGCCACAATCTATCTCTTTCCAACCTATATAGGATAGATAAAAGAAACAGCAACCCATATAGGATAGAAAAGAGAAAAAGAATGTATCTTACCAAATCATTAAAAAAGATCGATTCCATGAGTTAGAAAATACTAAGCCATTTTCAGTGGTATTATTTCCCTTCAGCACTTTGTAGGTATGTATTGTTCAACTGTTGGTTGGGCATTCCTATTTACTAGCCAATGTTATGCAACCCCCACTATGAAAAAGGAATGTTATGAATGCTAGTAATAATAATTATAGCTACAGGATGTTATGAACATTTCTTTGCCTGTAATAATCTGTTTGCAGTATCAGCAATTCGTGAACTGTCTTGTTTAATTTAACTACTGTGTAGTGAATTTAATGGTATAAAATGGAAGATAATATATTGATATTTTAGTTGATTGAGGAGAGGATTATGATATTCCTCCTCACTTTTCTTTGGAAATTACATCTGGTCCTGTCTTATAGGTGACAAGTCTCAGTCCTGGAGTGTGTGGAAGTTAGGTAAACCATTTGATGTCTTCTGTGCTATGCATGTTTTTGATAATTTTATAGTTTTCTTACATAAAATTGGAAGCAATTGTAATTTACTGTAAACCGATGGTATTTTCTGCCTTTAAAAAATAACTTTTCACGGGTTTTCAAAACTGACTAAAGGATCATATCTTCAACTTATCTTAATCCCTACTGTATTTTTATGTTTAATTTTTGTACTTCTTTATTTCCTCACCATTAAGTTAAATAATATTGGTGACAAGTTATATGCCTATTTTATACATAATTGCTTTCTTATCTTGATTTCTACTCATAATAATTATAATTTCATAGATAGTGTTCTATCACTTCCATCTTTCTTTGATCCTATATTGTGTGAGATCAATGAGATTTACTGTACCTTTGAAGTATTGTATAACAATTTATGATCAAGTTCTTTGGAGGATTGCAAAATTCATCTATATAAATAAAAGGCAAAGCTAGGGCCTGCTTCAGAGGATTAAATACCTGGCTGTGAATTTTTTTGTGTTTAGTGCTGTTAACCAAAAAAAAGGATTATGTTGATCTTTTGAAGATTTAGGCTCCTTCCTTCTTGCCCCCCTTCCCCACTTTTTTTCCTCAGGCCAAAATTGTCCTATGTCAGTCAACTTTTCTTCTCTGTGACTTCATGCTTGTCCCTTGGATTTCCTATATCTTACCTTTGATTGCTAGAAATTTTGGTGTATTGTACTCCTCTATCCAGAGAAGGTTTACTTACCATTAACGAGACTTTTGAGTTTGTTTGGATTTCGCTAGTCTTTTAATGTGTTGTGTTGAATTTGTTTCTGAGAGCACAATGAATTCTTCATATTCGAATTCATTATTTGCAATCTTGTTATACATATCCATATCATTGATGAAAATGCTTGTTCACATTTGTATGTCTGAAGTGATGTAGATAATTTTTTGGGATTTTTTTGTATGGTAATGAATGTCAAAAATTGATAATATCTGGAAAAATATAATCAAATTTCATTTTTTAGAATGTATTTATATTTAAATCAATAAGTTCCATTTAAACATTATCAGGCGTCTCCATTCTGTTTTGTTCATTAAGTGAAAATTGGTTTATAAAGGCGAGAATGCTTATTTAAAGTTTTGCCACACAGTACCTCTTGGTGAATAATGCAGTACTATTTTAGTATTGGATTATTTAAATTTATTTCAAGCAAAGTTGAAGTACACTCCAACTATAGGTTTTGTAGGTAGGACTTTTTTATTCAAATCTGTCTGATCCTCTTGTTTTACAATGCAGTGACTGCAGACTGACAAGTTCTTCAAAGACATTAAAGTTATCATTAATTACTCTTCTAAAAATGTGTTTGTTGGTCCAGCCAAAGCAAAAGAAAAGAAAGTACATTAATGGCCAAGGTTTTTAGTTGTCCAGACTTTGCAGCAGCTAGATGAAATTCTATAATATTATAAGTAATAAACTGAGGAGGTGAGCCAGGGGCGAGAAACATAATCGTGCACATCACCGACTTGTAGATCTGGATCTGGTGAAGATGCTGCATCTCTTCATCAGTCAGGTTGCCTCGGTGGTTCTGTGTGTCGATCCTCGTGCCATCTGCTATTGAAACAGGATTTATTTTTCCTGTTTATGGCCACTACTCATAATAATGTTGCTGCGTCCACTACTCCTCAATAACGTAATGTAATCTCCAGTCCTCTCATCTGATCTCTCCTCCAAATGTATTGTATTCTCTAGTCCACTCTCTTAAAATCTCCCATGCTCTTGCACAAAATCTGTTTTGCATCCTGTTATATAAGTTTCTGCCCCGCCTTTTTCTGTATGGCGGGGTGTGTGAAATTTCTCCCAAGGATGGCCTAAGAAACAGGTCTGTCCCTTATAATTCCGGGGATGGCCTCTTTGTTGTTGCAACCGAATGTTTTGTGAGTCACTAACCCAGGCCTTTGTCCCAAGGACTGAACCACCATTACTGAAATAGTACAGATTTGTTCCTCTTTCCTTGCTATCGATATAGTCAATTGCATATTAATTTAATACTAATAAAATGCGATCTTACTTGCTTGCTGTTGGTTTAGTAAACAGCCTACCCCCTGACTTATGGGAGGTGGAGAGGGCACAGGTTATTTGCTTTTGGTGGAGGTCTATGGGGTAATTTCTGTTGCGGAAAGCATTGAATATGCGGTCAACCACCTATGAACCTCAGGTAAGTCACCTACTTTCTATCTCTCTGTCCTTTCCCTATTAATTGTTTTAATTAACATGACAATGTCATTTCCTGACTCATATATATTTATATTGGATAAGTGACGAAGTCACGCATTTGATAATTGGATAGAAAGAAAGAAAAATTTGGGCGTAAGGCAGGAAATTCGCTCTTTGAATCATATGTATGGCATGGAATCATGCACAAGGAAATACATATATTAAGTGTAGAAGGGAATGGAAGAAGGAAGAAAGACTGAAAAAATTCAATTTGGCCAGGACTTGAACCTGGGTACACGAAATCAGCAGTTTATCGCCACTTGACCCATGGTGTGTGTTTACCGGCTCCGCCACCACATCGAGTACGACCAACCGAACATTTTCAGTTTATATATTAGGTTGTCAAGTTAGGATGAATAGAGAAGAGGGATGGAAGGCTTTATGCCTACATACTACCAATCAACTTAACACACACATTCTTTCTTGCATAACTCGTGTTTAAATGAACCAAATATGGCATTTTTATTTAATTCAAACCATCGTCACGGGAAACACTACATGGACAATTCAATGGAATATCTTGTGTTGGATACTTTTTTTAAAAAAAATAATTCTAACTGAAGTTTTAATAGGAATTCCCATTTATTTGTAAGTGAAACTACATTTATTTTTTCACCCCATATTTACCCTCAAACTGCAACTCTGTACAGACACAAAATATGAAATGAAAGAATGTTTACAAACTAAAAATTTTGTTCATATACTTTATTCAACCCAATAATTCTCTAAATGAATTTTCTAAACAATAAGATTATCAATCGTCACTTATCTAAAGTGATTGCCATCTGGACCTTCCGGCTACTATTTCCTGTTTCCGTCCTTGGATTTGAACAGTACAGTTCTAAACTTTGTTCACCCCTGACTGGCCTTTCGCTACCTCTTGGGCCCTATTGTAAATGAGTCGAAATACACTAAATTACTAGCTCATTCTATAATGTTAACACTTAACCTAAACAACTATTACCGCCTATCAATCGGTCGTTGTTCCCGATTTCCCCGTCACCATGTCTCGTTCTCATTGCGGTCTGGCGTAATCTATGTATTGGGAATCGCATTTTTGGCTGGCATTCTACGATTATAGTGCCCAATTTCTGATGTTTTCCTCGCCTCCTGCCTCTTTTGGAGGAATTACATGGCTTGACTAACTGTATTTATCATTCCCGTGCAAAAGAAACTATTTATTTCTTTGTCAAAATGGCGGTGGAGTGTCTCCACCAATTCACATTCCTGATAAGGTTGATCTAGGAGTTTGTTTTCATTGACATACACATTGAAATATTATTCCATGGTCAAACTCCTATTTGGATTATACTGCCTGAACTCGGTCTGTTTTTAATTCCCATTGCCTATCCGCACTCCAATATTTTCCTAATAATACTTCCCTTATCTCATCATCATTTTTATCCTGGTCCCAAACGGCTGCTATCCACTGTTGACCGATTGTGTAAATACCATGGCTCTATGGTGGACAGGAATTTGTTTTAGCTCAAAGTATTTTTCTAGTTTATTTACGAACATTTTGGGATTAAGATTGCCTCGCTCTGAAAATTGAGGTCTTGATAAACCTATAGGGGCCCCTCCTATTATTATATTTTCTAAACTGCAGCCTGGAATCCCTATGTTGAGCCGTGCAACTTCATTTTCTAATTATGTAATACTATCCCGATATAGTGTAATTCCCTCCTTGTTCGTCTCCACCATTTCATTAATTGTGGTGATGTTCACCACTATTTCCTGTCTCTTTTGTTCGCTTATCTTTTCTTGATCATTCTGCCAGATCTGCACCTTATCATTAACGTTAGTCTCAACTAGCCCTATTTCTTGTGATAATTGTGTAATGTAGTCTCTATTATTATCTACTTTTATTTCTACGATTTTAATTTCATTGGATAATTCTGATTTGTTATGACAAATTTTGTCTTCTAGCTTTCCAAGATCGGTTTGAAATTGTTAAGTGCGTCTATCTAGTTTTTCGAAAATTTATCTAATTTAGTTTCCCATTCTTACTTATCCTGTTGCCTTTCCCTATTCATTTTATTAATCTTTTCACCATGCTCAACTAACTTTTTATTAATATCCACAAAGTTCTTACCCATATTTACTAATATTTATTGCAGCATTTCCTTTATCAGGTCCCTATCTCCATTTTGACCTGCTTGACTGGGACTGTATTCCCGATCATCACCGTTACATCCCTTAATTAAATTGAAACTTCCGCCCTCATTCATTATTTCCGGTTCTAGTGGCCTGGAAGATGACGGAGTTGCTATCTGTCGAAACGTCGCTGTTTACTGAGACTACCCGGTTGGAAACCCGAGAAATGTTTCTACAAATACTTAATATGATCAACATTTTAATTAGTTAATAAATATTAAAAATGTTTTACTATTCACAGGGCAATATATAAAGACCAGAGCAGCACACACCCAATTTTATTTTCTGTAGATGTATATACCCACATTAAGAGTTTGTTTCAGTATCTTTTCGTTATAAGTGTAATTGACTGTTCATTTTTCTTGACTTGAATGAGGTATTGTGTCTTGGTGGTGGTTGTGATGAAATTCATCTCTCATAAGTAAGGTGAATGGAAAAGTAAATTTTGAAAAATGTGATGCTCACACTGATGGTTAACGAGTTGACAAACAGATTTCTGTTGAATTAAATAGGGTTGTGGGCTAATATAAATTAATTCAAGGCATTGCCTAGCAGCCAGCTGGTAAGATGATATTTTAATAATTAAAAACTGTTACAAAGGGATGTTGCCAATAATTTAAAAAACACACAGCAGAAGACTAGTGACTTATTACATTAACAAATGTTTTTTTGTCATTTATTTGTTAACAACGTTGGATAAAGTTGGTCTCTTACAGTGGTTCCCAGCAAATTTATTTTGCCATTGGCCCCTTTTCCTTAATAAAGAAACAAATCTTGAAGATTAAAATTTATTAATATCACAGAATATTAATGTAACAAAGGATAATATGAAATAATTTTTTTAAATAACATTAATAGTAATTCTAATGCTTCATAATATCATTCCTCAACTCAACTTTTGTCAGTAGGATTCTTTAATCACCACAATTAATAATTTGCAATTTGTTTCTCTTTTTTAATATATTTGTTGGACTGACTCTTATCAAGGAGTGGAGCAACCAAAATATAAAAAAAACATTCAATGGTAAAACTGTCATTAAATTCGGCCACCCAAAAAATGATTACCACAAGGTCCCAAGAAGTATTACATGTGAAGAACATCTAAGTATGATGCCTCTGAACATTCCTCCAACCTGCACAAACTGTAATTGTCAGCACATGGCCATTTGCAAAGGATTTACTCTTCACAAGAAGCTGCAACCCACTTCACAAATTCTTCCAACCAAATCCATGATTCAAGAGACCTTCATGATGCACGATTCCCCGCCAACAATAACCTAATAGGCATTTGTCCAATGGGCCAAATCCTGATTGATGTTTTCCTGACAAGTCATTGCCTTGATATGTCCATTTGTATTAAATAAAGCCTAGTTTTAATACAACAAATATCATTGTACGTTATTTTTATTGTAAACTAGCTGGGAACCTGGCATTGCCCGGGTATTTATTTATATTATCCTGGTACATTATTTAATTCTTGTTCAACACATGATTCAACCAGCATCGAAAACGTCATAATATGAACCTGAAATATACTCCCAGTATCTCAAGAGATTCAAAAATACTCGTGGTACAATAACAGGGCAAAAAATATTATCAGTACTCTGACATCACCATTTAAGGGTTAAATTTTTCCTTAAATCATATATTAAAAGTCATAATATCACATGGCGCCTCCCATAACACTGGTTTCGACACCAAACTTGATAGTTTCCTTGTTATTTTCATATGACTGATTTCCACCCTCACATGCTGCAAGGGCTTGAAATTATACACACACATTGTCGGAGAAGCACTGTAAATGTTATTGACCTTGAGAATTTTTTCATTGGAAAAACATGCATCGGGCATGTGACTTTCATGAAAATATTGTATCTTGCTTAACTTAAACAACCTAATAGTCCATTTTCTATTTGCAGTCAAATCAATTTAAAGATATTGTTTGTTCCTGGTCACATTTTACGTTATAATAATTTAATGTTTTGCTGAATCGTAGTATCCTCAAAGACACATGAGTTACCTTAATCCACTGTTTTACTCATTTTCAATAGAAAGATGAGAAAAAATAAATGTATCAAGTAAAAATACAGTACATTCATTGAGAAGAAATGTAACCCACTGTCCTGCAATGTGTTCAAGTATTGTTGAGAACAGCATACTTATTTAATCCTAATATCCTCTGCTTGTCATTCATATGTAATAATCTTGTAACATTCTCAGGGCAGGGGGCTCATGGTATTTTAAGTTAAAAATTCAATTTTGTGTAATGTAATGTGTTAACTATATTCAAATGCAACTTATAAATTTTTAATGTATTCTTAGGTCTTGTTATTGTGTACCCTCTGATGAAAAGAGTTACACATTGGCCACAGCTAGTCCTCGGGATGACATTTAATTGGGGTGCCCTGTTAGGTTGGTCTGCTGTTCACGGAACTTGCAACTGGTCAGTATGCATACCCCTCTATACTGCAGGAGTATGCTGGACCATAATTTATGATACTATTTATGCTCATCAGGTATTATTCCAATAATTATTTTAACATAAAATTATGACAGATGCTTGCCATGTTAAGGCCTAACATAGAAGTAGTGTGCTGCCTGTTTCTTTTTTGAAACCTGAATTAAACATTCATTGTAATATATTTTTCATATCCTATGCCAACTTTTTTAGGGGTGTTCATTCTTAAAATTCAGTTAACAGATACTCAAATTAATTGTGTGGACTCGTTTCAATGTAAAAATAAACACCCATAATTAAGTTTATATAAAAATATTTTCAGTTATAGCACTTGTTAAATACTAATTTTGTGTGTAATCAATAAGACTGTCAAATTTTTCCTTTCTGCTCTGGCCAAAGATTATTTTGGGTCATCTATCAACTGGTTTTGTGGGGTTCTCCATTTTGCTTTGCTCTAAGTCATTCATCGGATCACAATGTTTCCTGTGTCTTACATCTTTAATTAGTTGATCTATGTAATGTAGTCACTACCCTTTCCTATGACACATTCTTACTCTCAACTACAGATGGGTCACTTGAGAGCAATTTGTTATTTAAAGCAAAAGACTCCCTCCAAGGAGCAGCTTTCTCTCGCTCAGAACAAGGGAGTGAATTATTTTTAACAGCTCTTGCTCCAAGGAGTCAGACTGTGCACAAGGACTCCATTTAACCACTGCACAGCACTCTGCTCTTGAACAAGGGTGCAGCACTCCAAGTGACAGATCTCATTCACACTCCCACTCCATTGTGAACGGTGCAGTGGCCAAACATCTCAGACTCAGGTGCAGTTCACTGATGAATGACAGTGTTTCGACTCTAACCCATTGTGAGGTGTGAAATAGAAACGTGCGATCTGATTACATTCCTCATTCCCTGTGCAGAGTGAGTGATCGTTGATTCAGAAGAAAAGAACGGTGGCTCATTGAATTCACTCCACTCCTGTGACCTGTGAGCTAAGTAATACAATATTAGAATAAACATACCCAAACAACGAAGCATCAGTTTGATTGCATGCATACAGGCATCTAATATACACATACATATACTATATGTGTCAGGAAATTGCTTTGTCAGGCTAATTAAAACAATTAATTAGGTCAGGGAAGAGAGAGAGAAAGTAGGTGACTTACCTGATGTTCACAGGTCACATTTAATTTTTTGATGCAGCGCCCCCTTCATCAGAAAGTTAGGAAGACATTTCCAGTGATCGACTAGCCAACAATTGAGCAGACAAAATTTAATGCATTCTTAAACAATGGACCCCACTAGTCCACCAATTTTCTCTCTGGGAAGAGACAAGGACTTGATGGGGGCTAGGGAGATGCATACAAACACCCCCATATTGACACACACACAATCATTCAAAGACATTAATCTTCAAAGGTGTACATACACATAGCAAAATATACATATATCTAGGCATACACACACATAACAATTATACGCACTTTTACCACATATACATATTCCAATGGGAATATGCTGTTACGGGTGGTCAGTTTGGAAGGGGGGGGGGCAAGGTGATATTGAATCCAGGGCTTTGTCTGGACTGTAAGACATGTTTAAATGAAAGTTCCCATAGATGGAGTTTAGCTTGTGAAGAATTATCAGGAGGTAGGGCTTGGAGGGTTGGTGTTGTGACTATGGGAATGGGCGACTATAGGGAATTGTGTTTGTAGAGTTTCACTGTACTGCAGCGGTTGGAAATCCGTCTCTTTGTCTGGCCAATGTAGATAGTGTGGGAGGACAGAGAGGTTATGTTTTCTCTAATTCTGTATGTTGTGTTATTGGTGGGATTCTGGAAGTTTGTGGTGGGTGGAAATATTGGGCAGACAGGGCATCTGTTCCTACCACAAAGTCTGCAGCCAATTGTGGTGGGGAATTGGGGGTGTGGGGTTTATAGGGTTTGATCAGAATGTTGTGGAGGTTAGCTGAGTGCCTAAAGGCAACCCTAGGACAGGTGGGTAATATGGTCGGGCGGATGTTTTTCATGTCACATTTGAATTGTTGGTCAGGCGGAGAAAAGAGTTGAGTTTATGTAGTCAGGGGAAGTAGGTGGTGGTGGTTAGGGGAAGACTATGTTCTGCTTGATGGTTACAAGTGGGACTGGCTATAGGGAAGTGGAAAGGGCAAGGGTTTCTGGAGAAGGTCTATGGGGTAATTTCTGTTACGGAAAACATTCAATATTCGGTCAGTATAGGATGCTAAGGCTGTCCCAAGTGGAACATATGCGAGCTCCCCTAAGGGCTAGTCTGTGTAGGGGACAACTGGAAAAATGGAGGTACTGAAGGGTGTTAGTTGGTTTTATGTGGACAGCGGTGGTAATGAGGCCTGAATTTAGTTGTATGTCCACATCAAGGAAGGTGATATTAGTGGGGAATAATTCCAAGTGAACTTGATGGGCAATTTTGTGTTGAGGAAGTCTGTGAGGGCATCTGGTCCGTGGGTCCATAGCATGAAGATGTCTTCTATGAACCGGAACCAAGTTAAGGGTTTCAGTGGAGAGGAATTTAGATGTTGTTGTTCCAGTTGCCCCATAAACAGGTAGGCATAGGAAGGGGCCACCTGGGTGCCCATGGCAGTACCGCTGATTTGGTGGTAAATTTTGTCTTGGAAGGAGAAATTTCTGGCCAGGACAAATGGGCGAGTGCTATTAAAAAGTGGGTGTTTGAGAGGGAATTTGGAGGCCTGTGAGATAGGAAGTGTTAGAGTGCTGACAGGCCACTGGTGTGGGGGATGTTGGTGGGAGACAACATCTACGGCAACTAGTAGTGTGTCCTGCGGAAGTGTTTTAGGTAATTTATGGAGGCAATGGAGAAAGTGATTGGTGTCTTGGATGAATGATGGAAGATTTTCCACTATTGGCTAGACGGAGTCATCCACAAAATTGGAAATCCTAGCAGAGGAATTGTAACCAGCGACAAATGGGTGACCAGGGACCCCAGGGTTATGTATCTTTGGGAAACGGTAGAGTGTGGTTGTTCTGGAGCTTTTTGGGGATGAGGAGCTCAATCAAGGTGGAGTTTTTGAAGAGGTCCAAGAGTCCGAACAAACTTGTCTATTTCAGGGGTAATGGAAGGGTTGAGGTTCGTGGGGACAGGTTTGTAGATTTTGTCATCCGTCGGCTGGTGGAGTGCCTCCGTCATGTATCTGTCAGCATCCATGACAACTGTGGTGGAAACCTTGTCAGCTTGTAGGATAACAATATCATGGTTGTTTTTGAGGTTGTGAATGTCAAGGTGTTGGGCATGGGTTGTTTGGGGAGAGTTGAGAAAGTTTGTCTAGGTCACATAGAATACAAGTTTTCTGGTGAAAGTTTGAAGTTTATGGTAGAAAGAGAGAGAGAGTTCATGACTGTCTGTTACTCAGAATGCTCTCTTCCTTATCTGACAAATTATCTGAAAATTCAAGTTAACTCCACACTCACCATGGTGTTTACCAGCTTTACAATTCAGGTAATCCACCACCCTTTCTTATTAATGTATACACATTGCTTATATATTATCATTAGTATTTCGATGACAAAGTGAACGATATAATAAGTGCTAAACTGCAAACCACCTGCCTCCACTACTACATGTTTAACCCATTCTCATTTCAAAGCATATATACATCTATGCATACTGAGTATATTCATATAATAACAGAAGCAGAACGTTTCTTTGAACATCTCTTTGAAAAGGTCAAGAGTTGGATAGCTACAAGTATGCAGTGGTTCTGACCCATCTCTACTCTCAACTGTATGCTATATCACCAAGGTAACTATAGCCCTGAGAACTTGGTTTATATTCTCACTGTTGCCACACAACAAATGCTCTCAATGTCACACCCTTTACAGTACTCATTATTTGAAGTATTGTATTGATTTATTAAAGGTAACATACCTCACACCAACAAACTGTCATTGGACTTCTTATTCAAAACATACTATAACTTTCTCAAATACTTTTTTAACCTGTTGTGATTAGTAGTATTGTCACAAGGCTGATGCAACCCTCCATGCTAACCTTTCTTGTGCAAGTCTTTTCATTTCCGCATACCTAGCCCATCCCACATCCTTCCTAATCTGCTAAGCATATTACATCCTTTGACTGCCTCCTCTGTTGTTACCCCACACACTTCACTCTAATACTAATTTTACAAGTTTCTTATGTCTTAAAACATTGCCTATTAATCTGTCCCTTCTTTTGGTCAAAGTCCTCCGTATCATTCGCTCTTCCCCTATTGCTATAACTTTCTTGTTAGTGATTCTATCCACCCATCTGATTTTCAGCATTCTCCTATAGCTTTGGAACTTAATGTCATGCAATAATAACTACTGTCAATAAAGTTCATATGAATCTTTTTGACTTATAGGCTGTTTCACTATTGATTTCCAAACAGTCTAATTAGTACAACCGCATCATGTAACCGAGTAATTATGGGTTTATAGTTAACCATTATATATTTTTCTTTGCACATAATTTACTTATTTGCTGTTTTAAAGGATAAGGTGGATGACATTTTGTTGGGTATTAAGTCCACTGCCATAAAATTTGGTGACAAAACCAAATTGTGGTTAGTAGGGTTTGAAGCAGCGATGGTATCAGGACTAATATTCACTGGCTTGAACTGCAACCAAACTTGGCCCTATTACACAGCTGTAGGTTTACTTACAGTCCACATAACTAAACAGGTAATTGAAAAAATATGCACAGTAAGTATCCCTAGAAAATATTTAAAATTAATTGTAATAAATTTCTAAAACTATTAGTATTACAAAATGTGTTCCTAAACCTAATTTTAAAATTGTTTGTGTGAAATTGAATTTATATTTGAACAGAACTATTTTTTTTATCATTAAATCCAGATAAATTTCTAACTGTCATTGGCACTTATGTAAGTCATTGTGATCATTTTCTTCTGTTCTCAAAAAATTTTTAGTTGAAACAAAATTGTCATGATGAGGGGATTAACCAAGAAATCAAAAACATATATCCAATTCAAGAATAGAAGGAATTCCTTCAAATGCTGTGCTCTATTTTAAAGTTCTTCTGTTGTCAAATTAAAATCATGGCATATCTATGATCAATTTACACACAATATTTAGTCTTCATTCCAATTTTAAAAAATCAGGTCATGATAAAAGTGATTCAGTTTAATTGCAAGTGAGCACAGAATGGGTAGAAATGTCTTGCCAACCTGGGTAACTGTTTGAAAATAGCACCACATTCCTGGGTTCTATTGATATTTCCCATATAAAACTTCCAGAAGGTAGACCACCGCTTATTGAAACATACCTTAAATTTTAATCAGTTTTGATGGCAGAACATTTACATTTTAGATATGCTGTTTATTAAACTAACTACTCTTCATTCAAATATAAACTTAATACTTGACCTGATATAATTTTTCAATTCAATGTCTCCACAGTATCTTTATTGAATTGTATGTAATTTCTTCATTTTTATATACATTTCAAACAATAATTGAGATGTTGGTTTACATTATAGTGTTATTACATTTTTGAAACTGTAGTCTGTGGAAATTAATTTTCAGTTTATAAATGATTTTTAATAAATGTTACAGTTGTACACTTTGAACATACATAATCCAAGGGACTGTGAAAGTAAATTTCTTTCTAATCAACTGGTGGGACTTCTGTTATTCATCGGAATAATTTGTGGAAACTTGAAGAAAGAAAAACTAATCAAACCGATGGATAACGAGAATTGTAAATTTGCCATGTTTATTTAGTCCATCTTGTGATAAGTTGTGAAATGTGATAAATACGTGTTACCAAAATAGTGTTTAAACCCATTATGTTCAAAGAACATTTATTATCAAAAATGTTACATTGTACTGAAAAGTTACAATAAATATAAAAATTAAATTTGTTTTTGTGAGTTCGTATGCCATATTTCTAAACGTTCACTGCATGATTCTGTTAATATCAGCTAAGAACTGTTGTTTTTCTGATTATGTTGTTCTTCAGTTAAGAGACTAGCAATGTTCTCTTTACTACCACTTATCGTGGGTAAAACTATTGCTATAAAACCTTCAGCATAAGGTTTTTCAGTCAACAAATCTGGATTCTGTAACAAAGTTTCATTCACTTCGACAAGTTTTCCACTAATACAAGTCCGTACTACGTATGTGCTACCGTCCTTGCATAGTATGTGACACAGTGGAGATGACGGTTGCAGTTGCTGAGCTCCATGTTTTCCTTTACCCGTCACGTGATTCTTCAAACGATTGACTCCATCTGACGCATGGTACTTGATATTAATAACTCTCTTCTTCTCTTTGAAGATTGGATGAGATTGGGCCAAAGTAATGAGACATATTCTATTTGAGTGAAATAGCACACAGTGGTCATCATAATAGTGTTTAGTGTAATAACGGTCAGTAACTGAAGGATTTTCTGTCGAAATATCTACACTTTCTTCGATGGGCACACATTCTGACATTTTAGAATCTTTGCCTGAAAAATAAAAACACTGAAATGAAAAAAACTGCAGTATATTCTGAATCATTGTAACATAAATATAAATACAATGCAATTAATCAAGTTGTTATATTTAAAGCCCCACTGAATTGAAGATGGCTGCTTAAATTAAATTTCTGATTTTTATTTTGTTTGCCTCACATGTTAATAGTTGGTATCATGGGTTTGTTTTTTCCTCAGACATGTTTTGTTCTCAAACCTCACAAACTGCATTAGTTCAGTTAAATTGCTTCCATCTCTCTAATATTGTGTAATCCAACCAATTAATTGATTAATTTCAAACATAATTCTTCAAAAATATAAATTTTAAGATTTACATTAAGTATTTCATTTACACCCTTCCCAGCATTAAATTACTCAGACTTACATGTGACTACCTCAAATGACACATAAATAGTAAGACCTTAACTTGTTACATTAGATAATAAAGATAGACTAAATAAACCCCCATGTCCACAACTTTAACATGCAAGTAAAAATGAATTAGGATGGCAAGAACACAAAGGAGTAGGAGAATCAGATTTACTTTGTTTGGATAACATACTATTCTATAAGGGTTTAAAGAAGCATAACAATTGAGCATGTGGAAGCAACAGAAGTGTTGACATTGGGTGTCAGTATTCCCAACCACCCAACTCATGAGCCCCCTTCCATACTATTAAAGGGGAGTTGTCAGTTTCTTGGTCACCCTCATGCAGCCTATTATCCTCCCCAAAAGTCATATTTTACATCTAAATGAAGCTACGAGGAGAAACAATGAAATGTCTGTTAAAGACTTTTGTAAATGATTCAATGGATTAGATGCTGTGAGAATCTTAGGAAGAAATTTCCAAAAAAAAAAAAAGATACTGGCAGAAACCCTGTTAGAAACTGATTAGTGGTAGAAGAGTTCAATCTTACCAGTCAATCAGACTTTGAAGGCAGTGTTGGTGACGTCTGCGAATATACAAGCTCACAGAGGTGTGTGAGCAAAATGTCCAGAGGAATTCATCTGTTCCACCAGAAAACGACATGACAATTGCAAGGCTTAACAAAGTCTCAGACAAATTTAATAGAGAGCATTAGTATTTTAGAAAACATATCCCAACAAAGATCATGGTATAACAACAGAGAAAGGAATAAAAATATATTACCTTTCTATGAAGAAATCAAACAAAAAGAAAATGTATTATGTCCTCAGACAAATTTGTAACACTGACTTAAAACCAACTTTTTTACTTAATAAATTTTTGTTTTCTATAGTAGGATACTAATAATTTATTTTAATGTGTATAAAGAACTACATTTTTTCTAACCCTGCCTTTTGTTTAGTAGAGTTCCAATATATGTAATTTTTCTAAGTTGTAACGAAACTTACATGATTTTTGTTGGTCCCACCTATTGTATAACTTCAGGGTGTTACTGTATCAACTAATCATCTGTTACAGCATTATAATGATCAACAATTTACTTCATGAACCTTGTTAAAAACTATATTTAGTAAACAAACTATCAAGTATAAACTATCCTCATGATTATTTAATAATGTCTATTTAATTTGTTATCATTTGACAGAGTTTTTTTTTTTTAAAAAAAAGAGAATTTTGCTGTGTAAATATTGATGCCGTTGAATCAAATTGTGAAAGCATGACAACCTGCTGAAGATTGGAACACACTTCCAGAAGCCTATATATATATATATAAAGTCGGCAAGCCGATCACTGGAAATGTCTTCCTAACTTTCTGATGAAGGGGACGGTGCCTCCGAAAATTCATGTACTCTAAACTTCACAAGGTGTCTACCATCTATGAACCTCAGGTAAGTGCTTTCTATCTCTCTGTCCTTTCCTTATTAAATGTTTTAATTAACATGACAATGTCATTTCCTGACATATATATATTATATGACAATGTCAGGGTAATTAAAACAATTATTAATTGTTTTAATTAACATGACAATGTCATTTCCTGACTCATTTATATATATAGAACAAAATCAACTTGGTAAACCATACACCTGATGACAGTGGCTATCAATTTTGCAGAAACATGTTTTAATAATCAATTGACCTGGTTGATAATCTGAGAATCATTTAATAATAATCATATTCCGTAGATCCTGTAAAGAAGCTAAGCTTCAAGGATGTGGAATGGGTCAGGGTGTACATTTATTACATTATTTTATTGTATAAAAGAAAAATATACTTATAACAAATTTTTGTATTATAAACTATTATAAATTACTCTTCTCCGATTCTTCTATAAATTCCTTTATTGAATAGGAGTGGCTAAGCAAAAATGAGCGTAATTCAGTGTTAAATTTACCTTGATTATCGGACAACTGTTTAATTCTGTGCGGCAGTCTGTTGAAGATGGATATCCCTGAATAATGCACACCTTTCTGTGCAATTGACAATGTTTTACATTTTTTATACAGATTATTTTTGTTCCTTGTATTGAAGGGATGAATATCAGAATTATTCAAAAATAAGTGCCTATTTGTGATTAAAAATAACATCAATGAATAAATGTATTGGCACATCAAAGTGAAAATACCTAACTTTTTGAACAGAGTTCTGCAAGAAGTTCGTGAGGAAACCTGACATATTGCTCTAATAACACGTTTTTGACTAATAAAAATTTTATCTATACCTACTGAGTTGCCCCAAAATATAATACCATATGATAAAATAGAATGAAAATATGCAAAGTATACTAATTTTCTTGTTTTTAAATCACTGAAGGTGGACATTGCTCTGACAGCATATGTAGCTGAGCTGAGTTTCTTAAGTAATTGATTAATCTGATCAGTCCAATTTAATTTATTATTTATTAAGAGACCTAAGAATTTTACAGAGGAAGTTTCATTTACATTTTTGCTGTCGTATTTAAGTGTTATAGATTGTAAAGTTGTGTTGAGTGTGTGAAATTGCATGAAATGTGTTTTGTCACAGTTATTTGATAGTCCGTTCGCATTAAACCATGTTAGCAGGTTAGTTAAATTATTGTTACTTGCCTCTTCTAGTGTGTCTTTATTAAAACTAATAACTTTTATACATTTAAAAATATACAACTGATTCAACTATTTGAAAATTATGGCATTGTTTTTAGATCAACAAATAATTAAAATCTTTTAAAGCATGTAATTGAATCTCATACTAGATTGCATTGCGATTCATGCACATTACAAAGGATAGACAAAATTTATAAACTCTGATTCAGGCACAGTGTTCTAACTTGAAACACAGTGTTCAGAAGTATTCAGTTGTGATTTAGAATTTTCATATCAGTAAGCATTAGAATGATTGGGTTAATGCCAAAGTTTTCGATGAGAAAAATTAATACTTCCTGATATTAAAAATGAAATTTTGCACATTATAATTAACAATCGTGCACTTAATGTTAAAACCCCTAAAGAAGAGTGATTTATAATTATAATGTACTCATGAAGGCATAACTTTTTACAGAAAAGTACACTTAGTCTCGAACAGCAGTAAATTCCAACACATGGACGGAGATTATTGTTTTATCAAACAAATACGTTGTTATTAATATATTTGACAAATTCAAAATGAGAATCATTACCCCGACGTTAATATGGAACGGTGCATCAAATTGAAATTGTCTAATTTTCAAATATCATATGAGTAAAGAGAGACTACAAATCTCGAAAACTACTACACTAGTCTTTAAGTAAGATTTAAGCTGGGTTTACACGTACAGTGATGTTCGTCGAAGTTGGGTTGGCTGCGCACTGGGTACCGTTTAAATCGTGGGCTCAACTCTGTGCAAGTGCTGCCCTCACTAAAGAACAGAGGCGGCTAGTCCAAACAATTCATAAATCGTCATGTTGCTCGCATTGCACCGCTAGAGTGCAGTGCTGAGCTGCACTTTACGCGTAAACAAAGAGTAATACAAATTCACCCTCATTCCTCTGGAATTTCTGTGCGGTGCGGGCTGACTGTGTTATTCTTCTCCGTGTGGAATTTTATTAGCTTGTTTAGCTTAAGCTACTAGCATATACGCTCTAACTAATCAAATTCACTTACTATTATTTTATCATAATTTTCACAGGTTGTTTGCGGTTCGGTGCAGAGCTGATTCTAATTCACTCTCATCCACGTGGTTATTCTCCATACACTTTCTTTTCTGATAATTGTGAATTTTTTATTTTCTCGGGTTGCTTCAAATTGTGTAGTGCCGACATTCTAATTCACTCATCACGTGGAATTCTTGAGCTGCTAGCCATCGCCTTTGAAAATTTATTACCATATATTGTTCTTTACATTGAGGTACGAAAATAACACATTCACTAGTTATAGTTTCTCACGTATTACAATTTTCTGAAAACTGAATTTATTTTCATAGGTTGTAAATTGTATCCGCTCAAAGAAATGTGTGACCTTTGTGGTGCATCATTCACTCAACATCAGTTACGCACTCACGGTATTAAACCAGCCAAAACTATCGGAGAATTCACTTGTTCCATTTGTGATAAACACTTTGTCCAAGAAAGTTCTCTCAAATCATTCTGCAAGCATGCACAATATTTATATGGATTCCACAGTTTCCCGCGTTAAATAAACATATATATATATAACAATTGTTATTTTGTACAAATTAAAATCTGTAAAATATTATTATTGAAAATAAATTTTTTAAAAAAAGAAAAACAAATTGTGCAAATTTTTTGAGACAAAATCCCATACCTTGGTGGTTAAAATTCTGACCTGAAAGTTTGAGAGGTAGAGTTCAAATCCAATGGATACACATCTCGTATAATTATTTTAAAGGTTACAGTTTCAGGAGTGAATAATTATTCAATTATTGACATGGTTACTTGAGAAACTTCAAGGACACGTATAGTAGTTTGGAGAGAAACTGTATGCACCTTGTGGGTTTTGTTTGCATCTTTATCTGGAGAATTAGATCATTTATAATTTTTTTCTTTTTGACTTAAACATATTTCTACATTAAATTTTTCATAAATGGTGCATTTAGGTTCAAAATTGTCTAGACATGTGCTTTTTCAATTTGTAAATTGAAGAGCTTGGCGCAAGAAGGTGTTATACATCCTGAAACATCTTTTTCTATACATCCTTCCTATCATTTGAAAGGTTATTGTATTATTACTGCTAACTTAACTACAAAAGTTAGCATTTATGCAAGAAGGTGTCAAGTCTCAGAGTTAACATATATTGCCTTATTAAGACTTTCTGTAAGGTGTGCAGTTTTTGATGAAATTTACTCTGAAAGCAAAACTACAATGTAATTTAAATTTAACATTGTATAAGGAATTCATGAATTTCTACTGAAAATAGCACTTCTAAATGTTACAATTCAAATTATTTACATTTCTTCTGACAGGAGCAATTATAACGCAATTTGGTATTATGTATTTGTTAAAAATTTAAAGAACCCCATTAATTTGTGATAACAATTGATACACAAATTTGTCTCCCCTCTGGAGAGTGATGGAATCCCCGAAAAATTGGATTTACTAGGTTTGTTTCATTAATCCTTCCTTTACATTTTCAGTCTTCCTATTGTATAACCTGAGCTGGTTTGGCAAATGTTTAATTTGTATATACTTGTCTGCCAGATTATTCCTTCAGGCACTATTTATAATGATCCTGTAACCATCAATGCTGTAAATAATGCCAATTTGTTTTTAAAACACAGAAAAATCTTGGCCCACATTCACAACAATGTCTTACTTCTGGAAACTTGTGATCTGTGCAGTAAAATAACCCTCCATAATCAAATAATGAAAACATTTTGTAGTATTAGTTTTTCAGGTCTATTTAAAATTATATATTCATTAAATTATATCACAATGTTTTATTCCTTTGTTTGACAAAGATTTATTAACGAAATTTGTATGTGAAGCCCAAACTGTCCCAGAGGCTTGTTATTGAACCACTGTAGTAGTATTGTTTTCACACTACATTTAGAGTCAACAATTATAAAATGTGTATGATGTAAAGAAAAAACTACTGAAAACAGACTGAGATAACACCTTGCATAAAACCATTTCCAACACTTTTGATGAATTAGCACATATTTGATGTCAAATATATCAGAAAATACTGTGATTTCCATGAAAAGTAGCATAATGTCTCTGTATTGTAAACAGAAAGTTTCTGCATTGTTAGTGCTTTGTATGATGGAAGAAGAAGACAAACAAAAAAGGGCTTTAAATACTAAGTACCGGTACTTATCACTTTGTGTTTGTGCTAGGAAAGGCGTAACGAATGAGGAGGAAGGGTTCGTAAAATTCTCACAAAAAAGCTAAACTCAGTATTACGCTACACTATGGATACATAAAAATGAAATCAATTGTTTAATTATATTGATTTTTATTATTCTTAGTACAGCAATTAAGCGCCTGTACTTACAAACTGGTTTTCAGTGTTTAATTGGCTCTGTTTCTATTACCTTTTATTTTATTCGCCTTAAACATGTCAATTTATGAAAAAACAAAATGAATTATTTTTCATTTCGTTTAATAGTAGTACGTTTATATCTATATTTAATTTTTTCGCGTAGTTTTTTTTTCAGTTAAAGTTAGTGCCTCACAAGGGTTTCTCGGGCTTCTGACCGGGTGAAAAGACAGTAATTCCTCGACGTTTCGGCAGCTGTCATTGCTACCATCTTTTGGTGAAGTGTCAATCCAAAGTTTGTGCCGTTGGATGGTGGACAATAATTCATCCCAAATGCTATCTGACTCAAACTACTCGCCGTTGTTCACAACAAAGATCCACTTAATCCAATCACACACTATACGAAACTGCACGTGTATTGAAAATGCAAAATACAAACTGTTTACCATCGCGCAATCGATAGTCAGCCCTGCCACACTGTTCACAATCGATAATTGACAACCATAACTGCCACTAACTGGCAGCGTCTAGGTCGGTGGAGGGGGAATGCCAGTCATGACTGACGCACTGTTGACACGCTCCAAGAAAAGTGAGTCAGTGCTCTCGTGTCAGCGATGGATTGGCAGTTGTCAGTGCAGCACTGGCATATGTTTATACGCCACTGACATCACTGCCCTTCGTTTTCTGGCAGTCAACGCTGTCCGTGGAGCACTTTTGGACATTAATTTGTTCTTAAATAGGTCTCTGTAGATAAAATATGATCTGTTCCCAGCTGCTATTCTCTTTTTTATTTCTTCTTCTATTGAATTATTTTGCTTTACTCCAGATCCAAGATATTTATATTCTTTTACTTCTTGGTAGGCCTGTCCATTTATCACTACTCAAGCGAGTTTTCTATTTTCTGTTGTATATCTCATATATTTGGTTTTGGATTTAGATATAGATTTATTGTTGTTTCCATTAGTCCTTGATTGAGGAAATAGGGTACGGCCATACATTACAAACGAATAAAATAAGGTACATATTTAAAGACAAATAAATTAATAAAAAAATGTATACAGACAAAAGTCAATATAAACACAACATGGACACACGATATCACACACACCGGGAAACACAAACAAGCACACACTGAGAAACACGCAATGGAGTCTTAACTACTTGGACCAGGAAACTGTCCTTCCGTCGTAGCTCCAGGCAATACATGAAACAAACAAACAAAAGAGAAGAAAAAACTGAATAGAAATTTTAAACATATGTGGTGTGCTATTTTACAAGGCAGCTCTTTCAACACTTTTTGCAGGAACCTTGATTTTAAATACTAGAAGGACGATTAAGAAAATCCTGTACCGAGGAAAACACGCCATTTAAAAAAATAGTTTTACTCTGCTTCACGAAGCTTTTGTAGGTACTATTTTTAACCTCTGGCGGAAGGCTGTTGTATAAAATTATCCCGGTATTGTGAATACTTTTGTGGTGTAGAGCAAGACGATGCTTGTCCGACCTTAGAGCTGAACAATTTCTAGTCGCGTATTCATGAAACTCACCATTTGTTTGAAACAAATTTGTGTCCCACTTTGCAAACTTTAATATTTCATAAATATATACGCTTGGTAAAGTAAGTATTTGCAAATTTTTGAAGAAAGGTTTGCAAAATGATCTAGAATTCGTACTAGAAAGGTCAAACCGAAGGCCGAGGAAATGTGCATTAGCTGAGAAGTTGTCTACGGGTCTATTACTAGCATCTGCATTAAACTCTGCTAATTTAGTCTTATCTAGGTTGACGGATGATTTATTCACGTTAAATCAAATATTTAGACCATCCGGAGCGTTGTCTACTTTCTTAATCAGATTATCGAATTTTTTATCTGCAGTAACTATATTTGTGTCACCCGCGTAGAGAATCGATTTTAGAGGATTTACGTATCCTGGAAAATCATTTATGTACAGAATAAAAAGTAAAGGCCCAAGAATTGATCCTTGAGGAACTCCACATGTAATAAATTCCCAATGGGATAAGTGAAGTTGGCCGTCTTTGGTTTCAATTACTACTTTTTGTTTGCGGTTTGTAAGATACGATCTTAGTAAAAGTGACGTATTTCCCCGAATTCCATAATATTCCATCTTTTTTATTAATATTTGATGATCTACGGTGTCGAAAGCCTTAGAGAGGTCAGCAAAAATGCCACCTACTTTCAGTCCTTCATCCAATGTATTCTGGATATTTTGAATGAAGTCGTACATTTCCTTTAAGGAAGCCATTCTGCGCTGTTGATAAAATCTTATATTTATTAAGAAAAAGAAGTAGTCTAATATGAATTATTTTTTCAAATATTTTAGAGAAAATAGGAAGGAGAGAAATGGGCCTGTAATTAGATATATCAGATGCGATCCTTTCTTAAACAGGGGAATTACATTGGCTTTTTACAACGCATCGGGAACAATTCCAGCTGAAAGACATTTGTTATATATTACTTCAAGTGGTAAAGCGATAGAAACAGCATATTATTTTACCATTTCACTAGTTATACCATATATATCTGCTGCTGAGGAACACTTCAAATTTCTTATTACTGAAATTATTTCAGTTTTATTTATTGGTTGCATAAATATAGTATTCGTAATTTCCGGAGTGGAATTTTGTAACAGATTTAAGAAATCCCCATCATGACATACAGAATTATCTTTAGCCAGAAAATTAGCAACATTAACGAAATACGAGTTGAATTTGCATGCCGCGTCTCTACCACCAAAAGTTTCACTTCGATCTACAAGCGCAATTTCTTTATGATTACTGGTACGTTTTCCAGTCACATTTTTAATTATATTCCAGGTGGCTTAGATTTTATTATCTTCATTCGTTATATATTGAGTATTGAGATTTTTCGCAGCCACGAGCACTCTCTTGCATATACGTTTGTAAGTTTGAATGTAATTTATTAATCTAGGAGATGCAGAAGACCTGTGGTGGCACATGACCCCTACATTGAAGCGGTAAAGCAAAAATAATTTAGTTTTTGGTATTCGCGTACAGCAGGACGAAAAGCGAGGGTGTATGGTCAAGGCCGAGTAGGCGGGAAACGTCGCCGTTTACATTATTTATTGCCTGGAGTGCATTGTATTTGGACAGTTGGTCCCGGGAGCTGTCCTGAGAGAGCAGCGGCTGAAGAAGCAACACGTGAAAAAGTTAAATTCTGCACGTTTTGAGAAAGAAGATTCATTTGATGGGAGTACAGAAAACAAAAAGATAACATTTGATGGGGATTTAATCTGAAGAAGAGGCGCTAGAGGATCTAGAAGACGTGATCCAGCAAAGGAACATCCGGTAACGGCAAACCAAGAACGACGTCACCACGCAGAACATCTGGTAACGGCATTTTTACCCGGTTTTTTCAATTGAACCATTCTCGTTGATTCGCGATTGTTTTTATTTCACTTATATCGTTTGTCACCCGCGTTCCCGGGAGCAGCCGTTTAGAAGCTGCATAGATTCTTTTTGCTTTACCTACTGAGCCAATTTGATAATACATTTCTTTCGTAAATTTATATTTTTACTAAAACTTAATTTGAGTTATATTTATTTTGCAAATTTTATATTGTAATTCCACAATTTCGATATTTACTATCATAATTAAATAGAATATATTCTAATTAAATATACTCTTTTTATTATTTAACAATTCCTTGTTATAATATATTTGCGGTGTAAACAAAGAGTAAACATCACAAAATGGCGCCCAACGTGTTGGCACGAGTTGAATTAAGACGAAAAAAAAGATAACTCAAATTAAATTAAAAATTCGTCAAGAATGGTTATAATTAAAAGTTTGTTATACTCTCCAGTGTGCATGTTTCTATTAATAAAATTTGTGTGAGTGATTGTGACCCCAAGAATGTACTTAAATTTTATTTGTTTTCCGCTTCATATTGTATATTGTTGAGGTCAGGTCAAAAATGTCCAAAGCATTAACGTGGAAGGGAGCGTAAATAACGTAGTCAAAGTGCAAGGTTATATAATGTCGAGAATAGAGGTATTATTATTATTAAAGATGGAAGCGAGAATGACGAGATATTTATCAAGAATTTGTGCTGAGAATTTCTCAAAATTGGAAGAAAAGCTAGAGAGCACATAGAAACGTATTGTTGAAAGCGAATGTACGTTGATAATAGCAGTGAAATTAGGTTCCATGATTCAAAGGGAGTTTTGAGAAACGTAGAGGATGGGAAAGAAATAATAGTAGAATTTTGCGCTGACAATGTACGGAAGGAAAACGGATTTATTCAAAGAATCGACATTGAGGATCAAGAGTGTGAAAGGGGCAAAATAATTGCAAAATAGAAGGTATTGAGAATTATGCGAACGTTGAGTACAGTGATGTAAAAGTAAATGAGCGGTCTTTGAATGAGATACAAATGT